>CM076580.1:678552362-678909659 GCA_034641835.2 Pinus albicaulis | reverse complement strand
TGTTGTGTAGATTAATCCGTCTTGCGGACAAGACCGATCTCTCTAGTACTAAAAGTAAATAGCAACAAACAACCAATTATACTAATCTCTCTCTAAGCATACAAGATTCATAAAAATGCTATATAGGTGTAAGGCCTACCTTATTTCCAACGCTTTCTTGACCTCGTTGAAGTCCTTCCTGTGCACTTGAAAGAACGTTCCTCGTGAATCTATAGTCACAAACAAGCAAAAAGATTACACAGCACCTGTATAGACATTATTATAAACCATACTCATCATAATGATCAAGGAATTTATGAAATAAACCATGAATAGACAGCTTAATGAGAGAAATGAGTATATTTGTATTAACTTCAAATAAAATAAAACCTTTACAACCTATGCCTTGATGTCGTGCAGGTCCTCCTGGGGTCCGAAGCAGGAATCTCTTCTAATTTGACAAGCATTGTACTCTTTGAACCAAGACAGATAGAGGTGAGTGATTTAACCTCACAGAAATTCTTAGTTAACTGAGTCTGAATCTCAACAACATTTAACCTCAAATATCTTAAGCTTGAACTCCCTTTGAGGCTACCCAAGGCCTCCTTTTATAGTGGAAAAGAGGAGGTTTTCTGTTCCAAATATGAAGGGATAGAATCCTTCTTCAAAGGGATTAGTTCCTTACATCAAGGGGTTAGCTCCATCAAGTGAGGGATGCATGAACCTTCTCAAAGCGTATCCATTCCTGAAAAGTCCCATCTAGAACCTTCTAGAATTAATCTGAAATCAACTTTTTATCTTTACTTTCTTGCCTTTTTGAGTTTTACAGAGGTCCGCACCTATAACACAAAGGGCGTGCGGTATGGTTCCGCAGGAGAGCTGAACTTTAGGTGCGGGACCGCAGGAAATGAATAGAGAAAGTGAGATACCAATGTTTAGGGGATTTTTAGGAACTTTTCTCTGATTTTGAAAGCTTGACGTGAGGAACTGATATGTTAGACTTGCAAAAGGAGGAAGTATGAGTAATAATGAACTCATACTCATAGCAAAATGTCAGGATGACAATTTTTAGTGTAACAAATTTCCCCCTAAAGTGGAAAGTCTGGAATAGATGAAGTTGAAGTCTGTGATATATGAAGAGTGCAGTACTTTATCATTTCAAAGATCATCCTGTGGACACCCCAGTCGGAACCTGTAAAAACATTCAATGCAAAATATATACATATTATGTCATCACTGAGGTAGGCATTCCCATACTCAAATTAAAACTAACTAGAAACTAACTCAAATCGTTCTGATACAGGAATGATTTTAATATTACATCAATAGTGTAGACACAACATGGGCGCAGCCATCTGTAATGAATAGTCTACTGTATAATAATAAAATTCCTCGTAGCCTGGATGGTGGAAACTAGATCCAGGGTCTTGATTTCCGCATCTCGAACTAGTACGATTCTATCCATGTGAATAAATGTGTTGAAGTCGAACATGGTAGAAACCACTTGATTACCAGTCAATGATGTGAACTGTTAACAAGTGTGAGAGTAACCACCAATAATGTCAATGGCTCTCAAAGTACTCAGTACAATCCATGAAATGTGAATGAATGAGCTGAAGTCGAACATGTCACGGAATCATTCGATCGAAGGTCAATGATGTAACCTGTCGTCGAAAGTGAGAAACCTGCCATTGAGGCATGCATATTTCAAGGTACTGACAATTTCTGGATCAACTTCCTAGATAATGAGCTGTCGTCGATAGAAAGCGATCCGTCGTAGGCAAGCCCACAACACAAAATCATAGATCAAGTTTTGAAAATATATCGGCAAGGACTGACTCAGGGATGGTCAAAATGGATGACAGATATTTTGCAGATGAATGGTTTATTTGAAATGTCCTCTTGAACACACAACGACACTGCAGATGGTTTGGTAACAATTGACCCAAAGCTAATACCCAGAAACCGGATGAATACTTTCAAATGAGGTTTGATTAACTGTTTAGACAAAGGATTTCCCAACCCAGGTGAATGAAAGTGTCGTGTTCAAGAGTGGTCGACTGAATTTTCGAAAAATCAAAATACAACAAACATGTCCATTTTCCTCTCTTTTCCCCCACCATTTCTGGCAAGTACCTCTTTATTTTTGACAAGCTTGAGGAGGATAACATTTGCTTGTTTATAAGCTCATCCTTCGGATGAGTCCAACTTAGTTTAAGATTCAAACCCTAAGAAGGAGTGGTTCGTTCCTGTTTGAAATTTGAACAGGTCCTTTACTGTTAAGTTTTAACGAGTCCAATATAGGAGAAACTCGATGTTTTTCAGTTTTAGGGAGTCAGAAGAAAAACTTAAGAAAACTCCGTGGATGTACTTTTTCGTAAATTTAGTCTCTCGAGCCCGAAAAAGGATAAAATAATGCGGGAGAGAACTCTATTGATCGTATTTAGTCAACGTATACCTTTTTCATAAATAGTCCATTTCAGTCCAAAAAAGGGGTAAACTTATACTGAAGGGACGATCATTCATTTACTTTAATGAGTTCGAATAATCAAGTACTCGACAATCTTTTCATATTTAGAGAGTCTGAAAAGGGCTTAAAAGAGGACTCCAGGGTTTCGCTTTTTCGTAAATTTTTTGAAAGAGTCCGAAAAAGTGATAAAAGTATGCTCTTTGTTGAAAAATGATCAGTTCTCCTGAAAAATCCAATTTCTGCACAAAAACTTGAAACATTACACATACCTGTTTAAGATAAGTAAAAATTCTTTCAAAAATATCCTTTTTAAAGTAAAAAATAAACAAATTTAAAATTCATCTATTCGAAAAAACTTATAAAAAGGACTTTTTCAATTTCATTTTTACCGTTCGATTTCAGAGTGAAAAGTAAAAAGCTTTTGGGTAAGAAATTTCCTGTGAAGATTCTGGAAAATCCGTCCATTGGAATCGAAAACCGTCAGTCCCAGGTAATCCACGACCTCTTAATCTTGTTTTTTATCCGTTTCAAATTCATTTTTAGGCTTTAGTTTGTATTTTTAGGGCAAAAAATGGTTTAAAAGTTCGCCCGCGGGGTCCGCAGGTGAGACACACGTTACCTGCGGACCCCAAATTTTTTCTATAAGGAAAAAGTCGTGGGTTCCGCACCCGGCACACAGTACGCGTGCGTATCTACGCACTTTTTACAAAGCGTAGGTGAGGTACCCATGCGGTTGAATTTAAAACATTCATTTCTTATTTATTTCCCAAAAAAATTCAATTAAGATTGTTCTAACATGCCTTTTTATGCATTGTAGGATTGACAAGATGCTGATTTGGAGAGAACGTGAGCACGGGGACGTGGATGAAGCCGAAATACTCCATTTTCCCACACAACAGGAATTAAGAGCATGTGGCTTGTACAAATTTTGGGCCATCTCAGGCATGAGGGCACAAGTAGAACTCCTGACATGGTTGGTGAACAGATGGAATGTGCAGGACCAGTGCTTCTTTATTGGTGGCCACCGGCTCGAAATTGAGCTGGAGGATATATATTTTTTGACTGGTTTTTCCAAGAGGGGCGAAAAAGTTTCTTTATTTGGGACTAGGCCAGGTGGCTAGTCTGTCACTAATCTCCAACTAGAATTCTGCAATGACCAGGCAAATCCTCGGGACAAACGGATTGATATAAAACACATCATCCGCCATGAATTGAAAGTTATTTATTTTACTGTTACCAAACTGTGCGGGAGTGCTGCGCTGCATGTAGCTACTGGTTCCCAAATGCGTATTGTTGTGGATTATTTTCGCGGAACCATCTTTAACTGGTGTGAAGCTGTGTTGGCTAATGTAAAAGGCCAACTAACCAGAGCAAAAAATGGGAAACTGAATAAATTTTGATATGGATCCATCGTTGTTTCTTTTTCTCTAGAGAGGATCCCTATGTTAGCTCCACAGAGTATTGTTGTTGATGCCAGTTGACTTCGAGAACTGAGGATGGTTTGTTGGTCCGAATTGATGGCTCGCCATGCTATCGAGGGTTCTGAGATTGTCTGATTTCCTCCTTCATATTTCCTTCGAGAACCGAGGATGGTTCGTTGGTCCGCATTGATGGCTCGTCATGCTATTGAGGGTTCTAAGATTGTCGGATTTCCTCCTTCATATTTTCGTTGGCTAGATCGCCAACTTTTTGTGATAGAGGACTTTCCATACGCTGGGATAGATTTCCGCGGCGACCGAGAGATGGCTCTCCCAGCAAGGGAACAGTGGGATGATTCAGGTAAAAACATTTTTCAACATTTGCTAAATTCTAATTTTTTATATTTTTATCGTCTTGAAAAATAATAACCAAAAGTTTTTTGAATACAGATGTGGGTCCACAACGACCAGCCCATCTCCAACCTTACGAGAGAAGACAACCAGTTGCAGCCGCACCAGCCCCAACAAGACAATCAGCGAAGATTTTGACTGATTTAGAGCATCATCTAGAGCGTTTGACTCTAGATATTCCAGAGACAAGCATAGATGACATTCCACTAAGGTTGCAGAGATACGTGATTGGAGTTCCAGGACCTTTTAGGAGGTTCCTATGCAGGGTAGCTCGGGCAGTGGTTTCTTATCCTGATCACCATCAGTGATGGGATGATCGTGTAGACTCATATTTTTTACTTTTGTATTATCATTTTTTCCGATCATAAGGTGTTTCCAACCTATGATCGAAGACAATGTATATTTTTTGAAAACACTCCTATACTATGATATATCACTATTTGCCGGCTATCTGTGTACATATATGAATGTTGTTTGATTTACTGCTTTTGATTATTGCAAATGTCTATTTATCATACTAGAAGCAATTGAATCTGCTAATGTATTTAAATGTATTTGAATATGCTGATATTCAATGTAATCAAATTCACGTTCCAAGAGACGAACTCTTAAAAATAACCATAATAACATTGGATTTCTAATGGTATAAACCCTGTTAAGTTGTAATAAAACAAGTTCAGAATCGAACATTACAATCAAACTCCGAATTCCAAATGATATGGATTCAGATAATAACTCAATCACTGCACTATACTCGGCAATGTTATTTGTTGTTTGACCAAGGCTTACCCCATGCATGGATACTAACTCGTCAGAGGGTGAATAGATAACCCAAGCTACGGAAGAAATGTTCCATGTACTACGACAAGCACCATCAGCAAAACCAATGTAGGTTTGAAGAGACGTCGACATCTGCAATATCAAGAGTAAAACTCAGATAAGCAGGCATAATGATAAAAACACACTCTCTAAACCAGGCACACTTTTCTAATCTAAAACACACCAGGAGTAAATAAATCTAAACTAACAAAATCTCCACACCACATTTAAGCATAATATCTCTTTAGATAGAGCCCATTTCTGGGTTTATCCAAAGGGACACCGTCAAAATCTATCAACTCATAGGCCCCTTTTGCTAACTTTCGTTTAACAATGTAAGAACCATGCCACATACGCACGAATTTCCCAGCTCCTAGCTTGTCGTTAGCTTGATCATAAAATAAAACTAGGTCTCCTTCTGAAAAATTTCGAGGGGTCACACTTCTATCATACTGAGCTTTTATCCTTTTAACATGAGCCTCGTTTGCTATTGCAGCATTTCGTCGATTCTCATCTAATTGGGCTAAGTACAAGAAATGTTTTTCCTCTTCAGACGTAGCTGGAAGTAATTCTATGGCTAATTTTAGTGACGGTATTTCGCATTCAATCGGAAACAAAGCTTCCAAACCGTAAACCAGTTGAAAAGGAGTGAAACCCGTTGATGTTTTGAATGAGGTTTGATATGCCCAAAGTGCTGAAAATAACATGGAATGCCAATTCGTCTTGTGAATACCAATGATTCGTTTGATCATGGTGACTAAAACTTTGTTAATGGCTTCAACCAGACCATTGGCTTGCGGATAATACGGAGTGGAACTATCGTGACGCAGGCCAAGCTGGTCTGTTAGTTTAGTCATCATGACATTCCGAAAATGACTTCAATGATCTGTAATAATAGCTTGGGTAACACTGAACCTAGAAATTATGTGATTAAAGACGAAATTTGCAGCAGTCTTGCCGTCAGCTGAAAATGTAGGCATCGCCTCGAACCATTTTGTAAAATAATCTACTGCTAAGATAATATAGGCATGCCCCCCGGCCAAGTGAGGGTTACATGTAATAAAATCGATACCCCATTTCGCGAAAGGACCAACAGCAATTATAGGGTGAAGAGGAGCGGGTGGCACGCACATTTTTCGATCAAAATTTTGACAGTTGTGGCATTTCCTAACCGCGTAAATGCAATCTTTGAACAACGTTGGCCAGAAATAACCTGCACGCAATATCTTTTGGGCGGTGGCATACCCAGACATATGACCGCCACATGCTCCAGAATGGCAATCATTTAACACCTTTTCTGCTTCTTCATGAGTTAGACAACGTCGGAAAACAGAATCCGCTCCACGACGATAAAGTGTATCACCAATGATATTATACTGTTGGGATTGGAAACGTATTTTCCGTCGCTGAGTTCGTGAGATGTCAGGCCGAAAAGATTGGGTTTGGAGATAAACGATAATATCTCCATACCATGGATCAAGTGTACTGATGAGAAACAAAGATTCGTCCGCAATGGACTCTTCTGCCACTGTTTCAGTATCAGTAGAGGGGAAATCGCACATCAGTTTCGCAAATACCAAAGATTTCTTTGCCTTGTATTTTTCAAATTCCAAGTCAAATTCCTACAGGATAACTATCCATTTGGAATATTTTCCCCCTAGCAATTGTTTGGTCAAAATATACATCATAGGGTTGCAATTAGAAATTACCGTGGTTTTACGTAACAAGATGTAATGTCTAAAACGTTGGACAGCTTGAACAGCTGCCAAGGCCATTTTCTCCACGTGTGTGTATTTGATTTCAGTCGGATGCAGATTCCGACTAAGATAATAAATCACATGTTCATTGTGGGATTCATCTTCCTGAACTAGTACCATCCCAACGGTGGAATGAGAATCATCGAGGTACAAAATGTAATCTTGGTTGTAGTTGGGAGGATGCAACAACGGTGCATGGGTCAACGCGTGTTTAAGTGCATCAAAAGATCGATCAGCGATCTCATCCCAAAAGAACGGAATGTTCTGTTTCAACAACCGGGTAAAACCTTTTGTAAGCTCGGCATAGTTAGGAATAAATCTACGTAAAAAGTTTTCTTTCCCCTGCAAACTTTGGAGTTGGCGTAAAGTCGAAGGAGGAGGAAATTTAACAATAGCTTTGACCTTGGACGGATCGACGCGAATGCCTACTTTTGAAACAAGAAATCCCAGTAATCGACCTGATTCTACGCAGAAAACACATTTATGCGGATTCAGCCTTATCAGATAATGCCTACATCTCATAACAATTACTCATAAATGAGTAAGATGGTCGGCCCTACATAACGAATGAGCAGGTAAATCATCGATATATGGCTGGACAATGTGCTTAATGTCATGAAATGCATAAGACATAGCCCGTTGAAAAGTTTCTCCAGCGTTCTTTAATCAAAAAGGTAGTTTACTATAAGAAAATGTTCCCCATGGACAAATAAAAGTTGTTTTGGGTTGATCTGCAGGGAGTATGTTTATTTGATTGTAGCCCGAAAATCCATTCATAAAGGAAAACAATTCACTGCCAGCACAATCATCGATTATTTGATCGATATAGGGAGTTGGATAATTATCTTTTGGACACGCTCGATTAATATCCCTATAAGCGATACATACTCTTATCGTTCCTTGTTTTTTAGTCACAGGAACAATATTCGATACCCAATCCGTTAAGGGAATTGGATAAATGAATCCTGCGTGAAGTAATTTTTCAACTTCTGCTTTTATAGCAGCAGCTTTTCTAGGATGAATTTGACGTACTCGTTGACGAACAGGTTTAGCATATGGGTACTTAATTTCATGAACAACGATCGATGGATCAATTCCTGGCATTTCTTCATAAGACCAGGCAAACACGTCACGGAATTCTTGAAATAGGGCTTTATAAGTCGGAATTTCTTCATTTGTACAACAAGCACCTATATGAATGTTTTCAATTATTCCAGGTTTTACTGAAATGTCAATTGGAACCGTTCTAGATATATTTTCCAAATTTAACTCAGAATCAGGATTTTGCAATGGATTCTGAGGTTCCTTGACATATTCAACAGTAAATATTGAAGTGAAATCATCTTCAAAATGATCTAATTCAGGTAAAAATGAAGATTGGTGATGTAGATCTTCCCATGGTAAATCATCAACAGACAAAAACTCACGAACTTGCTCATCTGTATGAACAAGTTCAGGAAATGTCGTTATAACTGAACTAGATATAGAAAGTGATTCCTCTTGGATCCCATTCATTGGATCAATTTCGGTTGAAGAGGGGTCGAAAAGTGACTGTACAGCCTGGTACGCAATTTCAAATGGACTCAAGGGCATCATGCCATCAAATGAATCAATCTCGGATTCGGAAGGTATGATCCAAGGATCATCAAACATAATAGTTTCTGACGAAATCATGTGAATACTTGCAGTAGAAGGTGATACGTTAGGAGGAGGAAAGGAAAAATTTCATAGTAAACCAGAATCTTTAATCAAACCCACTCCAACATCCTTATAAGGGATAGCCGTTTTACCAACATGCTGGATTGTTTCTGTAGAGGCTGGGTCAGACAAGAAATAAGTTAACTGATCTATTGTCATGATCTTTCCTTGATATGGAAATTTTATAAGTCGAAAGACCGAAGAAACAATAGCAGTCATAGCATAGGACCAACTACGACCCAGAAGAAGGTTGTAATCTAGAGGGGCATCAACCACTTCCACATCTAGATTAACGATTTTACCTTCGACCCCTATGGGTAAATCCTGCAAAATACCAAAAGGTTGAAAACCTTGACCATCAAAATCCTTTAGAATTGTCGGAGATTGGTTAAGTGTAGGAGAACCAAGTGATTTCCAACACTAAATCGACACAATACACGTTGAAGCTCCCTCATCAATCACAGTCCGAAAGATTGGTCTTTTTTTTACTAACACTGGAATCTGGAAAGCCATTTGGTGAGGTAGGCGAGGTGTACTATTTTCTAAATCAAATATTATAAGGTTAGAATCCTGAACATTGACAGCTCCTATGGCAGACAATAACAATTTATGTTGTGCTGGGCATGATTGCAGCACTTCCAAAGCCGACATTGCTGAAGGAGAAACAGCTAAGTCTTCAACAATGTTGTAATTCTGAGCAGCTCTCGCATGTGGATTGAAAGCTGATTTACGAAGAACACCTTTAGCAGGAGGTTTGATTATTAAGTATGGATTTTGTTTCTCGATCTGTAGCGGACCAGAAACAGGAGGAGGTGTAGTTGATGTATTTTCATTAGAAGACTCTGCTTCTTTACCATCAACAGGATTCTTAGAACCGTAATCTTGCAATCGCATCGCAATCCTTACATGAGACATCATCATAATAGGTTCTTCCAAAATAGTCGAGGTAGAACCAATCATCTTACTATCTTGAACTGGAAAAGGATCCTTCAAGACAGCAGGTTGATGCGATCCTTTAACAAATTTCGTAAGTTCGTCTCGATATGGACATTCTTTCGTGAAATGATCTTCTTCACAAATGAAACAAGGATAGCAAGGTTTACATTTTTCGTCATTGGATTCATTTTTATCAGTTTTCTCTTTCGAATTCTTTTCTTTTTTGTTCCTCCCCTTCTTTTTACCACCGTATTTTGATTTTGTCGTAGATGTTTCAACGACATGAATATCAGCAGAAACTTCAGGAGAAGATTCTCCTTTCGGGGAATCAGGTAAAGTTATAATGTGAGAAGAATTCTTGGAAGATTTATTCTTGCTTTTAGAGTTGACTGTACCAATCATACCGTCAGTGGCATGAGACCCTGAAGGAGCAGCAGCTATTTGACCTTGTTTTGGAAGGTCTTGGATTTCTTCATGTAAAGTACCTGACTGCGTATAAACGAGGTCAAGGTATTGATCTTGAGCAATTACTTGCTCTTCAGTAACAACACCAGCCTTAGCTACATCTTCAGTGATCTTGGGTAACAATGATTTAACAAACCATTCTGCCAAAATTTGATCCAGAATATAAACTTTTACCAAACGCCTCCTACGTCGCCATTCATGAATATGATCAGAAATATATGTGGACATAGATTGTTTTAGCGAAGTTAATAATTCCGTGCCATTGTCGTATCTAACAGGCAACTGAAAATGAGTCAAGAAAGTAGTTGCTAACTGACTAAAGTTATGAAATGAGCCTCGTGGCAACTCAATGTACCATTTGGCTGCAAAACCTATGAGAGTTCTTTGGAAAAAACGTAAACGAATCAAATCATCAATGATTGAATTAGATGCACACCAAAGGTGATAAGTCATAACATGATTCAATGGATCCTCTCCTGACTTACCTTCGAATTTTGGTATATCACTGGGCAACTTATGAGGCATTGGCGGCCAGTTCTGATAATAAAAAATGGGATCATTTGTAAGGCGCGTCAAATCAGGTAAGTCCAAAGTTGCGATAAATGGTAATTGACGGTTAGGGTCGCGAAAACCTTGAGAAGCCAAAGCAGATCCAGGAGGTGGATACCCAGGATAACTAGGAATCGGATTTGCATTAGGTATTGTGTAACCTCCCAGAAAACCAGGATGAACCGGACCATACTAAGGTTGTTGATAAGTATAACCAGGGTACGGTTGATACTGATAGTTTGGATTCTGTACATAGGGACCGAATTGCGGCTGTCCCTGGTACGGTTGATACGTAAATTGAGGTTGACTTGTAACAACTGTAATTGTACCGGTTTTTCCTATAGGTATTTGAACTGAAGTCTGAACTGAAGGTCCTGACTAAGGTACAGAGACTTGAGGGATTTGCACGGATACAGGGGTAGCCGAACTCGGGGCTACAGATACTCCAGAAATAGGTGTAACAGGTTGAACAGACGTTGCAGCAGTTGCAGCAGTTTGAGGCGGAGTCTGAGGTGAACTAGGCCCAGTCTGCTGAACTGAACTAGGTTCAGGAGTTTGAATAGCTGGCTGAACAGGTTGCTGGGTTGAACCAGAAACCAAAGGCTGGCCAGGTTGATAAGGCAACTGCACATTAGGCTGTAAAGGCTGTTGATATTGGGACGGATCCCACACCATCATTCCGGGGTATTGTCCCATAGAAGGTTGAACATAAGGACCATAACCTGGTTGAACGTAGGGTTGATAATTAAAAGGTAAATTTCCGGCTCCTTGAATAGATGGTTGACCAGAAGGCTGTTGGTAACCTTGAATTGGGTACTGCCCTTGAGGTTGATAACCTTGAGGGGTGTATTGAGGCTGGGGTTGTTGAGGACCTTGAGGAGCATATTGAGTTTGGGGTTGTCCTTGAGGTATGTACTGTCCTGAAGGTTGATACCCTTGAGGTATGTACTGTCCTTGGGGTTGCCCCCCAAAATAATATGATTCCACAGTTTGTCCTGGGAAAAAACTACCTTGAGGTTGAGCCGCAGGTGGTAATTGACTACCTGAAGGTTGTCCTCTAGGTGGTAATTGAGTTCCCTGAGGTTGCCCCCCAGGCGGTAACTGAGTTCCCTGAGGTTGCCCCCCAGAAGGAAACTAACTGCCTTGAGTTGGAGGATTTGGAATATTACCAGACATCATAAAGATTTGATCTGCGTTCGACGTTTCAATATTAAATCCGTTAAGACCAGATGATAACACGTTTTCAATTGGTCGAGGAGCTGCTCCCGAGAAAGTACCAGATAGAGACTGATATCCCGAAGGAACAGAAGGACCACCATGTAAAAATGATTCTGGTGTTTGAGAAAACATGGATGACTCTCCTGCCATAAAGGATGGCGGATAATAACCTCTGGGTGTAGGATGAAATGGAATTCGAGGTGGATAAAAATCAAGACTCAGATTCTCTAAAAAGTTCGTTAAAGAGAGATACCAAGGATCAGTTCGAATGGGGCTGTAGAAAATAGATTCACGCTCCCTAAGATTTATAGATTGAGGGGAGTCGGGAAGAGATATGTCTTCGTCTGGATTAGTAAGTTCTTCAATAGAAATTAGACCAGCTGGAAGATCGTCAGTGACGATATTTCTTACCCTAGGTGAACCAAGATCGTTAGAAGTTGGTGTGATAAATCTTGAGGATGTTTCTAACACAGAAGATTCAGTTTCAGGTTCAGAGATTTCAGGTTCGTCAGCTAATTCACTGGTAGGAGAAACATAACCAGTAACTTCAGAAACTGAAATCGGCTCTTGAATGTACTCTGTTGTAGGTATTTGATGATCAGGATGTATAACTATAGATGAACTTCCAATTTCCGTTGATCTAATTCTACCACTACTGGATGATACCAGAGCACGAAGCCCTCCAAGTTGACTTGGTGAATATTCAGGGGGTTTCCCTTGTAGTCTCAGGGATTGTCTTGGCAAGTCCGCCACGATTAAAGATTATCTAATCACACGCAAACAAAGAAAAATTTCAATGAAAAACACCTAAAGTCTCTAAGAAACAAACAATTGAATCATACGCTTAAAAAATCTAGGAGTTCAAACCACACACAAACAGTAACTTTCCGTACTAAAAACACTAGTTGGTGATGAATTCCAACTTAGTAGAATTTTAACACGAAAAGGGCGGTTGGAACAGTTACCCCAACAACCTGCTTAATGAAACAGACCGGTGCAAGTTTCTCCACTATACCATCTCGAGTGAAGATAACCCTCCGGAGAGTCCAAGTGAGTCTAGCCGACGTCTGTTCCAGGTACAGTGGGATCTTCCCTCCATCGTCACCTTAGGAAAGAATCCTAAAGATTATAGCCACTAAGGTTACCAACTGAAACAAATATACCTGGGGGAACAGTCTACGATCCGACACACACGCAAGGGCAGAGTAACAAAGCTCAATCCCCTTGAAGGCTCCTTGAACAGAATCCAAGGTTTACCGACAAGTGACCCCTGGCTCCTCGACAATGGTCTATCCAAGGTTTACCGTTTTTAATACGTGTATATCTTCTATCGTTCCCAATGAGGAAGGATTGATTACCCCACTGGTTCAGATATGATCTCGTGCTTAACTCCTTTAAGAGGAGCTTCCCAGAGCATACATGCAACAACTGGAATTCTTCCTACCGCAAGATTTGTCTACTTGTTTGTTTTAACTATCTTGGAGAGTTAATTACTCCCTACTCCAAGATACTAGCCTAAGCTATGTTGGTGATAAGAGCCCTAGAAATAAAAGATTACTAAATGAATTTTAATTAAGAGTTAATTTTATGAGCTGTTTCTTAAGTCAATGGGTGTGAAAATGAAACTTTGATGATGTGAAGACTCGACTTCCAAAAAACACTAAAATGCACCTAGAAATGATATTCAATTCTTTTTCTTTCAATGAACTTTCTATCTAAAGAAAGAGTTGGAGAATGCAATTCTTTTAATTCCTTCTTTAAACATGAAAAATTATTGAAAGAAACTATTTTGTCTTTTCAATAATGAGAAAAATTATCAAGCTCATAACAAAATCCTTTTCTTTCCAAAGTCGAAGCTACAAAACAATTTTCTTTCAAAAGAAAGCTATAAAAATTTAAAAAACTACTCAAAACTACAAAATATAATCTTGAGATCTATAGAATTTAAACAATCTAAATTGAGTAAAAGCTTTAAGATTTTTTTTTTTTTTGAGAATGTTTTCCTTATTTGTTCAGCAAACTAAGAATCTATTCGTCCAGAATAACAAACAGATAAAAAACACTCAAAATATGTTTTTTTTATAAAAATGAAATTCAAAACTTTCAACCAAGTTTTTCGAAGATTCGCAAAGAAACAAAAAGCTCTATTTCTCAATAAAGGATGTTCTCACAATCAGGTCGGATTCAAAAAGACAAAAAGAGATCAATGTAATCTTAGATACTTCAAACTGTCAAAGCTTCGAATCGCTACAAAGACCAAGTGGAAAAACAATCCAAAATGCAAAATCTTCTAGAAAATCATCAAAACATCAATACTGTTGGAGTTCATTCACAAAAAATTCTTGACAGAAACAATAATCAGTCTAGGCAGAAACCAAAGATCTAAATCAAAATAAAAATAAACTACAGAAAGAAATCTAGAGGTTTTCTAAAAGTTTTACAGGGTCCGCAGGCAACCAGTATTGATAGGTGCGGTCCCGCACTGTATTCTTTACAGAAAGTGCGAACCTGCCCGCACTCTCAAAATAAGCCAGAGTGCAGTCCTAGGAAAAATTATAGAAAAACTTAAAATATTTCTAAATTTTCAAAAACAGGGAAAATCTAAATTACCCGGACAGATATGTATCAATCAAAAAACAGGAAAAATGTTTCGTCAAATCAAAAATAAAAGAGAACCAAAAACAACAAGTTCCATCCCCAGCGGAGTTGCCATTTTGTTGTGTAGATTAATTCGTCTTGCGGACAAGACCGATCTCTATAGTACTAAAAGTAACTAGCAACAAACAACCAATTATACTAATCTCTCTCTAAGCATACAAGATTCATAAAAATGCTATATAGCTATAAGGCCTACCTTATGTCCAGCGCTTGCTTGATCTCGTTGAAGTCCTTCCTGTGCACTTGAAAGAACGTTCCTCGTGAATCTACAGTCACAAACAAGAAAAAATATTACACAGCACCTGTATAGACATTATTATAAACCATACTCATCATAATGATCAAGGAATTTATGAAATAAACCATCAATAGACAGTTTAATGAGAGAAATGAGTATATTTGTATTAACTTAAAATAAAATAAAACCTTTACAACCTATGCCTTGATGTCATGCAGGTCCTCCTGGGGTCCGAAGCAGGAATCTCTTCTAATTTGACAAGCATTGCACTCTTTGAACCAAGACAGATAGAGGTGAGTGATTTAACCTCACAGAAAGTCTTAGTTAACTGAGTCTGAATCTCAACAGCATTTAACCTCAAATATCTTAAGATTGAACTCCCTTTGAGGCTACCCAAGGCCTCTTTTTATAGTGGAAAAGAGGAGGTTTTATGTTCCAAATATGAAGGGATAGAATCCTCCTTCAAAGGGATTAGTTCCTTACATCAAGGGGTTAGCTCCATCAAGTGAGGGATGCATGAACCTTCTCAAAGCATATCCATTCCCGAAAAGTCCCATCTAGAATCTTCTAGAATTCATCTGAAATCAACTTTTTATCTTTACTTTCTCTCCTTTTTGAGTTTTACAGAGGTCCGCACCTATAACACAAAGGACGTGCGGTATGGTTCCGCAGGAGAGCTGAACTTTAGGTGCGGGACCGCAGGCAATGAATAGAGAAAGTGTGATACCAATGTTTAGGGAATTTTTAGGAACTTTGCTCTAATTTTGAAAGCTTGACATGAGGAACTGATATGTTAGACTTGCAAAAGGAGGAAGTATGAGTAATAATGAACTCATACTCATAGAAAAATGTTAGCATGACAGTTTTTAGTATAACACTGGTGAAACAAATGACCAAAGTGTAGAAGGTAATAAGGGAAGTGTGAGTGAGGAAGAAAAAATTCATGAAAGTCATGAAAGAATTCAAGACAATGACCCGCATAGTGACCATCATGATGAGCTAAGGGAATAAAATATTGAAGGTAATCATGACAGTCATGGTGACAATGAGCAAATTGATGAGGGTAATGATAAAAATGAAGATCATAGCAGTGAAAAGGCAAGCAGCCCAAATAAAGACCAAGGTGACAGTGTAGAAAGAAGCAAAGAAGGTAAAAGTGATGATGGTGTTGAGGACCAAGAGGGCAGTGATGAAACCAAGAATGTAGTGACTGATGAGGCTAAATGGTGAAGATGAAGAAGCTGATGAAATGAAGCAAGGATTTCAAACTCCCTCCTCCAAGACAAAAAGGCACAACTCAAAGACTAAGAGACCAAGAACCATAAGGTTGAGGAATGAATTGGAAAAACAAATGGAAGAGGGGAAAACATACACATATAGGCCAAGTTAGAGAATGAAAACAAGGGCTTAGATCTTGAAAGAAGAATGACTAAGCGTTATGCCCAAACAAATCAGGCTGCAAGTGCCAAACTCAAAGAGGCCTTCCTTGAAATCCAAACCCTAAAAGAAGAAAATTTTCATGAAGGCTGTGAATTTTTGGCATGAGCTTCTTAACAGGTCTCTCAAACCCCATGAGGCACACCTCCACCAATTTTGAGTAAATTTGGACAACTTTTGGTTTTTTGAGAATTGGAGGCCTATTAGCGTAGCACGACTGATGCTATGCTAATCCCTGGAGCATCCGCAAAAGGAAAAATAAGTATTTTTGGATTTCTCATCACTATCACATTATTCTCACATAGTTTCAAAGCAATTGGAGTAGTTTTGACCCCTCAAAAGGTCAAAAAACCATTCATTTTTTACCATTCTGCCTCTGTTTCAGGCCTAGAGCTGTGCTAATAGCAGCATTGATATTTTTGAATTTTTAATAGGCTATAGGAGTTGAATGAGGAAACTATAAGAATTTATAGAAATTATACTCATCATGCTTTCAAACGAGCCATCACGGAGAAAAATTAGAAACCAGGAAGAGGTCCAAAACTTGGTTTCAAAAGTACCTATTTTTGGCACTGCACTAATCCCTAGAGCATCCTCAGGAGGAAAAATCAGCATTTTTGGACTTCTCATGGCTAGTACACTTTTCTCACCAAGTTTAAAAGGGATTGGAGCTGATTGGAACCCTCAAAAAGTCAAAACAACCCTCATTTTTCACCATTCTGCCTCTATTTCAGACCTGGCGCTGCGCTAATGGCAGTCTTGGGATTTGGGAATTTTGAAAAGGCTACAGGTGCTAGATCAGGAAACCACAAGAATTTCCAAAAATTAGACCCATCAGGCTTTCCAACGAGCCATCACGGAGCCAAATCCGACATCGAGAAGGGGTCAAAAATGTGGTTGCAAATATGCCTATTTTCTGCCTGAGGTGGCGCTGCACAAATGGACTGTTTATTGTGTTTTTGGCCAAAAGAAAAAAAAACACATTCATTTATTGTAAAATCATATTTTAGTGTTTTTTAAGGAAAATCACTCTATAATTAGGTGCTAGAATTTATTTTGGCATTTATTTCAAGGGATATTTTATGCCCTGGGTCTTGCATGGTCTCTTGGACATTTATGACATTTATGAGTGATTTTGACATTTTCCAACCCTATCTAGGGTTTTTTCCCTCCTTTGTTGAGTTAAATAGAGCATGAGGGCTTCATTTTAAATGTTGGCATTTCATGAGCTTTGAGAGAAATACATGGTTTTTTGAGGTTGAAGAGAAATTTGGTGTTGTGGAGCTTGTGGATGATTTGCTTTGATTGATGATGATGAAGCTTTCTTGTAGGATCCTTGAGCTTGGTTAATGGTGATGTGTCTCTAATTTTTTCATGTTTTCTTGTTTATCATTATGTTTAATCCTTTTATATGCAGTAGAAAAGAAAAGTACAGGCTAAGAAATGTTGTTTGAGGCACCTTAGTCCTTCCTGCCTTCTATTGCCTTAATGTTTTCCTCTGCTGGGTGTGTTTAAGGAATTCTTAGCTGCTCCTTAGGCCTCCTTATGCTTGTTTATTTCATCAATGGATTAATATGCTAGTTTCCAAATATGTTTTATGGCAAGTCCTACTTATTTAATGCTAACTCTGTTTTTGGAATCTCCCTTTGAAGTATTACTTGTTAGGTTAAGCCAAGGAGGTCTTGTTCTAATCTTGCCCTTTGTCTATGCCTATCAGTTTGCCTCAAATTTATTTATAGCTTGATCAAAAATGTTTAGGAGTTCCCTCTTTGATCAATTAAATTTATTTTGTTATGTTAAATGTTTTCTAAAGCTTGAAGGT
Organism: Pinus albicaulis; assembly: GCA_034641835.2. Classification (NCBI taxonomy): domain Eukaryota; kingdom Viridiplantae; phylum Streptophyta; class Pinopsida; order Pinales; family Pinaceae; genus Pinus; species Pinus albicaulis. The sequence goes on along the minus strand of CM076580.1, from coordinate 678,891,784 downwards.
GAAATCACTAGAAGTTAAGTGAGTTTCTTACCTTCTATATTTCATTGGAATGTTTGTCTTGAATGTATATTTGTTTAAGCATCGTCATTGAGTAAATGGTTTTCCCTATCTCATGATTATTATCTTTTCCTATCCATATTTGAGACCTTATTGTTTATGGGTATTTGAAAAAGGATCCTTAACTTCCCTTTGCCCTACCTTCTTTTCCCCAACTTAATGTCCATTTCACTTCACACATAACCTTAAGAATCCATTGACCACACTAGATTTTCCCTGTAATGCACTCTAACTCTTTTTTGAGAGATCCATGAAGTTTATAGACTCCATATCCCAATGATTTGATGATCTCTCACTCCACCTATTCTACCTATTTCATCTTACCCAACCAAAACAAACAACAAACCCTACACTTAATAACTAGCCTAAAACCAAACCCTAAAATAAAACAAGTTCACATCCTTTGCATACAACAGAGAGAGCCGTCTCTGAGTCCAAGAAGGCTAGGTCCTAGGACTCCAAAGACTAGGTTCATGTTACCCTATTCATTTGGTCTACCAATCTGCTAAATCATGGGTCACTAACAACAACATCAAAAGAATCTTGTGCAACTTGGTCCCAATGGAAGGCAACCCCTTTTCTCAAGAGCTGAGTAAATCCTTTAGCCATTACGACATAGTTGGGTATGAACCTCCTTAGGAAGTTAGCCTTTCCTTGAAGTTTATGTATCTGAAGTAAATTTGATGGCGAGGAAAATCAAGAATGGATTGAACCTTCCATGGGTCGATTTGAATTCCTTTTTTTGAGAGAACGAATCCAAGCAAAGGACCAGAACCAACAAAAAACAAACATTTATGTGGATTGAGGCATATTTTGTAGTGTCAGAAGCATAATAATATGGCTCTCAAATGCATCAGGTGATCAGTCTAATTTCATGAATGCGCGGGTAAATCGTCTAGATATGGTTGAACAATGTGCTTGATGTCATTAAAATCATAATCCATTTCTCTCTGAAAAGTTACCCCAACATTATTTAAACCAAATGATAGTTTCTTATAAGCGAATGTGCCCTAGGGACATATGAATGTTGTCTTATATTGATCTTCTGGACAGAAATAGATTTGATTGTAGCTGGAAAATCCATGCATGAACGAAAATATTTCGCATCCATCACAATCATCAATAATCTGGTCGATAAAGGGAGTAGGATAGTTGTCTTTCAGACAAGCAAGATTGACATACCGATAATCGATGCACACTCTGATGGTTCCTTGTTTTTTCATGACAGGAACAATGTTGTAAACCCACTTAGTTAGCAGAACAGGGTAAATGAAACCAGCACGCAAAAGTTTCTCAACTTCTGCTTTATTGGCAGTGGCCTTCTTTGGATGAATGGGAAGAAGGCGTTGACGCACAAGCTTGACATCAGGATACATATTAATAGTGTGTTCAATGATACTAGTATCTATGCCTCACATTTCCTCGTAAGACCATGCAAGTACATCACGGAATTCTCGAAAGAGAGAGCGATATGTTTCAAGTTCTGAAGGAGAAAGAGATATGCCAACATGAATATTTTCTACAACGCCAAGTTTGGTTGAAATATCGATAGAAATGGTTTCTTCAATATTTGACAAATTTCGCTCGGAATCGATTGCATTAATAAGTAAAGAATTCGAAAAGAAATTTTTGATCGATGGGTGATATAGTTCACTAAGATTATTTTCTTCATAATCAGGAAGATGAGAACAATGATGATAATATTCCCATGGTTCTCCTTCTAACATCATGGTTTCAAAAATATTCTCATCTATCAAGAAAGTGGAGGAAAAAGGATCAGATGGAGTACCAAAATCAAAGGAACGATCAACCCAAACAACTAGCGACGTTGATTTTTGATTCGTCGCCCAAGCTAGACAGATTGATTGCTATGCCAGCTCAATAGGGCTGGGTGGCAAAAACTCATCCAACGTAACAATTTCAGAATCACCCATACTCTTCCTTAAGCCAGATGGAGTGGAACAGATCATGTAGCAGGTCTCTATACCTGCAATTTTTGTCAACGTTGCATGAGGCGGTAATGCAAATGTTCCCATGAGATTGGAATCCTTTAAGAGTCCTACACCAGTGTTCTGAAGTGCTAGTTGGGGTGTGTGAACGAACATAACACTTTGAGTTACCTGCAAAGCGGAGGAAAAGAAGGATAGATGATTGATGACTGTGATTGTACCTTTATATGGAAATGCGATCATTCTAAAAATATGTAGAAACAATTGCAGTCATAGCCTATACCCATGGCCATCCAAGTAGAATATTATATTCAAGGGGTTTGTCAGCAACCTCGACATCAACATTCATTGTTTTCCCCCCTAGTTCGACATACAGGTTATTAATAATACCACAAGTTCTATATGTACGTCCATCAAAAGCCTTCAACGTCATTGATGATTTAGATAAGCGCGGCGAGCCAAGTGAATTCCAAAAATTTAGAGACATAATACATGTAGATGCTCCCTCATCAATAATAGTGCGATGAACAAGGTGATTGAGAACATTTACTTGTATGGAGAATTCCAATTCTGCTAGTAGTTGCGGCACATAGCCCATATGTGTAAAGACAACAAGATTAGAATCAGTTGGATCAATTGCACCAATAGGTGACAATAAAGCATTTTTTTGGGAGGGAAAATTTTGTAATACCTCAAGAGTAGAAATAGTTGAAGGGGATTGAGCCAAATCTTCAACTATATTATAATTTTGAGCAGTAGGAAGTACCAATTCCATAGACGTTTTCGTAGTCGAGGTAGTAGGTTGATGAGTTCCTGACTACCATAATCTCTATTATGCATTGACACCAAAATATTTGTTGAAGGTTTTTTGGCAGATAACATAAGTACTTGAAAACTAGAAGCTAGATCCGTAGCAACCAACTTTGTGTCCGGATTCAGAAATGGATCTGTCAACAAAGCTGATGCATGGGGAGTCTTAATGATTTTTGAGACTTCAGGGCAGTGAGGAAAATCCCACAAAAGTGTTCCTCATTACAGATTATGCATGGATAATGAGGTTTCCTAGGTCTAGATGTTTGATCAGATGATCTTTGCTGTGGGTTAGAAGTTTGTTTTTTTCTTAGATTTCCCTTTTTTCTTACTTTCAGGTTTCTTGTCACTTTTTCCTTTGTCAAATGACATAGCATTGATTTCGGAAGAAGGGGAAGGATCAGATGCAGTATTATGATGTGTGATTATTGTACCAATCAAACTGTCTCTAGCATGAGAGTCCTTTAATTGTCGGGGAAGAGTAAAATTAGATCGCGGCGCATTTGGTATTTTTTCATAGAGCGTGCCAGATTGGGTATAGATTAAGTCTAAATATTGGGCACGAGAAAATAAATTTCTCTTCATTGACGATGCCACCTTTAGCCACATCCTCAGTTATAGATAGTAACAGACTCTTAATTAAGCACTGAGCAAGGAGTTGATGAGGAACAAATTTCTTAACCATTCTACAACGACGACACCATTCATGAATATGATCAGAAATGTGAGTAGCATTAGTCTCTTTAAAATTGGTCAAGAGTTCCGTTCCAGTTTCATATCATATGGGTAACTAGAAGTGAGTCAAAAAGATAGTAGCTAGGGCAGTGAAATTACCAAAATAAGCTCTATCTAATTCAATGTACCATTTTGGAGCCGAACCAGTGAGCATATGCTGGAAAAGATGTAGTCAAACAGAGTCATCATTTAGGGAGTTTGATGAACATCATAATTGATAAGCCATAACATGAGTCTATGGGTCTTCCCCAGGGTTTCCATTGAACTTAGGAATATCTGAGGGTAATTTGTAAGGTATCACCAGCCACCAAGGAGCATAGTTGATTGGATCATTGGTTAGAAAATTTAAATCTGTTAATTCTAAAGTTGCGACAAAAGGCAATTGTCGATTAAGGTTAGGTTGAGCATAGCCAGGGTATGATGGAACTACTTGGGCAACAGGCCTTTTAGCACCAAAATAAGGAATCTACTACTAGTAACCTAGATAGGGGTTGTTTTGATAAGCAAATGCTTGAGGATTCTATTGACCAAAACCTAGGTATGATACTTGTTGAAATGAAGTTTGAGGCATTTGCGCCTCAGGCTGCCAAGGGGTCTGTCCACCAATGTTATAACCCAAATTAGGATAACTTGGATTCATTTGAGGATAATTATAACCTGTTTGTGGCTGTGACATCCCATAAAACGATAAACCGGCTTGTGAATATATGATTCCAACTACAAGTGGTTGTTGTAAATTAGCCAAAGGATTTGGATTATGTGGGCCCAATACTTGATGATTGTGAGTTGAAGGACTCTCTAAAATGGTTGATGTACAACAATTTGATTCTATAACAGGGGTAAAGGTGTACAAACAAGTGGAAGTGATGTCGGTGTAACAGGTTGAACTGGTTGATATGAGTGTACAACCGTTTGTGGTTGGATAGGTAGAGTGGGCTGCCATTGACAAAAATTCATTTCGACATTAGGTTGACCAAAAAATGATGGATACTATCAAAGTGCGTGACCAAAAGGTTTCCACCCTACATCAAGAGGATAATAAGACGGAAAATATTGCTCTCCAAATGGAGGGAGTCCAGTTTATATGGTACTAGATGGAATAGACCCAGAAGGACCAGCTTGATATTTCCCTGATGATGTGTATATGAATCAAACTATTCAGTACTCACTATAGGTTTACTAGTTAGAATACTAGATGATGACATTGGTGAAGTCCACGGGTTTGATTATGCACTAGAAAAAATTCAAGATAAAGGATTATAACCTGATGGGACCATAGGGCCACCATGAAAATATGATTCTAGTGAAGTTGTAAACATCGACGGTGTAGCGAGGGTAGGTACTAGCGTAATTGATGGCCCAACCGAAGATGTTGGTTCAGGCATGGTTACTTGACCAAATGTATACCCTTTTGAATCAATGGGAATATGAATAGGAATAGGATCAAAAAAATCAGAGGGTGGTGATTGAGGAAAAGAATCGTATAGGTAAAGATCCTCCCAAAAATGGGTTGGAGTTAAAGGTGTCTCGTCTTGTGGGATTTCTTTAATAGAAATCAAACTAGGTGGAAGTATTTCACTGTCAAGCCCAAAGTATATTTCAGGTGATTGATTGTGTGATATGGGAGACTCAATGGCTATATAAAATTGTAGGATGAATAATGGAGGAACAACTTCTGGTTGTTCAGCTTTGGGATTCATATTTTCTGGCAAAGAAGAGATAGGATCTAGATCAACTTATGGTTGAAAAACATCAGGTTCAGGAGGTATGGTCTCATTGATTGGATGGATCGTGACCACGGGTAGCTGTGAGGACTCCGTCTTGACAACAGTAGATAAACCAAGATATGTAGAAACAACTTGTGTTGACTTTGGTATATGCAAAGATGATGCTTCACAAGACGTACCGATAGTACTGGTTTTAGTAGAGTGATGTCGCCTTCACCGACCAAGAGTAACTTCTGGTAGTAAAGGTGGTTTCAATGCCAATCTACAGGAACGACAGGGAAAATGATTTTTTTCTTCCACGATGACTGATTTATTTTAACCAAAAAAAAAAAAACAAAAAAAAAGGGTAATGCTAGGCAAAAGGTCTACCAAGAAACTGTGAACTGCAAAATACCTCTTAGCAAACCAAGAAGTATAGGCAGGAAATCTCCTCGAATATTGTGTTCGGTGTATCACAATTTACAAGGCGGTCGACTCAGTTCACTATGGATGGATAGCAACCTAAAGTTGTCCTCCCAAATATACCCAAAGTTATGTGGAGGCCCAAGTTCGTATTAGCGTTGTCTAATGCGAAACCGCATAGTGAGAGAACCCCTTTATACTTTTTGTACTGTAACACTGCCCAATATACCCGAAAGTACGTGGACGAGCTATGATATACTTACGTATGTGGAGTGAGGTATCACGCTCGGAATTTATCGCAGACAATTAACGACAACTGCTATGTTTTACGATGCAGGAACACATATCTAGCATAGACCTTCTAAATTTTATCGTTATGGTTCCAATGCTTTGTTAGGTAAATTGAGATAAATTTTAAGTTGATCTTGTTTATCAAATTTCCTTTCAAGGTTCACCGTGATGATGTATTGGAAATTCCTAAAATGAAAACTAAAATGATAAGAAATATTTTCACTTTTAGTTTTTCAATGAAAATCCTAGCTACTAGAGGGAAAGAGAAATCAATTTGAGAGCAAACAATCAAAGAGCACAAACTAAAATGCAGCTTTCCTAATTGTTCCTATGCAAAACGCATAATCCACTACATGAAAATGCAGGGTTTTTTTTTCATTTCCTTTAATGTGAATGCAGAAAAGGAAACTAAGTGCATCAAATAAAAAATAAAGGCCTTTTACTTTGACAAATGAGGAATGGAACAACAATTTCTCTTTTTAGGAAAAATGAAGATTTTAACTACAATTTCTCCTATTAGGAAATGAATAATTTAACGAAAATTTCCTTTTCAAAAGAAAATGGATCTAATGCAGCAATGAATATACTTTGAAGTCAATTCGTCAATGATAAAGAAAAACACTTTAAATAAAAATTGAAGAAACTTTACTTTCAAAGGAGGAAGAAGTAGGTAAAGTCACTAGTCAATATGAGGCATCAGGCACCTTAAAAACATTGCAAAAAACAAACTGAAAGCAAATTAAATGAAAAATTCAATGGAATTTTTTTGAGTCTAGGGGGAAACGCAGTCTCTAAGGGGAGACAATGCATTTCAATGCACCCCTAAGCGGGAGACAGTGCTATGCAAAGCACTGTGTCCTATTCAACAGTGCGTTGGGCACAGTAGAGAACAAAAACTCAAGCTGTTAAACACACTTCTAATGAAAATTTGAATTAAAAAATCCTAATATTTCAGAGTAAATGCTACTCGGTTGATAACATAAGCAAAGTACACCAAGTATGATAGGTAAACTCCCCAGTGGAGTCCCCAATTTGTTATGCTGAATTATGAATTACAGATAAAACAATCTTCCCTAAATGTGGTGCATTTAATTTAGAAAAATAGGTTAAAGACTTTGCAGATACTTTTCCTAATAGTAAATAGACACATAGAACATATCAAGAAACTTACTTGGAGTCTAAGCACTTCCAATTCTCCTTTTGCCGGTCTTTTTGTAGCTTCAAATCCAAGCTAGATCGCCAAAATATTTCCTATAAGAATGAACACTAAATAGCAAAGAGATAGCAATATACAGATGCCTATTCAAGTTATTCAATTAAATCAGTCAAACATGAACCATATATCAGATAAGGATTCATAATATGGAAGACAAAATCTTATACAGATACATATTTGGCAAAGTAAACAACAATCTTTATTAATGGATAGAAGGGGAAGTTACAACTAGTGATTGATTTGATGTCACCATCTGCAGCATCATCCCAGCTTCATCACAATGAACATCTTTGCAGTAGCATATCACTCAAATCAATTCCTCAATTGAAATTCCACCAGCATTTCGCTACTCAAATTCTTCCCTCCCAAGCACTAGGATTTGTGCTCAATTTATAGATGAGCTGAAGGTAGTTTTACAGTCAATGATTGTCTAATAATAGGAAATACATGTTCCCAAGCTCAGAGGTATCAAATGGACACATGGATTCGAAGTTTGACACATATTCACTCTTCTAGAAGGCACTGGCCAAGTGGAGATTCTAGAACAATGAAAATTTCGCTCCCAATTGACCAATGCACCCTTGAGTGTCGGAAAGTTTTTTGCAGAGCACCTTTGAATTGAGGTACCTACATATTCAATGCACTTAGCCCCTTGAGAGACTATGTTGGTGAGCTCATTGGTGTTATAATATATACTTCAAATCTTGGAAACCTTTCAATGGAAGTCAGGAATGATTTGTCTTTGTTCTTTGGCTTAGGGCATATGGAAACTGAAATGATAGGGGATGATAGACCCTATTCATTGGTTCTGGGGATGATGTCCAGTTAAACCAGTCATTGGTAATGGTGCCCAAATTGACCTATAACAACCATCAATATCATATTCCTCACATTCCAAAGGTTTTGCGTAGAATTCCCAAAATACTCCAAGAAAGTCCAGAATCTCTAAAAAAAAGAAAAAAAAAAGTCTTTGAATAAAAGATAAAAATCTAAGTTTTATGAATTATCTTGTATAAAGGAGAGCACAAATAGAGTCTTAATAATTACCCTTTCCATGACCTAGCTCCACAAATTTTCTCCACTCACTCTCATAGCCTTATTTATGAAAAAGTTATTATTTCACTTTCTTGTAGCATAGTTTTCTCGGAATATTGACTGTATTTATATTCATATAACCTACATTTCAACATATATCACTTTCATGAGTATTATGAAAAAGAAATATAAAGTTCCTACTATGCATATAATTGCAACCCCTATTAAGTTTGTACAAAACTCAGGTTCATAATTAAAATTGAAAATGTTGCAACGTTACTATTGAAATACTTAGGGCCATAACTTAACAAGGGTTTTTAGGGTTAATATGGGTCTTATATAGGGATTAAAATTTGTATCCACCTCAAAAAATTGGTGTCCTCAACATTTTACTATTTTTTCGTTATTTTACATGAAGAATTCATCTTCACAAGTCATCTCCTTTTAAACATGTAGGTTCTTTTGTTTAATGTTGTACTCCATATTTGCTAAGTTATTTAGCTATACTTAATCCTTGCTTGCAGGATTTTTTCTACTTTTGCTGCAATTTTGTCTTCTTCATTTAACTCTTCTACACATCCTAGTTTCAAATTAATTACATATTCATGATCTGGATTAAGTTGAATACCCTTAGGAATAAATCCACAAACATTGGGATGATTTTTGACAACTTTATGGAGATCCCATGACATAGATGATATTGATGTTGTAACATTTAGTGAATTTTTTTTTTCCCATTCCACCCATATTCCCATTCTTGAGTAATGTTTCTTTCCATTTCCTGAGATTATCACCTTATAATATTTCCCTTGGATAGATCTAACCTCAAATTCCTTTCATTTTGAGGTAAATATTATGAAGATAGATTAAAAGTTAAATTTCATTGTTCCAATGATTGTCGCCATTAGAACCCTAACATAAAATAAAAACCTCCCATTTTGTATTGCAACCATGGAATTTTCCAATATATATTTCCCCATATTTATCTTAATAATATGGATATTATATAAACAATTTATGGTGCCCCCATATACATGCATTAATTGAAACCTGGGTGTTGGACATATGAAACAATTGAGCAATTTTGCTAATTTGTATTTAATGAAGTTGTTGGTACTACAAAAATAAATCAATGTTATTACCTTTTCCTTTTTGATACATCCTTATATCTTGAGGGTTTGTGGATTATTGGTTCCAACCAATGCATGATAATATATTGTTGGATTAGTATCCTCTAACTCTAGATCCGATAAAGTCTCCACTTCTCGATCTTCTACATATTCACAATTTTTGTAGAATAGTTTATTCTCGCTCCATTTATGTGCATTAATATAATTGCTATGAGATTTGAAGCATAGTCCCTCTTCTCTCCTCTCATTCAAATTTTTCTGTGGATTCAAACTTGTTTATTTAAGAGAGGGATAATTATTTTATCTATAGTTATTAGTGACCAATTTTCTAGTGGTCATATTTTAACTTTCAACATTTCTTGTCATATTAAAGAATTCTCTATATATTTTGGCTCAAATAAAAACATCTGATGTTGGATGATATCCTTTACAGTTCCCGTGAATAGGTATAGCAAAATAACCTCTGAATTATTCTTTAAATAGAGGCTCAACTGATGGAATTGTTGAATGTGCTTTATAACAAGAACATTTTTGTTGAATATTTACTAACATACTAAAACACGTAGCTTTCTCAATATCCACATAATGTGCTATTGATTCCTCTATAAAATGGAACAATATATAACATAATACTTTTTAATGTGATAAATAAATTTATACCATACATTTTGGTCTTGTTCTAAAAATATTGATTCAATATTTACATTTTGTAAGGATGTCACTTGGTCCACATCAAAGTATTGTTCCATTTGAAATATCTATGTTACAGGATCATTACCCTCAAAATTTCTCATATTAATATTGGTAATATATTATTTTATTCGTCTTAACTTGAAACCCTCATGATGTGGATCTTGTACTGAAAATTCATGATTATGGTTTTATGATCCAATATTTGTTCTCTTCAATTTTGATATCATGCTCCCCATAGGAGATTAATTTTGAACATATGCTTCTCCTTCTGTTCATGATTTTGTTGTATCACCACATCCCTCGTATAGATATATTTTAATAGAATGTTTTATAATTATTTTATTTCTTCTCTGATGGAGTTATGAATTTTCTCCTTATCTTCATTCAACTTATTTTATATTTCTCTTTTAATGTTTTCTTGAGAACATGATAAGTCCACCTTTCTGAACATACTACCATCTATTTAATTAGATTTATTCTCTAATTAAAATAACATAAATTATAAATATTCACTTACTTCTTGAATCAATGATGCCCCTTCCATAGATTTAATTTGCGTAGTATATTTATTTGGAGACACAATGTAGAACTCCTCCTTATCTCAACTTTTAGTCACAAAAAATGTGGGATATTCTAATCATCAATTAGATCTTTTGTAAGTTACGTACCTTTATTTGGATAAAATATGAATGGATGAATTTTTTATTCATATATCCATAATATTTTAGTTATTTTGGATTTAAAACATTGGTCCGTACTACTTTGATAAGTAATTTATAAAATTCCATAGGTATGAATAAAATTTGATGTACCAGTTGTACATTATGGTAACCTTCCCAAAACATGGTGATTTTTTCATCTTCCCACAAACATCAATTATATATCATGCCACAAGTATAATTCTTCAAATATAATTATGAAATTTGTACCTGAGCTACGTCTTTATGTCTCTTGAAATTTGTAAATATTTCACAGTTTGAAAAGTCCTAGAAAAAAATATATAGAAAAAATACTAAGCTCACTTTTTTAAAATTAATGTTAGGAATTTTCAAAAACCATAACTTCCAAAAGGTATAATTCTTAAATATAGAGAACCAAATTATAAAAAATAAATTGGATGTTGACAGAAAATTATTCTTAAAATCTTCAAAGTTTCACTATCTACAACCTCCTAGAAAAATAATTATTGCAAAATTTCCAAATTGACCTATTTGAAACCAATTACAGGAGCATTTAGGAACCTCGAATTCCTTAAATCATATGACTAAAATTATAATGAATCAAGATTTGGAATTTGAACAACATATAAATTAATTTCTCCTCATTGTGATCTAAGCTTCGCCATCTAAAAACTCACAGAAAATTGTGATAGCAAAAAAATTGATCTGACTTTATTTCAAGAGCATTCAGGAACCCTAACTTCCTTAGAGTAGATATATGAAAATATAGTGAAATAAAATATCAATTTTTAACTATATATTGTTGGGAAAAATACTGAGAGGGGGGGGGGGTGAATCAGTATTTACTGCATATTCAAACTTTTTACTTTTTCATTCCTTAAAACCCATACGCTACTTTACTACAGTAAACCAGCGTATATACTCGGATCCCATTTATGAAACTAGCGTATACACAGAGATTTAGATATGTCATTAAATCTTCACTTAAACCATTCCATCATTTATTCATCAGATATTCAATAAGCACTAAACAGGTGCAGTAAGAACAGAATAAACCATCACACAAAGCATCACACATGAACACCAGGATTTTTAGGTGGAAACCCAAATCGGGAGAAAACCACCGCTGCAGTTGCTCAGCCTTCAATATTTTATTATAGAGAAATCATCTTACAACATATGTGCTGGCGCAGACTTGACCAGCACGCAGGCACCCACCTGCGCTCGTTTACCAGCCTCTCCTGGAAGGGAGCTACGACCCCCTGACTCGTTTACCAGCCTCACCTGGAAGGGAGCTACGACCCCCCGATCTCGTTTACCAGCCTCTCTTGGAAGGGAGCTACGACCCCCTGACTGAAGGCTACAACCCTCAGCACCACCTTGGACCACGTTTCATCAATTTTCACACCGGATCCAACAACTTCAATAGAACACCACTTGCAGGCCACATTTCATCATATTTTCATACTGGACCCTTTCCATACTTTTAAGCACAACCATATATCATCAACAGATACATATCAACACAGATCAGATAGCATAAACACAGCAGAACAGCTCAGATATTTCATACCCCTTGCTTCAGCAAACCCTAGTTTGCATACGCTCTTTTACATCACTGATTTCGCGTATATACGCGCTTCCGTCCACACAAACCGGCGTATACCTCAGTGTATATTTTATTGCGCATACGCGCTTTCTCTTCGCTGAAGCTGCGTATATACGCGCTTCCTCCGCGTCAAAGTAGCGTATAGATCTTCAATTATTCCGGAGCAGCATACTTCTTCAGATCAGATATTCAGTTCAGATTTACCCTTTCACTTCAGACAGATGTTCGCCTAGATGTTCGCCTCATCACAGATCTAGGCCTTCCATAAGCAGCTCTAGTAAATACAAGTGCATTTCAGATCTAGATCCCCTTCTTCATCATTGGTGCATCATACACTCATATTTATCTTCAAGTGTAACCCTTTCCAATCAGATATACTTCAGAGAGAAGTATTCATTCAAGCTCAGACATCTTGCACCCACCCTCATATTGTGCACAATGAATTTCTTCTCCTTTTATATGATTATCCTTTTTCAATACCATGAGCCCCTTTTTCAATACCATGGACCAAAACAATACCATAAGCCCAAAACTACCTGGACGGGGTCAATTAGGCGGATCATTACCTAATACTATGGGTCAATACCATGGTGGTTACCCTTGGATTTGCACTTTTTGAGCGCTTTAGCCCATACGCGACTTGTAACGTTCCTTTCCGCGTGCATACGCGACTTCCCCTAGGCCAATCCGCGTATACCAAGAGACATGCTCTTTTTCATCATTCTCCGAGTACATTCTGAAATCCTTTCTTCATTGCCTTCTGTAAATACTGTAGATACATCAGATTTCCTTCATCAAGGACATATTCTATCAAACACAACTTCATCAAGTAAGTTGTCATCATCTTCATCAAGTGGGTTTCCTTTCAAGCACAACACTCAACATCATATCATCAACAATTACACGTATCACTGCATTTACATCATTTAACAAGTCCATCAAGTCAAGCATAACTTCATCAGGTGGAGTGCCATCAAGGACAATACATGTCAACAGTCGCACGTCTTCATCTTCATTCAGTGGGTTGCCATCAAGGACAACACTCTGCATCATATTTCCAACAATCTCCCCCTTTGGACTTGATGGCAACCACGATGGTGTTTGGTTACCACAGCAGATAGATACCATGTCACTCTCCCAAATATGTCAGATCATTACCTTCTCTTTATTCAAACACCATGTCACTCTCCCCCTTTGACATCAAGGGCAAAGGGCGGATCAAAAACCAACATTCTCCCCCTTTTCTCCTCATGTGGAAGAAACAGTCTGCAGATCTGATATGTGCTGAAGTGGCCAAGCTCCCCCTGAGTCCATGCCGAATCTCCAAACATATTTGTCAATGAAGTACATGACTCTATGAACTTCCTATCACCAAAGACTCATACTTACATCAAATATCCAACCAAGTGGATTTACATATAAGACTCAAGTACCCAACCAAGTGGGTTTACAAAATTTGACTCAGCTACCCAACCAAGTGGGTTTACAAAAATGACAAGTCCTTACATGACTGAATATTACAATTTTTACATCATGGGTCTCAACAAGACCTTTTCACCAAAATATAAATATGATCATTTATGACCAACACCAGAAAGTCCTCAAGAAAGAGGACATATTTCAGAACCATAATAATGCCAACACTGCATTATAGTCAGCAAAGCTAATGCTCCCCCTGAATCTGTGCAACCATGCATCCTTTTCATATGACTAAGGCTCCCTCTTAGTTTGTGCAACCTGAACATTTTCACCAACAAATCATCAAGGCATCTTCATCAAAACATTAGAAACAGATTTATGAGAACTGGAACACCACCAGAGATACCAAACAGTATCAGAGATACCAAACAGCACTGCAGCTGTGCTGAAGAGAGCTGAACCAACCAAGAATTGTCAGAAACCAACCATACGCGGTTTTATGTGCAGGAACGCGCGTACATACGCGACTGTGTTTCAGGAACCCCGCGTATCCTAAGACACCTTCTAAATTTCAACCAAATCTGATTCTTTGTAAGGCAAAGACAGTGTTCAGCTTCTTTCTGAGATATTTGACTGCTTCCCTGGACTACAGATATAACAGAATAGTGTAGTTGTGTCTTCAAGCGTCATCCATTGGTTGTAGAATAAGCCCATTAGTAACTAAGCCTTCGGATCCTTTGCAGCATCAATACATTCTTTCCAAAAGAGATTATCATATCAGAACAGCATCTTCAGATATGTGTCAAGCAATCATGCATGTGGTCCAAAATCACCATGATCTTCAAGAGGTAACATGAAGTAACATATGTAGGCAAAAGATCTCAACCATAGCAACCAAACTCTATATGATCTGAAACAAATGATATCCAACTCATCCACACAAAGATACTTATCAGCAACTAGGGCTCAAAATCTTATCATAATAATCCATGTACCAAATCATCATCATTTGAGCACGAGTATCACCAAGACCAAAGAATAAGCAGTCATATTTCCAACAATGCAACCATTAGAATTCAACCTGCTACTCCCCCTAAACCAGTGCTTCTTCCTTAACTTCTGCAATCTGAGATACCTTCAACAGCAAGTCATCAATAACAATCTCTACATGATATGTCCTCATCTCTGAACTATAAGACTTTCATCTCAACAATGAATGCTCTTCATCATAAAGCAACCAGGCTTCATCCATAATATTCAACACAAGAACCCATGCATCATTTCATTATCATGAGTATAACTAGAATGATGCTAACAGTGCAATCATCAGCAGTCAGACTGAGGCTCCCCCTGGACCTCTGCTTCAGATCTTCAGCTATCAGATAAATTTTCTTATCATCAATGCATACGCGACTGCGTCTTCTGGAACTCGCGTGTATACGCGACTTTAGTTAATGGAACTTGCGTATGGAAAGTGAAGCATAGAAAATTTCCATCTTCCTTCATTTCTTCCTGAGCTTGTACCTCCTGTACCTGTCCTTTCCACATCAGATGCGCTGTCAGAAGTAAACATAACCAGAATAATCAAATCAACCATGAGAGTCATCATGCATTGCTCCCCTTGTGACGATACATTACTAAATCTCATAATGTATCCCACATCATTCCTGCAGTCAATCAGAGAAGTAAGCTTCCAGAAGCGGATGACTGCAGTAGGGTCTGAATTCCCTACGTTTCTGATCGGTCCTCCTTCTTCTTCCAAATTTGCTTGAGCTTTCCAACTGTGTGCTGAAAATTGTCCACTTTCCCAGATCTGTTCATCCTGCATTCTTTTTCTACATGTCCATACTTGTTACAAGCATAACATTTCATGTGGCCAGAGAAATAAACATAAGAATCATAATGAGTATTTCTATTCTTCCTCCTTTTACAATCAACTGCTTTATGTCCATACATGTTACATGAGAAACAATATCCCCTAAAGAAACTAGAGTACCTTTCTGAGTAGAACCTGTTTGTTTGTGGCTGAAATGATCTGCTCCTGCAATTTGCTGCAACATGCCCATAATTATGACATTTGAAACATTCAACATTATTGAATGATTTCCTTTGAGATTTCTTCATTGTTGGTTGACCTTTTGTTTCTTTCAACACTTCAAGTTTCGTATTGACACCTTCCTTTGAATCATTAGCATTCTCTTGTGAACTAGATTCTCCTTTAACAGTTTCATGAAAACCAAGACCAAGTTTGATAGAAGGAGACCTTTGACTACTAAGAATATTATCCAGAATCTTAGTACTATCTTGAAACCTCAAAAGTTTAATCTTTTCTTCTAATTTACTTTTGAGAATGTTTACCTCAACCTCCAAGGCTTGGCATTGCTTTGTCATGCTTTCTTCTTTCCTTCTTCCATCTTCTACTTGATCCTTCAGATTTAGGATTTCTTCTTTCAACCAATTTTAGTTGTCTTCACATGTTTGCTGCAGCTCTTCATTCTTCTTGTTTGATGCTATGAGATCTTCTTTGAGGGAGACAATTTTTGCTTCAAGTCTTGCATTCTTCTTATTTGATTTATCCAAGTCTTCTTTGAGGGAAACGATTTCTGCTTCAAGTCCTTCCTTATCAAATGATGGTAGATGTTCCTCACTCTTCTTACTTGATGCTTCAAGTTTTGCTTGTAGAGAGATGATTCCAGCTTCAAGACCTTCATTCTTCCTTTTTGATTTTTCCAGATATGTTTTTAGAGAAACGTTTTCTACTTCAAGTCCTTCATTCTTCTCATTTGATTCTTCAAGTTCTGCTTGCAGAGAGATGATTCCAGCTTGATATCCTTTACTTCGATTGTATACATCATCGAACATCCTTTTCAGTTTAAAGCACAAAGCTTTGGAGGCAGCGTCCTTCTCATTAAATATTCTTTGTTGATCTTTGATAACTTCTTTTAAATCCTCAACATCATTGCTTGCACAGATAAGATTACAAGGATCACTATCAGATTCATCTTTGTCAACTTCTGTTGTACCGGTTTTCTGAGACATCTCCTTACCTTGAGTATTTTTCTTCTTTGCCATGAGTACTTGTAGAGCTTGGTCAGAATCTTTTTCGGCTTCTTCTAGGTTGACAGCATATTCTTCACTATTGTTTGTACCACTAAGATCTTTCAAAGGATGATCCCAATCACTATCAGATTCATCTCCTTTGATTTCTGGTATCCATATTCTCTGAAATATCTCCTTTCTTCGAATAGGCTTCTTCTTTTGCTTCTTTCCCATTGCGACGGATCTCCTTCAAGCGATCAAGCTTCTGCAGAAGGACCACGCTCTGATACCAACTGTTGGGAAAAATACTGAGAGGGGGGGGGTGAATCAGTATTTACTGCATAATCAAATCTTTTTACTTTTTCATTCCTTAAAACCCATACGCTACTTTACTTCAGTAAACTAGCGTATATACGCGGATCCCCTTTATGAAACTAGCGTATACAAAGAGATTTAGATATGTCATTAAATCTTCACTTAAACCATTCCATCATTTATTCATCAGATATTCAATAAGCAGTAAACAGGTGCAGTAAGAACAGAATAAACCATCACACAAAGCATCACACATGAACACCAGGATTTTTAGGTGGAAACCCAAATCTGGAGAAAACCACCGCTGCAGTTGCTCAGCCTTCAATATTTTATTATAGAGAAAACATCTTACAACATATGTGTCACAGATTGACCAAGACGTGCACCTAATTGCTGGCCGTTACCGCCTCTCCGGAAGGAGCTGGCCGACTCCTCGACTCGCTTACCACCACTCGGAAGGGAGCCACAACCCCCGATCTCGTCACCAGCCTCACCCTAAGGGAGCTGCACCGACTCAAGGCTACAACCCCTCAAAGACCACCTTGGATCACGTCATTAATTTTTACACCTGATCCAACAACTTCAATAGAACACCACTATGGGCCACATTTCATCATATTTTCATACTGGACCCTTTCCATACTTTTAAGCACAGCCATACATCATCAACAGATACATATCAACACAGATCAGATAGCAGAAGCACAGCAGAACAGATCAGATATTTCATACCCTTTGCTTCAGCAAGCCCTAGTTTGCATACGCTCTTTTACTTCACTGATTTCGCGTATATACGCGCTTCCGTCCACACAAACCGGCGTATACCTCAGTGTATATTTTATTGCGCATACGCGCTTTCTCTTCGCTGAAGCTGCGTATATACGCGCTTCCTCCGCGTCGAAGTAGCGTATACATCTTCAATTATTCCAGAGCAGCATACTTCTTCAGATCAGATATTCAGTTCAGATTTACCCTTTCACTTCAGACAGATGTTCGCCTAGATGTTCGCCTCATCACAGATCTAGGCCTTCCATAAGCAGATCTAGTAAATACAAGTGCATTTCATATCTAGATCCCCTTCTTCATCATTGGTGCATCATACACTCATATTTATCTTCAAGTGTAACCCTTTCCAATCAGATCTACTTCAGAGAGAAGTATTCATTCAAGCTCAGACATCTTGCACCCACCCTCATGTTGTGCACAATGAATTTCTTCTCCTTTTATATGATTATCCTTTTTCAATACCATGAGCCCCTTTTTTCAATACCATGGACCAAAACAATACCATAAGCCCAAAACTACCTGGACGGGGTCAATTAGGCGGATCATTACCCAATACTATGGGTCAATTCCATGGTGGTTACCCTTGGATTTGCACTTTTTGAGCGCTTTAGCCCATACGCGACTTGTAACGTTCCTTTCCGCGTGCATACGCGACTTCCCCTAGGCCAATCCGCGTATACCAAGAGACATGCTCTTTTTCATCATTCTCTAAGTACATTCTGAAATCCTTTCTTCATTGCCTTCTGTAAATACTGTAGATACATCAGATTTCCTTCATCAAGGACATATTCTATCAAACACAACTTCATCATGTAAGTTGTCATCATCTTCATCAAGTGGGTTTCCTTTCAAGTACAACACTCAACATCATATCATCAACAATCATCATATCACTTCAGATTTACATCATTTAACAAGTCCATCAAGTCAAGCATAACTTCATCAGGTGGAGTGCCATCAAGGACAATACATGTCAACAGTCGCACGTCTTCATCTTCATTCAGTGGGTTGCCATCAAGGACAACACTCTGCATCATATTTCCAACATATATTTCCATGTATTTCCCCTAACTATTCTCAAAGTTTCCCCTTTTGAAACCTTTATAAAAATTTTTATAGAGAAAATGTTACGATGACATGTTTGAAGTAGTAAAACCCTAGGATCATGAACTCTTTGATCCTAGATTTTTTTTGTGAATTATTTAAACCAAAAATTTCCATTAAGCAAGACCTTTTACTGACACTTACATTTTCTTTGTGAAATCAAGATCAATGCATATCCTAAACAACTTCAGCAAACCATCAACATGAAATAGGGAATAAATAAGATGAAATAAACACGAAAAATCATAAATCGTTGATATGATAATGGATTTCTTCGAGTGTCGACTACGTCTCTAGACCTACTATTAAGAGAGCCGAGGCCACTTCATTAGTGTTGTAGGAAGATGATGAATACATGATGTATTCTTTTGTGAGTACAATGACGGACCCCTTTAACTAGAGTGGCATGTCTCTCCATGAGACATTCTTCTATAAGAAATATAACTCATAAAATACCTCTTTCAACATGAAAAAATAAAATTCTCTCACATATAGTGGCATACAAGTATCCTCTCACTTAAAGTGGAATACATGGATCACAAAATAAAAACATCATCTCAACAAAATAAAGTAAATTCATGGAAACAATGCACCTTGTACCTCCAATTTTGTGGACGACCTAAAAAATGGCTACTCAGGTGAAGGAAATTCCTACACCATTTCATACCTTTTGAAAAAACGTGAAATATGACTATAAATTCAACCTCTTTCTCACTCGGTCAAATATAGGCTCCTCGCGAATCTCCAAGATTCCTCAAATATTTATTTCTACAGGTTGACTAATCATGCCATCACGTTCCTCACGAAAAATAAAAACAAATGAGTATAAAGTTAACCTAGTTCTAAAACTATCAATTTCTAGCCTCTAGGAAATATTTTAGATTACATATAGATCCCTACGTTAAGGTTTGAATATCATTATTCTGTTGTCAACATTTTTCTTTCAAAAAATATGCTGCTCAGATCAGGAAACCAAATATGCCATCAAAATCCTAATGAACCTATGATAAATATGACTATAAACTTTGAATATTTCCACCACTATTAAAATTAAGCTCTAAGGGAATCTCAGGATTCCTTTCAAGAATAAAAAATATTCTTTTTATTGTCTTGAGAATCATGACATCAAGGTTATACTCTATTGGGTTATCGATTGTCAATGTTTTATTGCTCCCATGACTCAGTGCTCATGGATCCACCCTTATGGTTACTACTTGACTCTCTTCTTGGGCGAATGAAAAATCAAATATTAAATAATGTGTTGCCGATAGACCTAGTAAATCCCTGCCAGCTGGAAGGTTGGTTTGCAGTATCGATATTTTTGTTCGTTGTTGTGTGACCCAGGTTGAAATCCCCATGGGACGACATGGCTCATTGTATTTTTTGTTTGAAAAAAATTGGTCATTAAATGTTTTTTTCTGGTGTCATTTTATGTTTCCATATGAGGTCGTCGGTGGCGGGCCGAGCCACGTGGCCAGTGCAGGTTATATGTGTGTGTGTGTGTGTGTGTGTGTGTTGAACAACATGGTAAAGAATTGTTGACTGAATTTTAAGGGTCATCGGAAAGTTTAAAGAGGAAACAACTTTACAATTTCAAACCACCATGAAGTTCCAAATTTCACTTAATTAGTGGCCTCCAAACTTAGTGGCTTTTTTCAAATTTATCCGAACCTCTAGATTTGGCGAGATTCCAAATTCAGTTAACATTCTCCTAAATTTAGCCAGTGGGGCCAAGTTGGCCAAAATTTTGGTTGTGAATATCTTGAGCATACGAACTTGGTTTTGAGCATCGTTTGCACCATTGGAATTAGGATAAAGATCTTTATGTTATGGTCCTAGTTTGGATGAAATCTAGTGACTTTGATTTTTTAGCCTTTCTAGAGCCACCTGGATCATTCCTCCCCACTTAGGATCTTTTGGCCCTCTAAAAGCATGAGCACTATCTGCAATCTACTATACTCCCTCGTCCGCACAGTAAGTTCCCTAACATGCCACACTTCCTTCTCCTTGACCATTGTTCTTAGAGCCATAATTGATGAACCAACACCTGTACTCTATGCAAACTTGTAGTACATCTTGCAAAATACAAGTTAAATTACATGACCTATCATGAACCA
Organism: Pinus albicaulis; assembly: GCA_034641835.2. NCBI lineage: Eukaryota > Viridiplantae > Streptophyta > Pinopsida > Pinales > Pinaceae > Pinus > Pinus albicaulis. The sequence continues at coordinate 678,870,670 of CM076580.1, read as the reverse complement.
TAGAAACCCCATGCTTGCTATATGTTTATAACACACTCTTTGATAAATTTTACATTATAATAATAATAGAAACCAATACCCAACAATCAACAAAAGGCCAAAAAACATCTTCATGTTGAATTCATAAGTGATGAAAAGCACTTCATCACTTTTACTATCATTTCACAACATGGGTTTTACAAAATGCAGTCATGACAAGCTACTATCTCTAATAAAACCATATCACACTCAAAATAGAAAATGGGTCATCATTCTGGATTCGATTGTCTTGTCAAAAATATTCATTGGGTGGTTCTTGAATAGGCGCTTTGTCCTTGTTGAGACATTTCTCTGGATGGAGCTCCCAACATGTTGCTCTTTGATCTCCACCTCTATTGCAATGACTGTACAATTTCTTCTTCCTCTATAACTACTTAATCTTCTTCCTTCCATAATTTGGAGAAGGCCTTTCATGCCTTGTCCGCTTTCTTATTGCCATTATTTCCCAACACTTGACAAAAACATGGTTATACAAGCCACAAAAACTACATTCTTTTCTATGCATTAAAATTTGTTCATCATTAGAAATATTCTTCTAAAGGAACATTAGAATACTAAGAAATTTTATACCTTGCTTGGTTTTCTCAGCTGTGATCTTGGAAATGAGATTTTGTCTTAGCTCTTCTTTTGTGATGCTAAATATCACGGGAATATTATGATGTGATCTCAACATCCTTTTTTGTCCATGGTTTCATAAATGGCTTGGATTATTTGTTTGAACAACCCCTTTCTTATGTTTCCTTCTAGCACTCCCCTTAAATGTACCTCATCTTGGTGAGGATTCTCATGTTGGTTCCTGAAATGGGTATCTAAATACTTCCAACAGAAATATAATAATGAGAAAATGGAACTAAATAGCAACCAACATTTTTTACCTCAATTTTTTATTCTGAAGTGGGTGATGATGGCTTCAGTAAGCCTTCAATGTACATCAACTCTTCCAAGGCCTCTTCCATGACTTATATTTGAACATGTAATCTCCACTTCTCTTCTTCTTCTTGTATATATATCCTAAATTCAACATTCTCTGCTTGAAGGCTTTGGTTGATCTCTTCATTTGAATGATGAGAAGAAGATGAAGAAGAAGAATATTCACCCCAATTTGGAGATGGAGTATCATCCTCTTCTCTCCCTTTATCATGTTCAGCTTTTAAAATTTTATCCTCATAATATGGAAACAATATTTCTAACATGTTTGCCATCATGTAGAAGGCCTCATAGAGAACTTGGTTCTTCTCCATTTCCCTTATTGTGGCATGCTCGATTCACAATCCCTGGAAAAATGTCAGACCATTGTGATAACACTTGATCCAGAAATTTTTCATGAATGATTTTAAACAAAATCCCCCATTAAATAGGAGATTTTAGTGACACTTACATATGCTTTGTGAAATCATGAGAAATTCATATCCTAAAAAACTTTGATAAACCATTAACATGAAATAGGGAACAAATAAGAGGAAATAAAGATGAATAATCATAACTCAACGATATGATAATAGAGTTTATCTAGTGTGGACTATGTCTCCAAGCCCAATGTCGAGAGAGGGTAGGACGTTATATTAGTGTTATAGGAAGATGATGAGTACATTATGATTTTTTTGTTAATACAAGGATGAACCCCTTTAACTAAAGTGGCATGTCTCTCCATGAGATGATATTCTATAAGAACTCTCACTCATAAAATCTCTCAATCATAATGAAAAAATAATAGTCTCTCACATATAGTGGCATAGAAGGATCCTCTCACATAAAGTGGCATACATGGATCACACAATAAAAACATCATCTTAACAAAATCAAATAAATACATGGAAACAATGTAGCTTATACCTCCAACTCTCAAGACGGGCTAAAATTGAGCTACTTGGATGAAGGAATTTCCTGTGTCATTATATTCCTTGCGAAAAAACTTGAAATATGACTATAAACTTGACCCCTTTCTGACTTGGTAAAATGTAGGCTGCAAAAGAATCTCAAATATTCCTTAGATATTCTCTTCTACGAGTTTACTGATCATGCCATTGTGTTCCCCATGAGAAATCAAGACAAATGAGAATAAATTGGGCTTGGTTCTAAAAATATGAATTTTTTGCATTCAGGGAATCTTTCAAATTCCATGAAAATTCTTGTGTCAAGGTTCCAACTTGATGGTTCGTCCCTCAACATTTTTATTTTGAAAAATCCGTTGCTCACATCACGAAACAAAAAACACAATCAAACTCTTGGTGAAATTCTAATCAATCTAAGTATAAACGTGGAATAATTCTACGATTGTCAAAATTCAACTCCAAGGGAATCTCAAGATTCCTTCCAAAAATAAAAAAACATTCTCTTTACTATCTCGAAAAACATGCCATCAATGTTTCTCTCTTCTGGGTTCCTGATTGTCTATGTTTTTTCGCTCCCATGACTCAACGCTCACAGCTCCACCTTCGTGGTTCCTACTCGACTATATTTTCGGGAGAATAAAAAATCCATGTTTAAATAATGTGCCACCAGCGAACTTAACCAAGCCCTGTCAGCTGTTTGGTTGTCTCGAGATTAGTCATTCGTTTCTAGGTGAACTGGGTTCAAATCTCTGTTGTATGACATGGATAATTGTATTTTTTTTGTAAAAAAATTTGTGCTTAAGTTTTTTGGTTTGGCATCATTTTGTGTTTCCATATAAGGTCGCTAGTGATGGGCACCTGATCGGTGTGGGTTCGACACCCGCCGACATCCAAACTTATCATATGGTCATTTCCATTTTAATTGAATTTTATATATAACAGAGAGCCACAAGACGGGTTGGGGGGGGGGGGGGGGCTGGGGGGGGGGGGGGGGGGGGCGCTAGTGTCCCACCACTACTCTTTATATATATATATATATATGTATATATGTATATATGTATATATCTATATCTATATCTATATATTTATATATATTTATATATATTTATATTTATTTATTTATTTATATTTATATTTATATTTATTTATATTTATTTATTTCTAACAACATAGTAAAAATTATCAACTGAATTTTAAGGGTCATCGAAAAAATTAAAGAGGTGACAAATTGACCATTGCTGACCATCACAAATTTCCAAATTGTATCTTACTTATTGGCCCCCAAAATTTCTTGCTTCTTCCAAATTTAGCTGGACCTCCATATTTGGAAAGCTTCCAAATTTAGTTAGCATTATGTCTAATTTAGGGCGTGGGGCCAAGTTGACCAAGACTTTGAATACGAATATCTGGAGCATACAAACTCAGATTTGAGTGTCGTTTGTATCGTCGGAATCTGGATGACGAGCTATAGGTTCTTTTCTTGGTTTTTATGAAATCAAATTACTTTGATTTTTTACCCTTTTCGCAGCCATATCGATCACTCTGATACTAAATTTTATGAACCTTCTTCCTTAAATATGATAAGAAATAAATTATTGTATTCATATTCAATGGGAAATCCTCCTTTTATAGTGGATATGTTATGAAACAACTCACAAAATAGAAGAAAAGATAGATCAAAAACTTAGAAATCAATGTCTTTGAGGGGGAAACCTCATTTACATTACATAAATAAATAATTATTTGATGATACAAATGACAAAACCTACCTTCTATATATAGGAGTCTAAGGGGTCACAATATAACAATATAGAGACCATATGGGCACAACAATAACAATAATTGGGTTACAACTATGGGGCATAATAATAACAATATGGGGACTACATGGGCACAAAAATTTCAATAACGAGGCTACACTAACAGAAATAAGGGGCTACACTAGTATTATGGGGACCTAACATGCCCCTCTCCTTCAAACAAGTGTTGTCATCAATTCTTGAGTGGTTATAGATGCTTCTGTATAAAATTCTTATCCTCCCATGTCGAATCTTCAGCGGGTAAGTTCTTCCACTTGATGAGATATTATGAAATTGATTGATTTCATATCTTTCAAGTTCTTGTTTCTGTGAATTCTTTAGGTTCCAATATTTTTTTCCTTCCTCTTCAAGTTTTGGAAATATTGTTCTAACTGGGAGCTTCTCATATATAACCTTCTTTAAGCATGAAACATGGAAAACTGAGTGCACTCAGGAAGATGCAAGAAGCTCAAATTTGTATTCCATAGTACCAATATTTTACAACACCTTGTAAGGACCATAATACTTTGGTGATACCTTATTATACTTCTTATCTTGCTTGAGGGACATTTATTTGTATGGTTGTAGCTGTTAAAAGACCCAGTAACCTACATCAAAACTTCTTTCGTTGCAATGTTGATTTGTGTGTTGTTTCATTCAATCCTATGCCCAATTGAGGTTATCCTTTCAGAGTTGGAGAAATTATTGTTGATGCTTGATGTGATATTCCACTGCATGAACCTTAGAATTGTCTCTTAAATATGATGTGATGGATGGTGGATGATATCCATTAAGTTCCATAATGGGGTCATTTTTGCTACGGTATGGAATGAAGTCTTATAGCACCATACAACCAAAGGTAACCACTTGACCCATTGTGTATCAGATACTAATTAATGAAGATGCTCTTCCAAACCTTTTTTCACTATCTCAGTTTGCTCATCATATTGAGGATGATATGATGAGCTATGAGCTAATTGAGTACCCAAAAAAGAAAATAATTTTGTCCAAAAAATTCTTGTAAAAATGGGATCTCTATCACTTAAAATAATATTTGGGTTTCCATGTAGCTTTTGAATTGTTTCCATAAATGCAATAGCAACTATATTGGCTTTAAATGGATGAGATAATGAACAAATGTGTGCATACTTGGTAATTCTATCAAGTACCACCATGATGCTAGTATTTCCTTCAGACTTGGCTAAACTTGTGATAAAATCCATTGAAACCTCCTCCCAGTGTTGACTTGGAATGGATAAAGGTTGTCACAGACCCAGGGTATTAATTTTATCAACTTAAGTTTTGTTGGAAAACCAAACATTCCTCCAGAAAATTTTGAATATCAACTGTAAGGCCATCCAAAAGAAATTCCTTCTTGACCTTGCGGTAAGTTTTAAAAAATCCCGAGTGCCCTCCTAAGGGAGAGGTGTGTAATTCCAAAAGAATATTTTGTTTGAGTTGGGAACTCTTACAAATATATAAGTGATATTTGTACCAAAATTAATCATTTTTCCAGCTAAATTTTTTAGATGTATTGGGATCTTGCTACAAATTTTGAATAAACACCCCTTCATCATTCTTCCATTCATCCCTTGCTTCGATTATGCACTCAGGTTAGATAATAGAAATGGAACAAAGCAATGATTCCACATCGTCATCCTTTCTTGAGATTGAATATGAAACAACATTTTCCTTCCATTTTTTGTACATTATTTCAAGGTCATAACCCAACATCCTTGTGACCCATTTTTGCTGCTCTTCTGAAGATAATATTTGTTCCAAAAATTATTTAAGACTATCATGATGTTTTTTTCCCTTTAATTATCTTCCCATTAGGTAAGGTCACCATTTTTTTAGTGCCTGTAGTATTGCCAACATTTCCTTCTCATAAATAGGTTTCTATAAATACTTTCCTTTGATTAGACAATTTTCAAAAGCAATGGGTCTTCCTTCTCTGATTAAAACTACAACAATTCTATTTCCCGAGGCATCATATTCCACAATAAAAGTTTTTGTGAAGTTAGACGTAGCTAAGAATGGTACGTGGCATATTTCCTCTTTAAGATGTTCAAAGGCCTTAGTTTCTTCTCGAGTCCAAGAAAATGAATCTTTCCTTAGCAATGATGTTAGAGGTAGCAATATTCTCCCAATTTCTTAAAAAACTTGCGATAATACCATGTTAACTCCCCAAGGGGATTTTCCATTCCTTGGTGGATTTAATCCTTTTAGGTCCTACTTTAACACCTGCATGAGATATGATATGACCCAAACAGAAATTTGGAGGTTTTTACATATAATTGTTTCTCCTCCCAGAGTTTGAGCATCTTCTCAACATGTTGAAAATCATCCTTCCAAGACATTCTATATATTATTGTATCATCAAAATATACTAACAAAATATTTATAAGGAAGGTTTTGGAAATAGAATTCATCAAACCTTGAAAATTTGGAAGGTGCATTAGTAAGGCCAAAAGGCATGACCAAAAATTCATAAGAAACCCTTTTCAGTTCTGAATGTTGCTTTCATAATGTCTTCAATACTAATTCTAATTTAATGATATCCAGAACTAAGATGTAACTTGGTGAAGTAAATTTCTCCATGTAATTCATCCAATAATTCATCAATGACGGGGATGGGAAATTTATCTTTAATATTGAGCTTGTTGAGCTCCATATAATCTAGGCACATACGCCATGATCCATCTTTCTTGTTAACCAATAATACAGGAGGAGAGAAAGAACTTTGACTAGGTTTAATTATACCAAACTCTACCATTTATGCAACCATATGTTTAATCTCACTCTTTTGAGCATACAGATATCTATAAGGCCTGATGTTTGGAGGACCACTTCCTAGAATAAAATGAATAAAATAATCATTATCATGAATATATGGGAGTATATTGGGGTTCTCAAGCACATTGGAATGATTGTTAAAGACTTTTCGGAGATATGGAGAAATAGATGATTTTGATGTTTTAACCTCTAGTGAGAATAATTGTGCAATTACGCCTCATTTTTCTTAAGAATATTTTTCATGACATTAGAGAATATTATATTTCTTGGCTTCCTTGTGATACATAGTAATTCAAATTCCTTTCCTTCAGAACAAAATTTAAACAAAAATTCTTGAAAATTAAAAGTTATCATCCCCTAAGGTTGTAACCATTGTACTCCGATACAACATCAGCACCAACCATTGGAATGGAGAGAATTTGACTATTCAATACATATTCCACCATGGTTATCTTGATATTATGTCAATTTCTAGAGAAATTTATAGTTCCTCCATTTACAACCATCACTTGACACTCTGGTGCTGCGTACAGGAAGCAATTCAATTCCTTGGCTACCTTATAATAAATAAAATTATGGGTACTACCTGAATCAATCAACAATATTACATTTTTCTTCTTGATATGCCCTTGTATCTTGAGAGTTTGAGTAGTGGTAATTCTTGCCAATGCATTACAAGATATGGTCGGATTCATTTCTTCTTTCTCTAGGGTTGGTTCCTAGTGTATAACCTCTTCTTTTGAAGTTTATTTATCATTTTCTTCCTCTTCTTTACAATCTATGTAAAATAATTTCTTCTCAATAAAATTATGAACTTTAGCATATTTGCTATCACCACTATAGAAAACCCCCTTTTCTCTTTTTTCTTCCAATTTTTGTGGTGTCAAAATTGAAGGTTGTGGAAATCTAGCAGTAGCAACACTTCCATATTTATAGTTGTGAGTGGTATGCTTCCTTGTCACCATAAGTTTTCTTTCAATTTTTCTTGCCAACCTAAATTCCTTCTCTAATGAATTAGGTTCTGAAAGGAAAACCTCATGTTGGATTTTATCCTTTAAATTCCCTATGAAGAGATCAATCCTGAGCTCCTTTGGAATATCATCTACCCTTATATTCAATTTTTTGAAGTCCTCAATGTGCTCCACCATTGAACCCTTTTGTTTGAGATTTATCAATTGGCTAAAGAAGATGTTTTTTTTGTATAATCATAATGTGCTATAATTTCCTCCATAAAAATTTACCAAGTGACAATTTATTTACGAGAGAAAATCCATCGATATGATACAAAAGTATTGGGATCTAAATATAAAGTTGCAATGTGTACCTTTTGCATGTTTTGCACATTATGGAGGTCAAAGTATTTCTTCGTGCGTAGTATCCATGTTACAGGATCCTTGCCATAAAACTTCCTCATATCGATCTTTGGAATATGGAGGGTCTTCAATCCAATATTATAGTCTATGAAATCCTGATTAACATTTATATTTTCTCATCATGAGTTTCCTCTACTAGCTTTTCGCCATTAGGAATATTTTCTTGTAGAAACTTTGTCAAACCATCCTTCAAACCTTCCATTTATTTCTTCAAATATTCCAATTTGCCTTCTATAACATAGATTTTATCTTCCATGCCATTCATACCATCCATCTTAGCCTCTAGTTTAATTGTGGTTGTTCTATGTGAGAGCGCAATTTGTTGCTCTCGGTCCTGCAATTTTGAGATATCATGCTGCAATTCTTCCTATTCATGTATCAGAGTAAATATTTATGAGGGCTTAATGGGTGTGGAATTATGTTTTTGGAGAAATTTTAGAACTCAATACTGATATCTATGCTTCAATATTCCCTTGGAATCACTTCAAACTGATTTTCCAAACCAAAGTTATGCAATTCTTTTTTAAAATACACACCTTTTTCTTGCTTTTAGGAGCTATATATTGAAACAATTGTAACTCTATAATTTTGGATTTCAAAGATATGAAATTATGTCCTACAACCACCCTCTGAGCCTTCTTTCAAATTCCATAAGTCAGACCTAATTTGGATCCTTCAAGATAAATTTATTCCCAATCTCCCACAATGGCCTATTATGGACTAGTTCTGTGCCACATCTCAATGTTTTGACCTTCGGCTCTGAACTTGATACAAAATAAACTACAATCCATGCAATTTTATCCAATTATTACAAAATTCCAATGTGATGTTTAAAATGAAAGTTATGTTGATTTTCCCTTTGTCACATGTTTGAGATGAAATTATGGAGAGTGCAAAAACCCTAACTTCTTCAGATCATATCTCTGAAAATATAGAAAACCAAGATTTGAAATGTTTACATGAAGCTCCTAAATATTTTGACTTCTCAGGGTAAAAATTTCATCTTGTGAATGTTCGTATAAAAAAACATTATAGTGAAAAGTACAAGATGACTTGTTTGTAACAGCAAAACCCGAGAATCCAAAGCTCTCATACCAAATGTTATGAAACCAACTCTCAAAATAGAAGAAAAGATGGATCAACGACTTGGAAATCAGACTCTTTGAGGGGGAAATATCCTTTACATTACATAAATGAACAATTATTTCATGATACAAATGAATAAACGTACCTTCTATACATAGGAGTCGAAGGGGTCACAATATAACAATATGGGGACCACATGGGCACAAAAATAACAATAATGGGGCTACACTTATGGGGCACAATAATAACAATATGGGGACTACATGGGAAAAAAAATAACAATAATATGACTAAACTAACAATAATAAATGGCTAAACTAGTATCATGTGGACATAATAGGATACAATGTACAAGACAATATTTTATGATTATATGACTAGGTATCCTTATATATATAGGAGACAAAGGGTCTAATTATAATAAAATAGGATAATCAGGGATTCTATTTTATATAATAATATAACAAAATAAATGTAATAACTCGATATGTAGGGATTAATATGGGGTTTTAAGGTTAATATGGGGCTTATATTGGTCTTAACAATCTCGCCAATGAAACTAGGCAAATTTTTTTCCCTATTCAACCCTCCTCACATAAGGACTCTTCCAATATCTTTAATAATATATATAAATTTGAAGGAAGTTTTGATCATATAGAAGTCGTAGAGATGCATCAATGATAGCCTTTCCTTTATGAGATTAATTTCCCTAAGGAATGAGATAAATATAAAGATCCAACTAGTATGTTTAAACATTATCTTATAGAGAAGATATTTTCATGAAGTGCTTCTCAATATAACATCCAATAATGAGGAAGACAAATATTTATATTGAAGAGAACTTACTTGAAAACCTAATATTATTGTAATTTTATTCGAATTTTCATGAGAGTATTGAAGAATAATATTAAGGGTTTACTTGAAACTCGGAGAAATGTATTTAAGCTAGTGTTAGGCTTCCATGATTCAATGGTTTTGTGTGAAGAAAGAAATATTTTGTAATCCCAGTATTTTAAGTATGATACAAAACCAACATTAGAATGTATGTTAACGTATTTAATCATTCTATTGATCACTAACTCCTTATACTTATGTTGTGGACCTCTTCCATTAGGTTGAATACAACGTTAGAAAACGTGTCTCTATGTCTTACTATTTCAGAGGGATTGAATAGATAAGAAAGACATCCATTTACCAAATTTAAGAAAAAGGACGCGAAGATGAGGTTTTTTACCCACTTAATCCAATATCGATAAAGCATGAAATCCCATATTTTTTCTCTTAAAAATTCCAAATTTTTGTTTGAAGGTTTTTGTGAATGGGTTTTGAAGAGTAAAAAATAAGATATGAATCCACAATATGCATTTTGAATCTACGTTTCGGGTCACAATCAGGACCCATCATCAGGATAATAAGATAATGAGAGAAGGATGGGAAAAATTAATTAATAAATACAAAAATAAACCAAAAGAGATAAATGAAAGGAGGAAAGGTTGGTTATAAAAATAATAAATAATAGAAGATAAAATAATTAAAGAAAAGAAAATTCATAATTAAAAATAAAATAAAAAATATTAAAACAATAATAAAATAATTTTTAATTATAAAACAATAATTAAATAGAATGAATTAAGTGAAAAAAATAAGAAAAAGAAATAAGTTTGTCATGAAATATAATGGATGGAATAAGAAAAATAAAGCAAAAAAAGGGATACAATCTAGAGTAAAAATAAATAAGATAAAATAAAAGGAACAAATTAAATAAAATAGGGGGATAAAGAATACAAAAATAAGAGAAATAGGACATAAATTAAATTAAATAAAAGAAGAGAAGATAAAGGAAGATAAAATTTACAAACAAAATAATAATAATAGTAATAATAATCATCATCTAAGGTATAAAATAAAATATTAATAATGAAAATTAATGAAAAAAAAAGGAAGGAACAAGATAAAATAAATAAATTATTAATTAGAGGGTGGATATATAAGGAAGAAAACAAGAAACTATAGAAAGATAGAAAAAAATTCTTGAAAGGATAGAGCAAAGGAGAGAAATGAGGAAGAGAGAATAATAGAAAAGAAGGAAAATAGTAAAAGAGGGAAATGAGGAGAAGACAAGAGTGGAGGACGTGAGAGGGGAAGGAAGGAAAGGAAAAGTACAGGAGATGAAATGATGAGATAAATTTATAGATTTTAATGGTAGCTAACTTCTTCTAACTTCCATACCTCCATCCCTATTAATTTTGTTGGGATCTTTCATGATTTCAAGAGCTTCTCTGAGTTTGTGTTTAAAATAGCGAGCCTCTTTTGTGATGATTTCAGTATCTTCGAGGCATAAGTGATCTCCAGTCTTAGATGAATTCTCATCAAGAGTGGAGGGGAAAATTCTTTCCTTATTTATATTAACACAATGTTCCTTCAATATTATCTTAAATGATTGACCAGTTTCTCCAATGTTGCATAATCCACAAGAAAAACTAATTTTGTAGACACCTTTGAACTACAAAGTGAACCTTATCTCTCACGGACTCGATTTTATGTTGGATGGTCTCAAGGGGTTTGAATGATTTGAAAATTCCATTTATTTTGATGATTTTTTTTATCTTGTTAGTAGTACCGCCAATATATGGAAGAACTGCCTACCCATTAAGAGTTGGGGAATTAAGGGAAGGGTATTATATTTTTTCTCTTTTGATGAATATACTAATGTCCTTGTAAATGTAGCCTATTCCATGGAAAATCATAGTAAGTTGGTCAATTTCTTGCTGAAGATGATCCTTGTCAGATAATCTTAATGGCCTAGTGACATGTGTATTGAGATACCCATATTTTGATCATGGTGAATCATTGCGGAGATAATGATCTGTGTGAATCTTTGTACAATATATTTGATACATGATTCTTCCATCATATTTTTTAGGGAGGATAAAATTTAAGAAAGGAATGGAATGCTTGTTCTCAATTTGCATAGTGATTTAATTTCCGTGGAAATTCCATTAAGATGTTCCAATAATTTGTTGAGTTCATATTCTCAATGGGGCCAATTCACATTACGTGAGTCTACTCCTCAAGGATATGAATTTTGATTGTCATACTAGGTTTATTATTAAGCTTGAATGTGTGAATAATTTCAAGCGATACTAAAATACCATATAATTTTTGTTTCCTTCTCTATAGCCTTCCTACTTTGTTTAGATGATCCTAGAAATGATGGGATTTAAATGGTTAATAATGACTTTTGATATATTTTGAATATAAAATACAAAGAGAGGTAGGATGGAAGTTAACATATTCCATTGTTTATAACTTATCAATAATTTATCTACTAACTCAATCTAATTTTGGAATGAGGGTAAAAATAGTAAATGTCAATGATTATATATTTCCTTATAAGTTGTAGAGTATTTGACTAATTCATATACATCACTATTAACAATATTGAAATAAGCCGCATTGAATGATGTTTTTGGTCAAACCAATTGGGAGAAGAAATTTGTTAGCTAGAATTTACATAAAAAATTTGTCCACATCTTCAAATTGTATGTATCACATCATGTAAACACACTACTATAGTTTAAAAAAATATGGATGAAACTTCTAATGGATTTGACTACTTGTTTTAAACTATTTATAGTTCCTTAAGGAATTTTCTTTATGGCATCATGAGGGATTATATTTCTTATGTGGTTCTCTGTATTGATCATAAAATTTTCAATGCGTTTAAAATTATTATCTCCTTATTTGAGCCATCTAATTCTTAAATTTTGATGATAAAGGATTTCTCTCCTCTATGATCTAAAATCCCACTAATGTTAAATGTAATATTCCAATGTTTTTATTCCTAAAGGCTTTCCTTATGATATTATCATATTTTTAAGATATTTTATCTTCCTTTCCAATTTTCTTTTGACATGAATAATCTTGGCACAAAAGGGTGACTTCTGGGCAAGATCTAGGTTTAGACTCAGGGCGAACAAAATCCCACTGTAGTCTAGGACAACGCTGACATTTTCATCCTGCTCAAAGGAGAGCAAGAAGTCTCACCCGAGGTGTGGTGTGACCTTACTGAGATAGGGGAGATAGAACCATACTACCGAAGTGAAACTACTTAGCATTCATCTAAACGTGACACCCATGCAGGAATACTCTTATTACATACTAGTTAACAGATGAATTATCATATTATAGGTATCAAAGAAAGCTATCAGAAAATTTAAATAATTGTTCAAACACCATATATAGAAAGTCATACATTGAACACATCAAACAAGTCCAAAAAACACCTTCTATATATTATATTCCTTGAGCAATACATTAAATCTCAGACTCCTCGGAGTTAAATATAATAGAGAACCCAAAAAATCATTGAACTAACTCTACTATCACATTCCTTTTCCTTGCTTGTCTATCTCTTCCTTCTGACACTCACAATATTTTCCCCTTCTTCGCTTGGAAAGAAACATTGAATTTAAAATTGTGGCGACAAGGAAGCCTACCACTCACATCTAAAAAGATGTAAGTGTTGCTACTCCTAGACTTCCACAGCCTACAAGGTTGACACCACAACAATTGGAAGAAAAAAGAGCAAAAGGGATTTGATATAGTTGCGATAGAAAATACACTAAAGGTCATAAGTGTGCTAAGAAGAAATTATTTTACATAGATTGTGAGGAGGAGGAAGAAAATGAACAAGAAACTTCAAAAGAAGAGGATATACACTAGGAACCAACCCTAGAAGAAGAAGAGATGAGTCCGACCATATCGTGTAATGCATTGGTAGGAAATACCACTCATCAAACTCTAAAGATAGGAGGACATATGAAGAAGAAAAAGGTAATAGTGTTGATTGATTCAGGTAGTACCCATAATTTTATTCATTGTAAGGTAGCCAAGGAATTGAATTGTTTCCTATACCCAACATTAGAATGTCAAGTGATGGTTGCAAATGGAGGAACTATTAATAGCTCTCGAAAATGCCATAATATCAGGCTATCCATTGGGGAATATGTATTGAATATTCCAATGCTTTCCATCCAAATGGGAGGTGCTGATGTTGTATTAGGAGTACAATGGTTACAATCTTTGGGGACAGTACCTTTTAATTTTCAGGAACTTTTCTTGAATTGTTTTTGGAAAGAAAGGAAATCAAATTACAGGGTATTTTAGGGAAGCCAGGGAAGTTAATAAGCTCTAATGTCATGACAAATATTTTGAAGAAAGAACAACGAGGCGTAATTGCACAATTATGCTCACTAGAAGTTCCAGCACCAAAATCATCTATTTCTCCAGATCTTCAAAAAGACTTGGACAATCATTCCAAGGTGTTTGAAACTCCTAAAGGAATGCCACCTATTTGTGATCATGATAATTCTATTCATTTGATTCCAGGAAGTGTTCCTCCAAACATCAGGCCTTACAAATATCCTTATGTCCAAAAGAGCTAAATTGAATGTATGATTGCAGATATGTTAGAGGCTAGTATAATTCAACCTAGTCAAAGTTCTTTCACTGCTCCAATAGTATTGGTGCACAAGAAGGATGGATCATGGTGCATGTATCCAAATTATACGGAACTCAATAAGCTCACTATTAAAGATAAATTTCCCATTCATGCGATTGATGAATTATTGGATGAATTACATGGAGAAATTTATTTTACCAAATTGGATCTTCATTCAGGATATCATCAAATTAGAATGAAGACTAAAGATATTCTGAAAACAAAATTTCGAACTCATGAGGGTCATTATGAATTTTTGGTCATGCCTTTTGGCCTTACCAATGAACCTTCTACATTTCAAAGGTTGATGAATTCCATTTCCAAACCCTTACTTAGAAAATTTGTGCTAGTATTTTTTGATGATATACTAATCTACAATAGGTCTTGGAAGGATCATGTTCAACATGTTAACAGGGTGCTCAAACTATTGGAGAAGAAACAATTATATGCAAAAACATCCAAATTTTTCTTTGGAGTGCAAGAGGTGGAATATCTGGGTCATATTGTATCTCACGAGGGTGTTAAGGTAGACCCTAACAAAATAAAAGTCATTAAGGAATGGAAATTCCCCACAACCATAAAGGAGTTGCACGGATTTCTTGGGTTAACAGGGTATTATCACATGTTTGTTAATAATTATGGAAGAACAGTAGCACCTCTAACAAAATTATTGAAGAAAGATGAATTTTCATGGACTCTTGAAGCAACTAAGGCCTTTGAACATATTAAAGAGGCAATGTGCCTAGCACTAGTATTAGCTATGCCAGACTTCACAAAAACCATTATTGTGGAATGTGATGCCTCTAGAAATGGAATTGGTGTTGTTTTAAAGCAAGAAGGAAGACGCATTGATTTTGAAAGTCGTCCAATCAAAGGAAATTATTTACAAAAGGCTATTTATGAGAAGGAAATGTTGGCAATACTACATGCACTAAAGAAATGGAGACCTTACCTAATGGGAAGACACTTCAAGGTAAAAACTGATGATGATAGTCTTAAACACTTTTTGGAACAAAGACTATCTATAGAAGAGCAACAAAAATGGGTGACAAAGATGTTAGGTTATGACTTTGAAATCATCTACAAAAAATGGAAGCTAAATGTTGTTGCAGATGCACTCTCAAGAAAGGATGAAGAGGTGGAAGCATTGCTTTGTGCCATTTCTATTATCCAACCAGATTGGATAACAGAAGCAAGGGATGAATGGAAGAAGGATGAAGAAGTGTGGACACTCATTCATAAGTTTTAGCAGGATCCTAGTACATCTGATACATTTAGTTGGAAAAATGATTCCTTATGGTACAAATATCACTTATATATTTGCAAGAATTCCCAACTAAAACAAAATATTCTTTTGGAATTGCACACTTCTTCTTTAGGAGGACACTCGGGATTTTCAAAAACTTACCACAGGGTGAAGAAATAATTTTTTGGGATGGCCTTAAATCTGATATTCAGAAGTTTGTGGCAGAATTTTTTGGTCTGCCAGCAAAACAAAGTTGATGGAATTAAGACCCCGGGTCTTCTACAACGTTTATCCATTCCAAGTCAACGTTGGGAGGAGATTTCAATGGATTTTATCAAAGGTTTACCTAATTCTGAATGAAGGAGTGTCATCATGGTGGTAGTTTATATACTTACCAAGTATGCACACTTCTGTGCATTATCTCATCCATTTAAAGCAAGTACAGTTGCTACTGCATTTATGGAAACAATTAAAAAGATACATGGAAACCCGAAGATTATTGTAAGTGAAAGAGATCCCATTTTTACAGGAAATTTTTTAACAGAATTACTTTCTTGTCTGCATAATCAACTAGCTCATAGCTCATCTTATCGTCCTCAATCTGAAGGTCAAACAAAGATAGTGAATACATGTTTGGAAGGATATCTTCAGTGTTTTGTATATGACAAGCAATCACATTGGGTCAAGTGGTTACCTCTCGCTGAATGGTGGTATAACATGTAATATTCCCAAATTTTCACATGATATTTGGAATATTAGTTTTCTTAATAAAATTAATTAATTAAAAGGGTGGAGGGACCCATACTCCTAAAAGATGAATAAAATCCACTTTTGATGTGTGTATGTGGTTATTCCAGATCTAGATCTACATAATGGAGTAGTAGAGCAACTACTTAATGTGAAAGGACTAGAGATCATGTCTCATTAATAAGATAGATCATGGAGGTTGATACAGTCAACTAAGATCATGGAAAGAATAAAATGTAAGATCATTAAGCATTCATGATGAGATGATGGAGGAACAGAGCATTTAATGCACACATGATGGAGATCATGGAGAGACAATGTAGTCAACATGGAGAATTATGCCCACATGTACATCACAGTTATGAGGAGGGCCAAGGCATGAGAAGGCTCATAATCTATATAAAGAAGATGAAGGCACAATAGAAGGCATGTTGGAGATTATTGCTGATGTATGATCTGTTTAGATCTGGAATTTTCATGTGACATTCCATGCTTTATTTGGATGTTTAGCTAAGATTGCAAGTGTTGTTTAGCACTGGCTGTTCCTCATCAGAAATCCCACCTCTTTCATTGAGTAGCTCTTGAAAGAGTATTGTACTTCATTCATCATCAGGCATTGGTACCATATTGATCCTACTTTCTGCATAACAGCCATATTCAAAAATTGTACATTTCTGAATATCAGTTTGAGAGGAGGAGGTTGTCCTTCAATATTTCAGTTGAGGAACTGGTGAAGGATTCATCCTATCACCTTGAACTTCAATATCAGCCTTCCAGTGCTTCAAATATATATCATGCATCATGTCATCTATTATTCATCTCCCAACAACAACAATCCCTTTAGGAATTGCGCAGTCCATTCTTGTAGATCCAAGGGAGAAGGGAAGTGCTAGCATTTTAGCTAGTAATCTAGTGGAGGACCATTCCTTCACATTGTATAAATTATTTCCATCATTTCTGAGCTATATTTCATATCTTAGAAGCAGGCTTGAGAGCCTCCTTCCTTTAAAATGTAGTTTTCATGAGAATTTGTGTAGCAGCAACTGCAACATTCTTTGGAGGAATGAGGAGCTAGATCTTGAGCTCCTAGCTTAAGGATCTAGTGAAGGGATCAACCCTTCAAGCTTAGATATGATCTTGTGACATATTTCAGCCATCTATTTTTCAAATCTGCACAACCCAGTATTCAAAGGATAAAAATCTAGGAGGGTGATTTTCCAAATCTATAGATCTAGAAAATCCTTCTAGGTTATCTTGGGTATCCATCATAGTGCCCAGATCTAGAATATTGGCATCATCAGAGCTCTAGATTTATGTAGATCTGCATTTTCCTTTTCAACCTATAGTCATATATTCATTATCTACTGAAGGGACAATAGAGTATTTACTTCCAACATATCTCCAGTTACGTAGTGCTACTTGTAGCATGTTTGCAGGGTGATTCTAGGCCATCTATTTGGCTAAATCCACTCATATTTTGTACATTGTGTAACTGAATCTTATCCTATATAATAAAATGGCTAATTTATTATGTCTATATCTATTTTTATCATAAACTTACATGTACATTTTCTGTGTTAGAAATATTATGTTTGTGTATTAGTGCATTATTCCATTTTGGGATATTACAGTGGTATTAGAGCATGATCTTTGGCTGAGCTTGTTGACATTTTGACAACATAAGAAAATAAGATAGTAGAGATCTACTATGGAGGGATTAAGTTTTTCCTCATCTTCCTTTAGATCTATGAAGGATATCTCTAAGGATATCAATGAAGAAAGAATATAAAGGAAAAGAGAAACCTCAATAAGGTTTCAAGATGAAGAAGGTCCTAGCACTTCTTTTCAGCAACAAAGAAGACCGGAGAAGAAAGGAGCTTCACATTATTCCACTAGATCCACTTTCCTTGAGAAAGATGACTAGTCTAAATATTATTAAGACTTGGGGCATGAGACCCTAAGTGAATATCTACCTGAATACAAGTTGCAACCTATATTATTGAACAATAATATCTCTCTCCAACAGTTTCTACAACTCAAAGAAGAGAAGAGATCTAGAAGTAGTAATAGAAGAAAGAGCCATAGATTCTTCTTGCCTACATTTGATGGATCTTCCACAAGCACATTGAGGGATTGGAGGGAAGAATTATTTACCTTCTTTCTGAAATATTTTATATCAGAAAGAGAGGCGGTGGAGTTTGCAATGGTGCACCTAGAGGGTGAAGTAAGAGTTTGGTGGTTTAGTCATGTGTGACACATGGAAGTGTTTTTTTATGCAGATTTTATGCAAGGACTGAAGAATAAATATGGTAGGAATAAACCAGAGACATCTCACATAGTGACATCTCCAATCATCAAGGATATAGTGCATGAAGATTCAATAGAAGATGTTCTCATTATCACTCAAGAGGAGGAGCCTCTACCGCCACTAGCTCCAGATATGCTTACATCAAGAGGAGGATCACTTGCATCTTTGTAATATGGTCTTGAGTTCTTGAAATTTGGAGCCCCATGCATGATTGATGAGATGCATGAGGAGGAGGAGACAGATACCAGTGATGGTACACTTGTAGAAGTGAAACCATCACTCTAATTACCAGTAGTTGGAGAGACCTTTGCACCAAAAGAGGAAACTCTTCTGCTCTTGCAAGATTTTTCTCAATCACAGTTGATCCAAGTTATGCATAGATTTTCATCACATATTCTTTCAATACCTCTTATTGAAACTTATGGGGACATGCCATCAGGGCTATTGCATGACCAAGGGTTGGAACATCATGCTGATTTGGAGTAGAATTATATCGCTACATAGAGGACCCTTGATCTAATCAAGGAAGAGATGAAGAACCATCCTAGCTTTTCATTGATGAAATTCATTCAACCCTTTGAGTTGAAGTGTAGAATTTTTGAATATGGGATGAGTATGATCCTATGTACAATAGTTGGTTATGAGTTCAGCATCATGCCTTACTTTGAGACAGCACATGTATCACCTTGCAGATCTACAACGTTGTTAATGAGCAGCAGTGAGAAGAAGAGGACCCATTCCTCATGGGAGAAATCATATGGCAGCTTCATTCATGAAGCAATGGAGGAAAATATGATAGATGGTAGACATCTTGAGATGAGAAATATTTTCTCCTTTATAGATGACACTTTCTCAATGAGCATCTCACAGCTCAAAAAGAAACTTCTACCTGCAGAATATCTATAACCTTTTTGGTTTTGGAGGGCCATTGATGAAAAGATAATCTCATGGAGAGATATCATCAGAGGTGCAGTTCAAAATTTCATGGAGTGCAAAGTTCTTCAACATTTTGAGAAGGTTGGTGTCCTACAATGGGAGGATACCAAGTATTTGGAGAATGAGATCCATCATCCACATTGGGATGAATGGTTGATGATATGGAGTAAGGGGTTGTCAAACTTATGATACAGTGCAAAAAGAAGCATGGTTGCGCTGGTTGCTCTTGGGTGAGTATGGTTACCACTCAAGGATTCATATTTTGCTAATAATTGCCTTGCACATCACTGGAATAATGCACAAGAAAAAGGCATGGTTACTTTGGTTGTTGATGAGAGAGTTTGGAAATCTCATGATATATCTTATGTCCATGTATTTACTGTTGTTTGGGATATGTCTCATGTATTTACATGTATTTCTGTTTGGGATGTATCTCATGTTCATGTATGTACTTGGGTTTGGGAGAAATCATAACTCTCACTTGATGTGCCATAAGGGAGCTTGTTTGTTTTATGTTAATGAGACATTTCACATGTCCACTACTATATTGTTGCTCCATGAATTGCATCATGATGATGTGAGGAGGTAGCAAGAATCCTCATTGCTATCGTTACTTTTGGGAGAGTATGTGATGAACTCTTCCCATACATTGCATGACATTGTTGGAGGATGGCAACAGGAGGCCTTACAACGTTGGCTTCTATTGGGGGACTATGGTCATTGTACATGGTATGATGATGATGTGATGGGGTATCAAGATTCCTTACTAAGGTGGCTTCTCTTAAGAGAATATGGCCACTACATTTGGTACAATGATGGTGGGGTATGGCAGCAAGAGGCAATGTTGCAGTGGCTTATATTGAGAGAGTATGGCTCTCACATTTATATTGATGTAGTTTTGGCATGGAAAGAAGAAGCATTGTTGTGGTGGCTTCTTTTGAGAGAGTATCGCTCTCTTACTTTTTTTCATGGAAAATTTTAGGGGCTAATATTCGCGAGTGGGCTAATTTTCGATGATTTTTCCAAAAGAAAGATTCGCCAATTTCCATTTGTTATAAAAATGATTCGCCAAAATTTTACAATATAAAATTATTTTACCTTAAAAATAGCCAATATTAAATAGAGAGTATATATAAAATCAATATAAATTTGAATGATTTTACAAATACATCAATAAACATTTTATAGTTTTCATATTAGGGACTAGTAAGATTCACCAATGTTTTAAACTTCAAGATAATTTTCTATCCTTAAAATTTTCCCAGCTTGTTTTCATGATGATCTAGCATGGCAGCAGAAGGCCTTGCTGCATTGGCTATTATTAGGAGAATATGGTTTGACATTTTTCATGTTTTCTAATATGTATCTATTTCTCATTTTTCACTATGATGATGTGATGTTTGATTCCTACATGGCCAATAGGCCTAATTATGAGGGCATTGATGGATGTAATCTACTCTATGTATCATGGGTTGGAGAGATAGTTCATGAGTTGGGAGTTTCCACTTTGGGAATGAACCACTTCACCATATGTATCTCATGTGTAGAGGAGATAGTTTTTCATCATATCATTGCCACTTGGAATTCATTGATGAGGAAAGGTATCTAAATTTTCAATTGGAGGCCATTCTAGACATTCTAGAGAGGCAACTTTGGAGCTGGACATGCATGGCACATTGTGACAGATGGGAAGGCCTTCCACATGAGGGTGCCATTTGGAGGGAGGATGTTTGTTGTAGCATCGAATTTTGCAGTTGCTTGAGGACAAGCAACATTTTTCTGGGGAGGACCATAATATTCCCAAATTTTCACATGATATTTGGAATACTAGAGTTCTTAATAAATTTAATTAAGTAAGTAAATAAAAGAGTGGAGGGACCCATAATCCTCAAATATGAATAAAATCCACTTTTTATATGTGTATGTTGATATTTCAAATCTAGATCTAAATAATGGAGTAGTAGAGAAACTACTTAATGTGAAAGGAGTGGAGATCATGTCTCATTAATAAGATAGATCATGGAGGTTGATACAGTCAACTAAGATCATGGAAAGAATTAAATGTAAGATCATTAAGCATTCATGATGAGATGATGGAGGAGTGGCTCATTTAATTCACACATGATGGAGAGGGTGATCATTACATTCACACATGATGGAGATCATGGAGAGACAATGCAGTCAACATGGAGGCCTATGCCCACATGTACAGCGCAGTTATGTGGAAGGCCAAGGCATGAGAAGGCTCATAATATATATAAATAAGATTAAGGCACAATATATGGCATGTTGAATATTATTGTTGATGTATGATCTGTTTAGATCTGTAATTCTCATGTGACATTCCATGTTTTATTTGGTTGTTTAGCTAAGATTGCAAGTGTTGTTTAGTACTGGGTGTTCCTGGTCGGGAATCCAACCTCTTTCATTGACTAGCTCTTGAAAGAGTATTGTACTTCATTCATCATCAGGAATTGGTTCCATGTTGATCCTACTTTCTGCAGAACAACCATATTCAGAAATTGTACATTTCTGAAGATAAATTTGAGAGGAGGAGGTTATCCTTAAATATTTCAGCTCAGGAACTAGTGAAGGATTCATCATATCACCTTGAGCTTCAAGGTTAGACTTCTAGTGCTTCAGATCTATATCAGGCATTAGGCCATCTATTATTCGTTTGCCAGCAGCAGCAATCCCTTCAGGAATTGCGCAGTTCATTCTTGTAGATCCAAGGGAGAAGGGAAGTTGCTAGAATTTTAGCTAGTAATATAGTGGAGGACCATCCTTCACATTGTATGCAATATTTCCATAATTCCTGAGCTATATTTCATATCTTAGCAATATAATAGAGAGCCTCCTTCCTTTTCAGTGCGGTTTTCATAAGCAGTTGTGTAGCAGCAGCTGCAAAATTCTTTGGAGGAATGAGGAGCTAGATCTTGAGCTCCTAGCTTGAGGCTCCAGTGAAGGGATCAGGCCTTCAATATTAGATCTGATCTAGTGACATATTTCAAACATATATTTGTCAGATATAGATTCATATTTTCATAACCCAGCAGTCAAAGGATCAAACTCTAGGAGGGTGATTTTCCAAAGTTGTAGATCTGGAAAATAATTTCTAAGTTATCTTGGGTATCCATGATAGAGCCCATATCTAGAATATTGGCATCATCAGAGCTCTAGATTTATGTAGATCTACATTTTACTTTTCATACTACAGTCATATATTCATTATCTGCTGAAGGGACATCGCAGTATTTTTTTCCAGCAAATCTCCAGTTACGCAGTGCTAGTTGTATCATGTTTGCAAGGTGATTCTAGGTCATATATTTGGCTAAATCCACTCATCTTTTGTACATTGTGTAACTGAATATTCTCCTATATAATAAAATAGCTCAGCTATTATTTCTATATCTATGTTGATCATAAACTTACATGTGCATTTTTTGTGTTACAAATTTTATGTTTGTGGATCAATGCATTATTCCATTTTGGGATATTACATAACACTTCCTTCCATACTGTAGCAAAAATGACCCCATTTATGGCACTTTATGGATATCATCCACCATCCATCACATCTTCTTCAAGGGAAAATTCTAGGGTTCAAGCAGTGGAAGATCACATTGAGCATCAACAAGAAGTTCTCCAACTCTTAAAGGATAACCTAAATTTGGCACAAAATCGAATGAAACAATAGGCAGATCAACACTGCAGTGAGAGAATTTTTGATGTAGGAGAATGGGTATTTTTACAGCTACAACCATACAAACAAATGTCCCTCAAGGAAGATAAGAAGGATAATAAATTATCACCAAAGTACTATGGTCCTTACAAGGTGTTGAAAAATATTGGTACTACGACATACAAATTGGAGCTTCCTTCTTCTTCAAGAGTGCATCCAGTTTTCCATCTTTCATGCTTAAATAAGGTTATAGGGGACAAACATCCAGTTCAAACAATATTTCCAGAACTTTATGAGGAAGGAAAAAACATATTGGAACCTGAAGCAGTCACGGAAACAAGAACTCGACAACTACGAAATCGATCAATTTCAAAGTATCTCATCAAATGGAAGAACTTACCCTGAAGATTCTACATGGGAGGATGAGAATTTAATACAAAAGCACTCGGAGCTACTCAAGAATTAAGGAAAACACTTTTTTGAAAGAGACGAGCATGTTAGGTCCCTATATTACTAGTATAGTCCCTTAATGTTGTTAGTGTAACCCCCTTATTGTTATTGTTGTACCCTTGTAACCCCCATATTGTTATTATTATGCCCTTACAATATTATTGTTAGGTTAGTTAGGATTACATTGTGGCCCCATGGACTCCTATATATAGAAAGGAGGTTTTTTTATTTGGATCATCCAATAATTTTTCATTTATGTAATGTATTTGAGGTTTCCCCCTCGAAGTGGCTTATTTCTAAGGCATTGATATCTCTTTTCTTCTATTTTTGGAGTTCGTTTCACAACATTGGCTTTGCCTCTGGGATTCTTTCTTCATGTTCATTGTCAAATATTCTTTTCATATGTGATGCTGCTTGTTCACACTCTGCCACCTGCTTGACTCTTCTCTGCAACCCACAAAAACTCTCTTTCTTCTGCAACAACTCTCCACCACTCACTCCACCTGCAAATGACCATCTGCAACTCAAAAATAGTTTTCCCAAAACAAAGGCCCAAATACGCCCCAACCACAAGCTATTGACTCATCCCGAGTAAAATTTCTCTGGGTGTTGCGGTCCCTAATTGACCGTCTACTATGGGCTTGTGCTGGTATTGTTCGGTTCATTCTTTTTCCTGCTCCATTTTCTTTGGTTCCCAATCTTCCAACAAAGGCCCAACTTCAGGACTTTTTGCATGGATTTTGTTTTGAGTTTTATGAAGTCAATAATTTCTTCCTACCATGTTTTCATCAAGGATTTTGTTGCATTCACCACCTTTTCGGCCTGAGCAGTGTTTATTGGTTGCGGTAGGTATGTAAAGGTTGCATTATACTTAGGATCTACATTGAAGACCAGTTGTTGAATCGTCTTTTCCTTCTGTTTGATGGGTTGTCGAAGATCCCGAAGGAGCTGCTTTTTCTGTGTTGAGTTCTCTTTGATTCTTTGCATTTGCAGTTGCATAGAATCGGTATGATTGTATAGTTATTTGCAGCTGGCTAGATCAGGTGTTCCTTTAATCTCAGTGAAAATATTTTGTAATTGTTATGAAACTGGTTGAGCTTTCATCTTCAGTGAATTCAAGCACACATGGATTTTCTCAAGAAAAGTGTATTCCTTAGTGACAGTGCTCCCTAGTGTTTCCTTAAGCTAACTCATCTGCTCTTTTTTCTTTTTTATCTTCTTTGCATACACTGTGGAGGGATATTGTAGTGTTTTTCTGGCTGACAGGGCCTTCCGAAGTTCCAAATTTGCACTACCCAAATTTGTGCACACTATCTTGATGTGAATGGAATGTTCCATCATGGGGCAGGCCCACATATCTGTGGGGGCAGCTTCGACAACGCTGGAAGTGGTTGGACAAAGATCTTGGAAATTCTTAGTGGTTCAGTCGATTTGTTGTTGGAAGGTATCTCTTTATTGTTGTAACGTATTACACTCTTTAGTGAGCATTGTAATCTGTTGGTGTTGTTTCTCGTACCTCAAAACAAGGTCGTTATGGAGCGATTCTGCCTATCGGGTTGTTGCCTATATGAAATTAAAAAATTGGCCTGGTCTCCAAATCGGAATATCTTCATTGCTCATCGTTTTAGGGCTAGAATTTCTCTCTCTGAGAGGTTTCCCAATAGCGATGGAATGGTCATATTGTTCTAGTGGAGAGTTAGGTTGACTCGGTGGTATGGTTGGAGGTTGGGTTGAATGAAAACTAGTGGAAGGTGGATGAGTGGGTATGAATGGCTTCAATGCCAACATTGATTATTGGAATTTAGAAAAGGAAGTCTCGCTTGGTATATTTTTGGGCAAGGGTAAGTTATTTTGAATAAGTAGATTTAGGAAGGTCCCCGGCTCTACCATAGTTGAATTAACCTCGGTTAATTTTATCGTACTCGAGTTGACCTGTGTCTCAATATCAATTAGAATTATCATTCTTGTAGGTATCACATTAGATATGGTTGTGGGACTGGAAGCAATGTGGGATGACTGGTCCTTGGAAGAATTAGAGGTATGCGACGATGAATTCTGAGTAGTTGGGGTGAGGAGGTCAGGGCACTTTGCAATGACGAAGGGTTGCGTTGCAGTTTGGTTGGGGAATTTTGGGTACCATTTTCTGGTTCCTCTATGATCGAGATCCATGTACTTATCTATTGTATAGGATGATCCTCTATTAAGTCTACCACTTGGTTGGATCTCAGACTCTTGTCCTGTTTTCCCTTAGGCCCAGGGATGGGTGGTTTGGTTTCCTTGGTTTTTTGAAATGGGGAAATGGTCAACTATGAATATGAATGGAAGGTGGTGGAAGGGAGAGAAGTGAGGACTTGGGTCGTTAACGATGGTGATCCAAAATTAAATGTTTGAAATTCATTAAACAATGGGAATATAGTGGTTTTTTCTACAATACCTACCATGGATTTATTGATGGCTTGCACTTGTGTATCTATATTTTGAATTAGCGGCTAGAGTTGCATCTATGATATACTTTAATTTTTATCCACTGGTGTTTCTCCTGGGAGAGGTTTTCGAAGCATAGCATCAAAAGAATACTTATTTTTCCCTTCTCATATTTCTCCTAAAACTCCCGAACAAGAAGTAACTTCTTTGTGGAAATCATTCTCTACCAATTGGAATCTCAATGATCTCTTCTAGAAGTCTGCCACAACATGGTGGGGTCTAATCCATGTATTGTCATGTGAGATTCCAAACCATATTTTCTCATAGTACTAATCTATCAGTACTCTGGGAATTATTTTATGGGCTTCAAAGACATCCAGCATCAACCTGTGCCAGTATGTGAATTCCTCTTCATTGATATCTTTACCATTGGGGTCCCATGAAACTCTCCACAGTGTATATCTAAGGGCCATTGGTTGATCTTTGCCTATCTTTGCAAGAGGTCATTTCACCGATGGACACCATTTTCACATAGCCAATGCCATGATTAAATATCCGTATATAAACCCTGTGGCTCTTTTGAAGATGTATTCGTAGGCTTCAAAGAGCTCTTGTAGCAGAAAAATGCACCAATTTAGCTGCGCTCCCTGTACACGGTGCTCTGCTACTGAAATTGTGTCAAGGTACACTCCCCCTTTATATACTGTCTCATTGTCTTCCTCCTTCCCCCTTCTCCTAGTCTCATACTTCTTGTAGTAGTTTAATTCCCCCACATTCTTTGCTCTTTTGGAGGTATTCTGGAAGGCCATGGATATGTCACTCCCCATTGTTGATAGCCCTATGAGTCTGTGGATATCCTCTGCATTAATTTGGATTTTTTTTCTGAGCCAGAGCGACCCATTGTGAATTCTATTAATTAGGATATTTTTGCATTCCATGGTTGCTCCTTATGTACTAGACACTGATAAAATTTTCAGGTGTATAATTGTTGACCTTTGAATTACTTTGAAATATGGGTGAAATTTGGCTGCTTCACTGCCACCCTCCTTCACATAATTCTCAAAATAAAATTTCCTATTCAATGCTGGAAACTGGAAAGAATCTGTGAAATATGTATCTATCAGAGTTGTATTATCATACCTTCCTATTAAGGGCTCCAGTTTTTGAATCCTCTCGTCAAGTTCTAGTTCAACTACCGACACCACTATCTTCATCATACTGCTTCTCTTGTGATACACCAGTAGTGTTGCATGTCTACACCTTTAAAACTATGCTGGTATGATATGGATGACAGTTATAGCAGTTTCCTCTCCTTGCAATTTTTTGTTTTCCGACACTTTTATTTTTCTTTTCTTCATGTAGATTAAGTAGGAATGTTGGAACGAACGACATTGATGAGACTAAATAGATAATTAATTTTCACTAGTTCCTTCCATGGCCACAATTGTGTGGTTGGTTACTTAGACGAGGTGGACTACGAATATATTGATGGTGGCCTCGAAAATTGAGGGGACGTGATGGCTAATTATTATTTCCTGATGTGGAAACTTTATTACAGAGTGTTGTTTCCAATTACGGAAAATATTTTCGATTTTCAACGGACACTACGAACTAACACCTAAATTATGTTTAATTATGACAGAGTGATGGCTGACATGCTTGGTCGTATGGTCACCACAACCCTCCCCCGACAACAATTGTTTATGGTGTAGTCCCCAGGCCGGAACCATGTGGCAGTTTAGTGTTCGTGACCCATACATTATTTTTGTTTGGTTTCCTATCCTACTTGCGGAAATAGACTTATGTGGTTTATTATTTTTTCGTTGTTTGAGAGAGATTTATTGAATTTATAACCTACAAACGCGTCTCGAGTGTGAGAGAGTTATTTTCTATCTAACCTATAGGCTCCTCTCGGGTACGAGAGAGTTATTGACTATCTAACCTAAAGATTCCTCTCAGGTGCGAGAGTTATTGAAAATAAAATTTAATTTAGTCACTCATGGTAGGGTTTCATGTGTGCGCCATTCACCCAACCAGGTAATACTAATCCATCCAATTGTGCTAGCTTCACTTCTCCTGATTAGCGGATTTCTATGACATAGAATGGTCCCATCCAATGCATTTTAAGTTTCCCTGGAAATTTCTGAAACTTGTTGTCGTAGAGTAGTACTCGTTCACCAATATTGAACATATTTCTTTTGATGTGGCAGTTATGCCAGGATTTCTATCTATATTTCTAAACTGATTGGTGGAAGTTTGTAAAAAATAGTGTTTCCTCCAATTCCTGCAATTCCTGGAGGTGCATTGTGACTGATTCTGCTTTAGACATTTGATTTTTTGTAGTAATAAATAGATTGGGGACAATAGATTCAGCTGGAACCACTTCTTTTTTCCCATACATGAGCTAGAATGGTGTTTGATTGTATAGCATCTTTACCGTGGTCCTGTACACCCATAACATGGCTAGTATTCTCTCATCCCAGTCATCCTGATTTTCATTGCAGATTTTAGTTAAGCCTTTTTCCAGGATTTTGTTAAACACTTCAATAGTTCCATTTTACTACGGGTGCTACGAACTGCTCTTATGATGTTGTATCATGAGTTTTTGTAGCAATGATTTGACTGTGGCATTGATAAAGTGGGTGCCTTGATTGCTTGTCAGACTCCTTGGACAACCGAATCTTGTAATAATGTTCTAAAAAATGAACTTGGATGTTGTGTCTATTGTGAAATCCTTCACTAGTTCTGCCTCTTCCCAACTGGTCAGATATTTTGTTGCGGTAATTATGTACCTTGCTTGTGAATGGCATGCAACTAGTGTAATGGGTCCTACAAAGTCAACAACCCATTTTTCAAATACCTACATCGATATGATAGGCTTTAAGTATAGTTCATCACATTGTGGAGTTTTGTCTGTTCTTTGACATACGTCACATTTCTTTACATACTTATTCGTATCCTTATGCATTGTAGGCCACCATAGCCTTGCATGTAATATTTTCCTTGTGGTAGTCTTTTCTCCCACGTGTCCTTCGAAAAATCTGTTGTGGCATTCCCATAGGATATTTGATCTTTCATGGTCTAATACACATCTTCACAGTACCTTATCTAGAACCATTTTGTATAGTTGGCCCACTATAAGTTGGTCATCGGTTGCTTTAACTACCAAATGTTTCTTCTCAGTTGTTTTATTTTCTTCCAGGCACTGTCCTGAAGCCAGAAATGTTGTTATTTATTCTAAATAATATGGGATAGCCTCTATCTGGAATAGATCTGCATATGGCAGTTGGTCATCGAGTGGCACCCCATTTTCTCCTAATTCCAATCTAGATATATGATGAGGTCCCACGTTTATTCTCCCCTATATTACTACTCAAACATGAACTCTTGGAACAATAGAAGCCTTCTGCAAATATTGCCTTCTAGAACTAGTTTTTTCACAAAACAATTCAACGCAAAGTGATCTATAAAAAAATTAAAAGGACCTCCAAGTAAATAGTGGTGGAATTTTTGGAGAGAGTATACCATTGCGATAACTTCTCTTTTAGTGTTTGTATAGTTCTTTTATGCAGTCGACAACTCCTGCTTGAAAAATACATTGGGTGGTCTATATTTATTTCTCCTAGTTGCACTAGCACGACCCTCAAAGAAATGAATGAGGCGTCAATATGTACATGTAATTGTTTATCCCAATTAGGATGGGTCAAAATAGGTGCACTTGTTTCTTTTTATTTTAGAGTTTCTAATGCCTTACTTCATTCTTCATTTCATACGAACAATTTTGTTTTCCACAATAGCTTTTCTAGTGGGGCTGTGATGCGGGCATAATTGCGGATAAAAATTTTGTAATACTTTATATGTCCAAGTAACGATCTCAATTTTTTATCATTCTCTGGAGGATACATGTTGACAATTACCACAACCTTGGCAGGGTCCACACATACTCCTTGTTTACAAACCACATGGCCAAGCAATGTTCCAAATGGGACTACAAATATGCACTTTTTCAAGTTTAATGAAATTTGAAGCTGTCTGCAATGGTCAAACATTATTTGAAGGAGACTTGCATGGTTCTTCAATAAGTTATACACAGTCCAGTCATTCATGTACACTTCAAGAAACTTACGGATATATTCGTTGAAGGCTACTATCACTATTCATGAGAATACTACTTGTGCATTCTTTAATCTGAAAGGAATTATGTCATAAGCATAAGATCGCCATTCAGTAGTGAACGTGGTTTCCCTTTTGTCCTCCTCTGCTATCATTACTTAGTGATACCTAGAGAACCCATCTGTGAACAAATATGGTTCATTTTCAGCCACATTATCTATAACTTCATCATTGAATGGTGTTGCAAAAGGATCATGTACACATGGATTGCTTAAGCTCGGTGATGTATAGACACTCTGATCTCTGAATTTTCCTTTTTGTTCTGGATCACTAAGACTGGCCTATTTTTCCTCTTCTACCGAGAACATCAAACCTGCATTTAACATTTTTTCTATTTTTGTCTTTAATTTGTCTTTCACCCTAGGGTTCAAACAATAAGGTTTGTGCTTCACTGGTCTAGACCCCGGTTTCAACACTATTCACATCTCCCCCAAGTCTCCTTTGATACCTTTTAGTTATGAAATAGAATATGGGAGCAAATCTTTGTATTCTTTCAGTAAATAAAAGTTTTCCTTTGTCGCCTCTTCATCCCAATAGTCCCCAATAGAAGCTAATTTGGGCTTTTCTACATTGCCGATATTTTGTTTCTTTGTTCTTATAGGTAATAAGTGAAGTCCTTCTGTAGTAGGTTTCTCCTATATTTCATGTTCTCCTTCATTTTCTTCAAACGACAAGTGCTTGATGTTCACCAAGTCATCATCATCCCTTTCTTGGTCTACTTTCCCACATGCTACTTCTTCTTGATAATTGGACTCAGGTATCTCGCTGGGAAAAGGTGTATCTTCAGCTTCTACAGGTTCCAAATATAAAATAAGCACCTTTATTCCCTACAAGGTGTCTTTAAGTTATACATTATCCCCCTTGAAAGAAAAAATTTATGCAAATATATCCGCTACTGAATCCCAGCTACTTGCTTGTCTCTTCTTTTCTTCCATAAGGTACCAGGCTTGCGGAATAATATCCAATCAATGTACAAAATTATGTACCCATAATTATTTTTGGTAATTTTCCATTTCCCACTTATCTTCACAGCATTTTATATGAGCTTGAAGATCTGAGCTTCCTCTGTACTTTTCTTTTAGCTACGGTCCTAAAGATGCTTGGAATATTGTACTTAGTGCCTTATCTACATGTTCCCAATTATGAATCGTGTTGCGGTGGTTTACGCACTACCTTGCCGAATTATATTTCAATGCTACATCCATTAGCATAACCTTATTCTACTCTGGCATGTTATATTCAACTTTATTAATGAAAGTATTAACAATTTTCATATTAGCAAGGGTGGGGAAACCCCTTACCTCTTTGTCGATCCAATTGAATCTGCGAATAGTAGCACACCTCCTAGTGTTGATCTCGTACCCTCCTTTCTACCAATGATCCCATGCAACTTCCTACCCCATGTCAGAGCTTTGAACACTCTGCCAACTTATTGCCCCTTTTGTCATAGGGTTGATGTAGTATTGTCTTTTAGCTGCTGTCATCTGATAAAGTTAGTATAGGAGTTCTACATCCTCCCTGGTCCTGACGATCTCTGTATAACAGGGTCCTTGATATGGATCTAGTGATGTAACCACTCTAACTTCACCATCTTCAAATATCATTAGTTCTTTCTTCAAGTCAATAAATGCATAGTTTTAAAATGCATAGTCTATCCCTAATAGAGCTAGATATGGATATTTATCACCCAAGATGTCGATTACCTCGAAATTAGTATAAGTCTTCACTCCTCCCACATCTACTTCAACCTCTTCCAACCTTCCCAACGGAAAAATGCAGTATTGGTTTGCAATCCGTAGCTGTATAGGGGAATGTGCCAATTTCGGCTTTCCCAATGCTTCCCATGTTTTTCTCGGTAGTATGTTTATATCTGAACCTAAGTCCAACATTGTTTCCCTTATCTGGAATCCTATTGTTGAGAGTTTTATTTGGTGGATTAAACCTCTTAATATTTAATTATCAATCTAGGGGTCGTAAACATGAGTAGTACTGCGCTTTTTGTTCAGATTAATGGTCATAGTATATAAGTTTCCTTAATAATGGTCACTGATTACAGAATCATAAAACACTCTAATTAAGTAAATTAGCACTCATATCATCCATAGAAAACATAATAAATGGGAAATAAATCTACTTGACTCAATCCTTATTCTAATTCTCTACAATCAAAAGACAATCTTATTGAAACCAAGGGCTTAATAAAATTCACTTCAACTACAGATCTTAATAAAAACTTCCAGCTATTAAAGAGACAAAACATATATTTACTTGTAACAAAATATGATAAGAAAGCTAAATTGTAATTCTAAGATAAAATCTTGATCTATTGTCTTTAAAATGGAAGTCTAGTTTATCCTAAAATTAGCCATCTTCAAACAACCTAGCGAAATGTGAAAAATAAAATCATAATGGAAATATAGATCACACATTTCAATGCTAGAAATTAATCTTTATTCTAAAGTACTAGAAATGGGAATCAAAATTATTCTATTATGAGAGAATTGATCTAAATTATCCTACAATAATTTAATAATTGAAATCGATGCCTTGAATTAAATCACGTTGCCTGAATTAAATGATACTACTTGAAATTGACTTGAATTAAACGATCGTAATGCTAGAGATAAATCACACAATTCGAATGAAGAACACAACACCTATTTCTACCAAGCACAAATTGATTTGTAATTACAATCAATACCTTTCAAACCATATATTTATATTCAAATCCACACCATATATTAAACTCAGAAGTCATTATATTCCTATATCATGGATGCTCCAATTATGGATATGAATAAATGCAACTCAAGTAGAGAAATAGAGCATGTCTCTGTGTTAAAATGTGAACTCGGGTTATAAAAAAATCGTAGATATTCAACATAGGAGAGAAATCCTTAAATTATGTAATCTTGCTATCTAAACTATTTACTGAAGCTTATATCCAAAGCTGGTGAGTCGTCCCACGCCTGGAGTAAGCTGACTTACTGCAATGAAAGAAGGATTTAAAACATAAAAGACATAATTCGTAGCTAACCATGGAAACAATTCTTATGCTCACAACTTGAAGGCGATCATGTATACTTTTAAAACAATGTTTGGAAATCAAAATAAATTGAAATAAGTCAAAGACAGCAACAATTTCGATTTTTACCAACTAGCTCTCGCTTCCTCCTCTATATCATCAATATACAACAATCACTCTTATATAAAATAAATGCTTCTCTAATTAAAAATGGATAGAATGCATACATAGATTATAAATTTAGGGTTTTTGTTAATATAAATTAGTTAAAATCGAAACACAATATTTTATTTCCAAATTGAGTTGGTGCGATCACGGCTTCTGGAAGAATCTGACCATCACATTGCTCGCAAGGGCAACACATAACTGAGTCTGTCATCATCCTCATCGTTTTTTTTTCAATACTCATTTTGTTACCCCATCCTTCATCGCATCCTCTCTATCTTATTTTTCCTTTTCGATGTCTTCTTTAGATTCTGCCTTCGTAAATAGCCCACTTCTCCCTACAGTTTCCTTTGGATTGACATTGATGTTCAGTCAACAAAAGCTACACTTGAATTCTTTATTTTCATACTTGATCCTAGATGAAAGATTTGAAATTATTCGATTATTCCCTCGACTAGAACTACTTATGATCCCAACTTTTCCACATCTTCATCTTGTTCATTTCCCTTTTCCATCTCATCTTTGACATCACTTGTTTGTACCTTATTTCAATTTCCTCATTAGCAGTGCCTACATTCTGTCTTCTAATATGAAGATTCAATGTGTACTCGTGTTTGTAGAACTTTTGGAAACCTTCATAAAGATAGGAAAATGGACGATGAAAGTGCAAACTCCAGCAACTGGAGTGATAAGTCTTGGATTAACGCTCTCCTTTTCAACTAAAGGAGTTGACTTCACATTGGGAACCCAATTCTTTTCATGGTGGGACCTTATGTGTGCTTTTAATTTGGAATCATATTCATATCGTTTGTCACATTATTCATATGGAAAGTGTGATAGTTTTCCTTTGAATGTGTTTTCAAATTTTGGTTCAAATTGAGCTCGGGTGAAAATACCATAAAAAAAATGACATTGCATGGGTATTTCTCAACGATATATTCATACAATCTTATTTTGAGACTCAGAAAGAAGTTTCGAATGTAATTCTCAATCTTTGACATTGAATTTGAGTTGCTTCTTCTGTGCATGGAACAAATCCGTACTCAAATGGGTTTTAAGAAGCATTCCTGCAATGCTGGTATGGAAACTGCTTAGTACATGATTTATTCATCTACCACCAAGAAGGCATATTATTAATAACATTTACACACAAAACACTCTTCAAAGTAATTAAAAATAATAATTCACAATTTAATAATCATTGCCTATGAATGCCTCTAACTATCAGCTCAATGATTAAAAACACTAGTCACAAACATACAAGTTTTTGATAAAAATCATAAAAATATGGACAAAATGACATCTCAACATCCCCCCACGCTGATATTATTGCACATCCTCATGAAATCCAAACCTTTGAACTGTAAAAATATGAAATAAGGTATGGGAAATGTTTGAAGATCAGACTATGCTTGGCGATAAGAGTGTCATCAAAAATTCAGCAAGGAAACATAGAGATGCTTGTCATTTAAAACATTCATTAGCCTGCAATATAACTACTATAATTCCAGCTAAACCATGTTACAGTATCAACATCAGGTACAAAAATAAGACATTATAGAGAAGAGACTATTGCACATACATGTTGTCTTGTCCCAAATGAACTCCCTATTTTGTTTCTACCTAAAGCCTTATGATAAAATCAATTTTCTGCTAAAAAGGTGCAATTTCAAGAAGACTACTACTATATAAATATTGTACATGGAATATTTATCACGTATTTAGAGGCGATAAAAATCAATACACATAGTTTTCAATTAACACCTTGTGAGTAGGCATCGTTGAGTAATCCATCACTCTATATACCATGAATAATTAAAGTGAGCTATGATGCTAGAAAAGGGAAATAAAAATAGAGCAATATGACACTTCCTGGACCAATCAATAACCTATTCATTAAACACTCTAATTTGTTTTTTCATCTACATGAAAACTAAATTTCTTCTTAATCGGTACAAATAATTACCTTCATTATAGGTACCACATCGTTAAAGATTCCAAACTTTTGAATAATATAACTCAAAGCATCATGTCCAAATCATCTTAAAACCGTTGTCCATGGAATAAAATGATAAGTTTCAGGAAAAGCGAAGGATAACCAAGAAAATGATGGTATGCAATTAAATTTAATACCACAGACATGGCCCTATTGCCCATCGATGCCCATAACCTTGATAGGGATGTTGTTAACCCAACGAAATGCTCGTGCCCCACTTACTAGATATAGATTCAAAGTTAGATTATTTGAATTTTAGATGAAGGCCATTGTCCTGGCTTGGTAACCAACTGATGGAAGTGCCACTCACAAGAGGTAACATGGATGAATAGGGTGGCTCATGATGAGACCTCCTATCTTCCTTCTTTTTGGTTGAAATCCATTACTCTGGATTGGTGACCAGTAGCAGTAATTTCATGCATGTTAGGTCCCATGATCGTGGTAGGTCAGGTCATTACAAGACCTCCTATCCTCTCCTAAACCTTTTGTAGGCTCTGATTATGATTAAACTTAAAGGTTACTTAATAAGCAGGGAGACAGATCTACTCCTTAAGAGTACAAGATGGCATGATTTTTTCTTTTGAATGACTAATCATTACTGGCTAGTTCCTCTACCCTAAAGACTTATCGAAAATATCCCAAATAGTGACTGAAATATTCCTCGAGTTAATAATTCTAGTGTTCTCATGAGTAGCTCATTATGAACATTACAGGAGTGGTCAGCCATAGAGGGTTCTCCAATAGTACCTTTAAGGGAAACTGAGAATGTATATCTCAGATGACAACATATTAGAATGATTAATCATGGTTACTTTTGCAAAATCATGAAGTATTAGAGTGAATCGTACTCAACAAGATTTTTCACAGATGTGTGTGTTAACAACTAAGGTGGATCAAAAGCAGTTTCAGTGGCCATACTTTAAAAATAAAAACCGTAATTGCATTATTGTAACATTTTGTATTCATAGCATTAATTTATTATTCTACCCTACTCTACCCTGAAAAGAAGAAGAATCCTTTTTAAGTAGGAGTACTTCCAATGCATCATTTTCGAATCAGGTGCAAATATATATTCATGCTCAGATTTAACATATAAAATTGGAAATATGCATGAGAATGAAAAACCAAAAAAAAAAAATGATACGACAAAAACATTTTTAGAAGAGGAGAATTTTTTCGTACTTGATTCATTGTTCGAAACCAATGTTCGATGTAATTATGGTGGTCTTGGTGCATTTATGGATTCGGCCCATGCTGCACATCCTCTTCTTCCATGTCATGTTGATTCTCCTCCTTAGGGTGAGTAGTCTCTTGATTACATTTTGGATCTGCTGATAGACATGTCAATAACTCCTTGATCTCAGGTTCCAGTGGATATTATCTATTGATTATAGTGCATGATTCATTCGTCTTCTTAGATTATTGGTAAGGGAAATCAAAAGAGACTTCCAAATACTCTTGTGGTGGTGGAAAAATGGACAAGTTCTTGATTATTGTCAAGAAGTTCTCTTCCTGAGAGGCAGAGATCAAGATCCCAGCAACTGTTAGGGCTTGAGAGAGGTCCTTCATTATTTTTATCATTTTCAAGTCCATCTGGTTGATTAATAGTCCCTGTCTCCACACACATATTAGTAACGGGGGTTCTTACAACACCCAAAATATGATATAACGTTAAATATTGGAATCTGACAATAAATGAATTTAAAAGATGTTGGCTGAAAATAAAGCTCACCACACATGCATAAAAAGGAAAATTTCCATCAAAGGAAGGGAACGACATGTTGGGGAAAATTTCGGATCAGAGTACTATTTAATCTAATGAAATCAAAACAATTCAAAAATTAAATGTATAAAGCCTACTTATTCTTCTACACGTTAAGGAAAGGAAATAAAAGTTCAAAGATAAGCAAAAGCAATCATACTTTGGAGCAACCCCACCATAGTGGAAGTGTGGTTATTCACTCACGTCTTACTGTACTCTCTCCACCCTCTAACTACCCTGGAACACCCTTGAAACTCTATAATAAAAATAATACCTGAACAAAAATACTACTCCCCAGCAACGATGGCAAAATCGTGAGAGTTTCAATTGGTGGATTAAACCTCTTAATATTTAATTATCAATCTGGGGGTAGTAAACATGATTTTTACTGCATTTTTGGTTCATCTTAATGGTCAGAGTATATAAGCTTCCTCAATAATGGTCATTAAGTGCAAAATGGTAAAAACACTATAATTAAGTAAATTATCACTCATCTCATCCTCAGAAAACATAATAAATCGGAAATAAATCTACTTGACTCAATCCTTATTCTAATTCTCTGCAATCGAAAGACAATTTTATTAAAACCAAAGGCTTAATGAAATTCACTCCAGCGATAAATATTAAGAAAAACTTCCAACTATTAAAGAGACCAAGCATCTATTTACTTGTAACGAAATATGATAAGAAAACTAAATTTTAATTGTAAGATCAATCCTGATCTATTGTCTTTCAAATGGAAGTCTAGTTTATCCTAAAATTAGCCATCTTCAAACAACCTAGAGAAATATGAAAAATCAAATCATACTAGAAATATAGATCACACATTTCAATGCTCAAAATTAATCGTTATTCTGCAGTACTAGAAATGGCAATGAAAATCATTCTATTATGCGAGAATAGATCTAAATTATCCTATTATAATTTAATAACTCAAATCGATGTCTTGAATTAAATCACACTGCTTGAATTAAATGGTACTGCTTGAAATTGATTGAATTAAACAATCGTAATGCTGGAGATAAATCACACAATTTGAATGAAGAACACAACACCTATTGCTACCAAGCACAAATTCATTTGTAATTACAATCAGAACCTTTCAAACCATATTTTTATATTCAAATCCACAACATATATTTAACTCAGAAGTCATTATATTCCTATATCGTGGATGCTCCAATTATGGATATGAGTAAACATGACTCAAGTAGATAAACCTAGCATGGCTCTGTGTTAAAATGTGAAGTTAGGTTATAAAACAAATTGGAGACCTTCAACATAGTAGACTAATCCTTAAATTATGTAATCTAGTTATCTGAACTGTTAAATGAAGCTTATCTCCAGAGGTGGTAGGTCCTCCCATGCCTGGAGTAAGCTGACTTACTGCAATGGAAGAAGGATTTAATACCATCATGTTGGGAAAAAATACCGAGAGGGGGAGGGGTGAATCGCATTTACCGCATATTCAAAACTTTTTTACTTTTTTCATTCCTTAAAACCCATACACTACTTTGATGAAGCCAAGTAGCGTATACACGCGGATATCCTTCATAAAACTCGCGTATACACGAGAGATCTAATAATGCGATTAGTTCTTCACTTATATCATTCCATTATTCATTCATTAGATGTTATATAAACAGTAAACATGTGCAGTAATAACGAATAAACCATCACACAAAGCATCACACATGAACACCAATATTTTTTAGGTGGAAACCCAAGTCGGGAGAAAACCACCGCTGCAGTTGCTCGACCTTCAATATTTTATTATAGAGAAAACATCTTACAACATATGTGTTGGCGCAGACTTGACCAAAGCACGTAGGCACCCACCGCGCTCGTTTACCGGCCTCTCTCGGAAGGGAGCTCCAACCCCACGACTCGTTTACCGGCCCTCTCCCGGAAGGGAGCTACAACCCCCCGATCTCGTTTACCGGCCCTCACCCGGAAGGGAGCTACGACCCCCCGATCTCGTTTACTAGCCTCACCCGGAAGGGAGCTACGACCCCCACGACCGAAGGGCTACAACCCTCGGCACCACCTTGGACCACGTTTCATCAAGTTTCACAACGGATCCAACCACCCAACCATTTCAATAGAACACAACACGAACACATTTCTTCATATTTTCAAACTGGACCCTTTCCATTCTTTTAAGTACAAACATACATCACCAACAGATACTTATCAACACAGATCAGATAGTGGAAACACAGCAGAATAGATCAGATATTTCATACCCCTTGCTTCAGCAAACCCTAGTTTGCATACGCGCTTTCCCTTTACTGATGTCGCGTATATACGCGCTTTTGTCCACACAAACCAGCGTATACCTCAGTGTATATTTCATTGCGCATACGCGCTTTATCTTCGGCGAAGCCGCGTATATACGCGTACATATAACTCACTGACAGATATTAGAAAACCAGCAGAACAGATCAGACATTTCTTACCACAGACTTCAGAAAACCCTAGTTTGCATACACGCTTTCCTTTCACTGATGTCGCGTATATACGCGCTTCTGTCCACATCAACCAGCGTATACTTCAGTACTTATTATAGGGCAAATTTGATTGCGCATACGCGCTTTTTTCTTCAGCGAAGCCACGTATATACGCGCTTCTTCTGCGGCAAAGTAGCGTATAGATCTTCAACCATTACAGAGCTGCATACTTCTTCAGATTAGACATTCAGTTCAGATTCAACCCTTTTACTTCGTGACGATGTTCGCTCAATTCAGATCTAAGCCTTCCATAATGAGATCTAGCAAATACAAGAGCAATTCAGATCTAGATCCCCTTCTTCATCATTGGTGCATCATACATTCAGATTTATCATTCAAGTGTAACCCTTTCCATTCAGATATACTTCAGAGAGAAGTATTCATTCAAGCTCATACATCTTGCACCCACACTCATGTTTTGCACAATGAATTTCTTCTCCTTATATAGGTTTATCCTTTTTCAATACCATGAGCCCCTTTTTCAATACCATGGGCCAAAGCAATACCATGAGCCCAAAACTACCTGGACGGGGTCAATTAGGTGGATCATTACCCAATACAATGGGTCAATACCATGGTGGTTACCCCTGGTTTTGCACCTTTTGAGCGCTTTAGCCCATACGCGACTTGGCACGTTCTTTTCTGCGTGCATACGCGACTTACCATAGGAAAATCCGCATATACTTAGAGACATACTCATTTTATCATACTTTGAGCACATTCTGAATTCCTTTCTTCATTCCCTTCCGTTCTTACTGTAGATACATCAGATTTCCTTCATCAGGAACATATTCTATCAAGCACAGCTTCATCACATAAGTTGCCATTATCTTCATCAAGTGGGTTGTCTTTCAAGGACAACACTCAGCATCATATTGTCAACAAACATCATATCACATCAGATTTACATCATTTACCAAGTCCATCAAGTCAAGAACAACTTCATCAGGTGTATTGCCATCAAGGACAACACATGCCAACAATCTCATGTCTTCATCTTCATTCAGTGGGTTGCCATCAAGGACAACACTCTACATCATATTTCCAACAATCTCCCCCTTTGGACTTGATGGCAACCATAATGGTGTTTGGTTACCACAACAGATAGTTACATTAAGAATACAATGACACCATGTCATTCTCCCCATTCTTTGACATCATTAACTTCATTCAAACACCATGTCACTCTCCCCCTTTGACATCAAGGGCAAAGGGCGGATCAAAACCAACATACTCTCCCACTTTTCGTCTCATGTAGAAGAAGCATCCTGCAGATCTGAAATATACTGAAGTGACCAAGCTCCTCCTGAGTTCATTCTGAATCTTCAAACATATTTTCCAATGAAGTACATGACTCTATGACTTTCCTATCACCAATGACTCATACTTACAACAAATATCCAACCAAGTGGATTTACATATGAGACTCAAGTACCCAACCAAGTGGGTTTACACATTTCAACTCAGCTACCCAACCAAGTGGGTTTACAAAATTTGACTCAGCTACCCAACCAAGTGGGTTTACAAATTTGACAAGTCCTTACATGACTGAATATTACAATTTTACATCATGGGTCTCAACAAGACCTTTTCATCAAAATACAAATATGACCATTTATGACCAAGACCAAAAAAACCTCAAGAGAGATCATATTTCAGAACCATCATAATGCCAACAATGCATTATACTCAGCAAAGCTAATGCTCCCCCTGAATATGTGCATCCACGCATCCTTTTCATATGACTAAGGCTCCCCCTTAGTTTGAGCATCCTGAACACTTTCACCAACAAGTCATCAAGGCATCTTCATCAAAACATTAGAAACAGAATTATGAGAACTGGAATACCACCAGAGATACCAAACAGTATCAGAGATACCAAACAGTACTGCAGTTGTGCTGAAGAGAGCTGACTCCAAACAGAAATTTGTCAGCAATCAGACATATGCGGTTTTATGTGCATGAACTCGCGTATATACGCGACTGTGTTTCAGGAAACCCGCGTATCCAATACCATCTTCTAAATTTTAACCAGATCTGATCCTCTATGAGAAAAGACAGTGTTCAGATTCTTTCCGAGATATTTGAATGCTTCCCTGGAGTGTAGAT
Source organism: Pinus albicaulis (assembly GCA_034641835.2). NCBI lineage: Eukaryota > Viridiplantae > Streptophyta > Pinopsida > Pinales > Pinaceae > Pinus > Pinus albicaulis. The sequence goes on along the minus strand of CM076580.1, from coordinate 678,828,709 downwards.
AGATAGAGCAGTGTAGTTTGTGTCTTCAAGCGTCATCCACCAGTTGTAGCATAAGCCCATTAGTAACCAAGCCTTCAGATTCTTTGCAGCATCAATACAATCTTTCCAAGAGAGATTATCATACCAGAACAACATTTTAAACGATGTGTCAATCATCCATGTGGTCCAATATCACCATGATCTTCAATATTTAACATGAAGTAACATATGTAGGCAAAATATCTCAACCATAGTAACAAAATCTGCATGATCTATTCTTATTTCTGAATCAAACGACATCCAAATCATCCATGTGTGAACACAAAAGATACTTATCAGCAACCAGGGCTCAAAATCTCATCATAATAATCCATGTACCAAGTTATCATCATTTGAGCATGAGTATCACAAAAACCAAAGAATAAGCAATCATATTTCCAACAATGCAATCATCAACCTGCTACTCCCCCTGGACCAGTGCTCCTTCTTAACTTGTGCAACCTGAAAACATTCATCAGCAAGTCATCAGCAACAATCTTTGCATGGGCTGCCCTTATCTCCGAATTATAGCACTTTCATCTCAACAATGAATACTCTTCATCAACAAGCAAACAGGACTCATCCACAATCTTCAACACAAGAAACCATGTATCTCATCATTATTTAGAACTGAGAAACTAAGCTGATACAGAGTCAATAATACAGTTATTAACAATCAGACTGATGCTCCCCCTGAACCTCTGCTCCAGATATTCAGCTAGCATATAAATTCTCTTATCATCAATGCATACGCGACTGTGTCTGATGAAACTCGCGTGTATACGCGACTTTTGTTAATATAACCCGCGTATGGAAAGTGAAGCATATAAAATTTTCATCTTCCTTCATTTCCTCCTGAGTTTGTACCTCCTGTACCTATCCTTTCCACATCAGATGCGCTGTCAGAAGTAAACATAACCAGAATAATCAAATCAACCATGAGAGTCATCATGCATTGCTCCCCCTGTGATGATACATTACTAAATCTCATAATGTATCCCACATCATTCCTACAGTCAATAAGAAAAGTCAGCTTCAGAAGCGGATGACTGCAGTAGGGTTAGAATTCCCTATGTTTCTGATCGGTTCTCCATATTTTTCCAAAATTGCTTGAACTTCCTAATTGTGTGCTGAAAGTTGTCCACTTTCTCAGATCTGTTCAACCTGCATTCCTTTTCTACATGTCCATACTTGTTACAGAAATAACATCTCATGTGTCCAGAGAAATAAGCATAAGAATCATAATGATTATTTCTAATCTTCCTCCTTTTACAATCAGCTGCTTTATGTCCATACTTGTTACATGAAAAACAATATCCCTTGAAGAAACCAGAGTACCTTTCTATGTAGGAACTGTTTGATTGAGGCTGAAATGATCTGCTCCTGCAATTTGCTGCAACATGCCCATAATTATGACATCTAAAGCATTCAACATTATTGAATGATTTCCTTTGAGAATTCATGACTGTTGGTTGACCTTTTGTTTCTTTCAGCACTTCAGATTTTGCATTGACATCTACTGAATTTTTTGCACTTCCTTGTGAGCTAGATTCTCCTTTAACAGTTTCATGGAAACCAAGACCAAGTTTGATAGCAGGAGACCTTTGATTACTCAGAATATTGTCCAAAATATTAGTACTATCTTGAAACCTCAAAAGTTTAACCTTTTCTTCTAATTTACCTTTGAGAATGTTTACCTCAACCTCCAAGGTTTGACATTGCTTTGTCATGCTTTCTTCTTTCCTTCTTCCATCTTCTACTTGATCCTTCAGATTTAGAATCTCTTCTTTCAACCAATTTTCGTTTTCTTCACATGTTTGTTCTAGCTCTTCATTCTTCTTATTTGATTTTTCTAGATCTTCTTTGAGAGATATGATTTCTGCTTCAAGGCCTTCCTTTTCAAATGATTGTAGAGGTTCCTCATTTTTCTTACTTGATGCTTCTAGATCTGCCTGCAGAGAGATGATTGCAGCTTCAAGTCCTTCATTCTTCTTGCTTTATTTTTCAAGATCTGCTTCTAGATCTTTAATTCGATTGGATGCATAAGTATGAAACCTTTGATACTTGTCCACCTGTCCATTCAACATTTCTATTTGATCTTTCATTTGAGAGGTCATCTCTTTGTAAATAGAATCTTTCGTATCAATTTCCTTTTGTTTTTCTTCAACTTTGATCTTGATAGCTTCCACAACTTTACTATATTCACTATTGTTTGCACAAAGAAGAGTATTACAAGTGGCCTTCTTCTTTTCCTTCTTTTCCATGAGTATTTGTAGAGCTTCGTCAGAAACTTCTGGATCCATACTGTCACTTTCACTATCATAATCTTTGCACATGCAATTAAGTAAGAGACAAGAACAACGATTAATACCTGGTTCATCTTCTTCAATTTTTGCTATACATTATTTCTGAGGTATCTCCTTGTTTCGAGTAGGCTTCTTCTTTTGCTTCTTTGCCATGAGCACTTTCAGATCATGGTCAGAATCTTCTTCATCTTCACTGGATACTTCATCATCATCTTCTTTTGCATAATAACTCTTTCTCTTTTCAAATTGTTTCCCTTTGCCATGTTTTTCTCTATAAGGACATTTAGCAGCATAGTGACCAACTTTTCCACACTCAAAACATTTGAAGGGAAGCTTACCTTTGAATCTTCCAGTACCTAGTTGGAGCTTTCTCAAGAAATTCACTTCTTCTTCATCGGATATATAGCTGGATTCTTTGACAACTTCCTTTTCCTTTCCTTTTGTAGATGCCTTAAAAGCAGCTTCTCTTATTTGAGAAGGACCTCCTTGTCTCATTTCAAAAGCAGTCAGAATACCATGTAATTGAACAATAGTGAGCATTTGCAGATCTTGCCTTTCTTCAATAGCTGAAACTTTAGAGTCAAATTTTGAAGTCAAGGATCTTAAGACCTTTTCCACCAGAGTAGTATCAGTTATGGTTTCACCCAAATTTCTCATTCGATTTACAATATCATCCAGACGAAGAAAGAAACTGGCAACACTCTCATCACTATGCATCTTCAAATTTTTATATTCAATTCTAAGAGTTTGGAGTTTTTCACTTTTTACCTTTGTGTCTCCTTCATAGCTTAGAATGATTTTGTCCCATATGTCTTTTGCCGAATGTAGCTGCATCACTTTAGCAAATTCTGATTCAGACATGCTTCCCAATAAGACATTCACTGCTCTGGCATTGATTTCATATTTCTTCTCACGTATCGGTAGGAATACTTGGCTGGTATTGATAACCTTCTTCCACAATTTCCCATACATCTGCACCAAGACTTTGCAGATATGCTTTTGTTCGTACCTTCCAGAATATCAGATTGCTTCCATTGAATAGAGGTGGCTTTATAGACATCACTCTTTCTTGACTTCCCATTGCGACGGATCTCCTTTAAGCGATCAAGCTTCTGCACAAGGACCTGCTCTGATACCAATTGTTGGGAAAAATACTGAGAGGGGGGGGTGAATCAGTATTTACTGCATACTCAAAACTTTTCACTTTTTCATTCCTTAAAACCCATACGCTACTTTCCTTTAGTAAACTCGCGTATACACGCGGATATCTTTCATGCAACTCGCGTATACATAGAGATCTAATTATGTCATTAGTTCTTTGCTTATATCATTCCATCATTCATTCATTGGATGTTCTATAAACAGTAAACATGTGCAGTAAGAACAGAATAAACCATCACACAAAGCATCACACATGAACACCAAGATTTTTAGGTGGAAACCCAAGTCGGGAGAAAAACCACCGCTGCAGTTGCTCAGCCTTCAATATTTTATTATAGAGAAAACATCTTACAACATATGTGCTGGCGCAGACTTGACCAGCACGCAGGCACCCACCTGCGCTCGTTTACCAGCCTCTCCTGGAAGGGAGCTCCAACCCCCTGACTCGTTTACCAGCCTCTCCTGGAAGGGAGCTACGACCCCTCGATCTCGTTTACCAGCCTCACCTGGAAGGGAGCTACAACCCCCTGACTGAAGGCTACAACCCTCAGCACCTCTATGGACCACGTTTCATCAATTTTCACACTGGATCCAACAACTTCAAAAGAGCACAACTTGTAGGCCATGTTTCATCATATTTTCAGACTGGACCCTTTCCATACTTTTAAGCACAGTCAACCATGAAACAGATACATATAACTCACTGACAGATATCAGTAAACCAGCAGAACAGATCAGACATTTCTTACCACATACTTTAGCAAACCCTAGTTTGCATACGCGCTGTCCTTTCACTGATGTCGCGTATATACGCGCTTCCGTTCACACAAACGCGCATTTTGCATACTCCCAGATAGATATCCTCATTTTGGCAGATACGCTTTTCTCATCCGATAGGCTCATCAGGAAGCTTTCCTCTCATGGCTACAATGATACATCTTCAATCATCAGAGCTAAAGATACTTTCAGATCATGCTCTGTCGTATTTACTCCTTTCACTTCAAACAGATATCGCTTCAATTCCAATCTAAGCCTTCCATAATCAGATATAGCAGATACAAGTGCATTTTAGATCTAGATCCCCTTCTTCATCATTGGTGCATCATACCTTCAGATTTGTCTTCAAGTGTAACCCTTCCATTCAGATCTACTTCAAAGAGAAGTATTCATTCAAGCTTAGACATCTTGCACCCACACTCATGATTTGCACAATGAATTTCTTCTCCTTATATAGGTTTATCCTTTTTCAATACCACGAGCCAAATAACAAGAGCCTAATACCACGGGCCCCTTTTTCAATACCATGAGCCAAACCAATACCATGAGCCTTCACATCACTGCCCCTTTTTCAAGAATATGAGCTGTAAAACCAATACCATGAGCCTTCAATACCAGCCCCTCGGATTTTCATTTTGAGCCGCTGCCCATACTTGACTGAACGTTTTTCCGATGAAAAGGCACGAGATTAGACAAATCCGCGTATGCCGTGAGACATACTCTTTTCATCATACTTTGAGCACATTCTGAATTCCTTTCTTCATTGCCTTCTGTACACACTGTAGATACATCATATTTTCTTCATCAAGAACATATTCTAGCAAGCACAACTTCATCAAGTAAGTTGCCATCATTTTTTATCAAGTGGGTTGCCTTTCACGGACAACACTCAACATCATAATATCATATCACATCATATTTACATCATTTACCAAGCCCATCAAGTCAAGAATAACTTTATCAGATGTATTGCCATCAAGGACAACACATGCCAACAATCGCATGTCTTCATCTTCATTCAGTGGGTTGCCATCAAGGACAACACTCTGCACCATATTTCCAACAATATGTCAAAACAGATTTTATCACTTAAACGTCGAAGATTTTTTATGACAGAAGATTAGTTAAAATGAAGGAGCGCCCATTAAAGATTTTAACTCTTGTTCACATATGTAAAAAGAGACCTGCAACTTCATTACTTCATTTTATTCAAGGACAGAAAATAAACAATGTAAACTAGAAAACATATCAATATCAACAAATTCCAGAATATTGCTTTTCATTCATTAATCATTTAAAAACTAAGTACAAAATTTGCAGTTTGAAGGTCCAAAACTCAGAACCTTTTTCTTTCATGTCTATCTCTTTAAATACAATAAAAAGTAGTTTGTTACTATTGGAACTAACCTTAACTGCTTCAACTACTTAGGACTTTGTAAACTACCTATTACATGTCATCAAAATTTCTTATTACAATTACATTCTCCTTAAAAGAGAAAAATAACCTAAAACTTAAATCCTAATCTATTTGCTGAATGTCAACTGATGATGTTGCTGTTGCTTTTCCTTGACTAGTTGGTTTATCTTTCTTTGAAGTCGAGGGATCCTTTGGTAGATATGTCATCCAGGCTCTGCATTTCTTCCATACATTTATGTTTGTCTTAGGTGAATGAACCAACTTGTGATATTCCAATCTGAAGGCAGTGATTCTGTTGAATGATGGCTTCTCTGTAAATAAAGTCTTCAATAACCATAACAGCTGAAAGTTCCTTTGAAGGAAATTGATCATTGTTGCTCCTTTAAGAATCTGAGTCTTTTCATGAGTGTTGTCCAAAATACCATTGACTATATTTTCTTATTAATATCCATAATATTTAACCCCAGATGCATGAATTCTTCTACATTTTGATATAAAAAGAGATAAATAAAAAGAGAAGGGAACCTGAACGAACCCGTCAGTGATAAGCTCATGAGCTGAGAAATGACAGCTTATTTCCAATAAGAGGGGATATCCAACACTACCCCTAGCTTCATCATCAAGGCGAACATTCCCAAAACTGATTTGTCTATTGTACCGTCATCATCTTTACCCAATATCTTTGAAATGCACCTTAGTACAGGTCTGACTTCTTCATCAAAAACCTCCAAGGAGAATTCTTTATTGTCAGGTACAAACTACTTCATATCTGCATTCAGGAAAAAGATAAATTAATTGAATTCTTGACCTGCAAGGCTATCATAATATGTTGTTAATTAATCAACAGTGAATTGGACATAGGACTCTGACTCAGGGTAACACAAAGCCTGACGAATTAACAGAGCTGAGACCTGCAAAACATTTTCTCCTTGAAAATTCATCACAAAACACTTTCTCGGGTACATAACTGACACTAACCAATACACAACTCAAGGTGCGTTCTTAGAATGCATGCAGCCAATACTCCTTCTTTGACCATGGTAGTGAAAATGGGGGAAGCTTTGTCATTTAGACAAACTTGTTGATAGAACTAGAGATGGTTTAAAGAGCAGACTGTGTCTTGAATATCCCTCTTAGTGTCCATGAGAGGAATATGACTGGAAGAACCCGAAAGGGATGGATGCTTGGCCATAATTCAGCTTGGGGTGGCAAACAATTGAAAAGGTGGTAGACAACAGGGAAAGACACAGGACGGACAAATTATCAAATACGGAAGAGCAACAATGACATTGAAACAATGAAAACCAATCTTAAATAGGTGGCGTGGGCTTAAGACTTAAATGTTGAAATGACGCCCCAAAATACTATCAAAGAACTCCGACGTGGCCAACAGTTGTCACCAACTGGTCGCTCACGTCACTGAGGGAGGTCTCAGTACGAAGGGCTCATCAGGTTCATGCCCCCGCGCTAATCTGCACTACGTATATGAATCGGCCCTACGCTCATCGTGTCAACTACGAAGGAACTCTCCCTCATTAACCCGCGCTAAAAGCGCCCGTGGGTTGCCACTTTGATTTCGTCACTGAACTCGGCATCGCTTTTGGACCTCGCTCGTTAGTTAAACGTAATAATGGAGCCGCCTTCACACAAGTTTTAAATTATTAACTTTAAACTTACATATAAAAATATTACATCTTTTATGCTAAAGTATGTGAAACTTTATACTTTAACATACATTTTAACAATTTTCTATTTTTTTTATTTTTGAAAAATTAAAAATAAAAGATGTTGCGAATGAGCCACAATGTATTTCAAGACAACAATTTCTCGCTTAAACAATAATTTGGGACCAAACACCTATTTTCGATCCAAAATCAACATCCTAAAGCAACCACCGTTAAAACATCCACCGAAATACAAAATCTGCAAAAACTTCCACTGCATCTCAAACTGTTCCTGAAAATAAAATTAAAAGCAGTAATACGGTGGAAATACAAACAGAGAATGAGAAACCAACTATAGAAAAAGAATTCAAACACACCCAAACTACAGTTACAAAAGAAGAAATAATTCAGCTAGGAAAATCACAAGCACCATTTAATATCCAAGATGAAATTGCCAAATTGAAGATACCAATTCCTTTGACAGAGTTGGTAAAAAATGACCTATACAAAACACATATCACTGAGACTTTAAATATGAATGATGGAGAATATTCTATAAATTTGAGTGATTATCAACCAGAACTAATCTTTGGTCATGATGTTAATGAGTAACACCAAGATGGAGCAATTCCACCTTTCTACATTAGTTTAACTGTTCATGACCAAATTTTACATAATGAAATGCTAGATTCAGGGGCCTCACACAATTTGATGCCAAAAGAAATAATGGAAACCTTGAATCTAGACATCACTAGACCTTACAAAGATAACTTCTCTTTTGACTCTAGCAAAGTGAATTGTTTAGGTTTGATAAAAGATTTACGTGTTACTTTAGTTCAATACCCTGGAAAAAGCATAGTCATGGACATTGTAGTATCTAACATCCCTCCCAAGTATGGAATGCTCTTATCTCGCTCATGGGGAGCTAAACTGCAGGGATCTCTACAACTTGATATGTCTTATGCAACAATATCACTTTTTGGCCAACCTAAGAAACTTTAAAGAGAAACATTAATGAAGTACATGGTTAGTAGTGTAGAAAGACCAAGAAATTATCTTATTTACTCTACACCTACTGATATGGATTCATTCATTTTATGTAATTTTGAAACTAGCCTTGAAAACAATACTGAACTAAAACAGAAAAACAAAGCACCAGATAGTGAAAACATTTTTCATGAATCATTGTGGCACCTAGATTTTGATGGATCAGTTAATAAATTAGGACCAGGAGCAGGAGATTGGATACACAATATGGAAAAAAAATCATGCAGAAGGTCATGCTTTTAGATTAAATTTCAAATGCATAAATAACATGGCTGAATATGAAGCTCTTATTTTAGGATTGCAGATTGTTAGAAATTTTGGAGCCAAAAGAGTGTAAATTATGGGAGATTATGAGTTAATTGTGAAACAGATAACAGGAGAATATTCTGTATATAATCCAAGATTAAGCCGATATAGAGATATTGTTTTAGATCTAATTAAGGAACTGCTTGAATGTGATTTTGTTGTAATTCCTAGAAAACAGAACATACAGACCGACAACTTAGCAACTTTTGCTAGTACCTGTAATCTGCCATTTCAACCAAATCATAAATATACAACAGAAGTTAAACACAGACCTACATTACCAGATAATCTTAAATATTGGCAAATATCTTTACAGGATGAACAGATTTATCATTTTATGAATAGTGAAGGAGAATTTCAGGGTTGTAATATAGACACAGATTGTACAATATAGCATAACTTAGATAATGAGATTGATTTAAACAATATAGATGTAAATAACTTAGATTTTGCTAAACCCACTAAATTTACTCAAGTAGAAATAGATAATTTAGAGAAAGTAGAGGTTGAAGAGTTAGTAGATGATGATTCTGACATTTTAAACCTCAAGGACAACTTTTTACCTCAGGGATTAGCCCCTTTAGAAGATCTTTTTGAATCTAATGATGTTGCAAGGAAACCTAAGATGGAGTCATTAAGATCTGATATTAAAGAGTGTAATATAGGAACATAATTAAAGCCTAAGATGATTAAACTTTCAAAAGCCTTACCTCATGAAGAAAAAGTAAAATACATAGCTATTTTTAAGGAATTTCAAGATGTATTTGCATGGAGTTATGAGGACTTAAAATCCTATGACACTAGCATAATACAACATAAAATACCCATAAAAGAAGATCAAATACCTTTTAAACAAAAGCTTAGAAGGATCAATCCTATTATGATGCCTTTAATTGAGAAAGAGATGAAGAGAATGTATGAAGCCCAAATAATTGCACCAATCAGATATTCTGATTGGGTTTCCAATCTAGTTCCCACTAGGAAAAAGACGGGAGAAATCAAACTATGTGTTGATTTCAGGAATTTAAATAAAGTGTCCTTAAAAGACAACTACCCTTTACCCAAGATGGATCACATTTTACAGAGGGTGGTTGGTTCTTCCAGAATTTCATTACTTTATGGATTCTCTGGATATAACCAGATTTTAGTCCAACCAGAAGACCAACCTAAAACTGCTTTTATTACTCCTTGGGGCACTTTCATGTATGTGAAAATGCCTTTTGGATTAATGAATGCAGGAGCCACTTTTCAAAGAGCTATGGATATAGCCTTTGCTAAAGAGATTCATGAATTCCTTGTGATTTATTTACATGAAATCACTGTATTTTCAAAGACTGACAATGAACATTTAGACCATCGCAGACAAGTCTTTCTCAAATGCAGGAAATTTGGCATCTCTCTAAATCCTAAAAATACTTTATTTGGACTAGAAGAAGGTAAATTATTAGGACATATCATATCTAAAGAGGGAATTAGGATAGACCCATCTAGAATAGAGGCCATTCTAAACATTAGTCCTCCTAGGAATATTAAACAATTGCAAGATTTCTTTTGTAAAATTAACTTTCTTAGAAGATTCATCTCAAATTTAGTTGAAATAATTAGTGAAATTACCAGTATGTTGAAAAAATATTCAGTACTTAAATGGACTGTGGAGGCCAACCAATCATTTGAATCAATTAAACAAGCCTTGACAAAAACACCAGTCCTTATCAATCCTGACTTTAAAAAAGATTTCATTATTTTTTCCTTTGCTTCAGAACACACTATTGCTGCAGTTTTATTGCAGAAAAATTATCAGGGCTACGAGCATCCCATTGCTTTTTTCAGCATGTCACTTAGAGATGCCACTTTAAAGTATAACATAATGAAAAAGCAGGCACTAGCTTTAGTGAAAGCTATCAAAGACTTTAGAGTGTACATTCTTTATTCACATATCATTTCTTATGTTCTAAATGCAGTTGTAAAGGACATTATAACACATAATGGGCCTGATGGTAAAAGAGGCAAGTGGATTGCCACTGTTTTGGAATATTACATATAAATCAAACCCACCAAACTCATAAAAGGTCAAGGTTGAGCCAAAATCATGGCTGAATCAAATTTTCATGCTTTAGATATTAATTTTATTGCCCAAATAGATGATCAGGAAGAAATGGCGACTCTAGAGATCAGTGAAGCCTTTTCAGAATCACCATGGTATGCAGATATTGTATTTGTATTACTAAATTTACAAGCTCCTCCTGGATTATCAAGAACTAAAGCTAGATTTTTAAAGTTAAAGGTAATAAGAATTTGTATCATAGACAATGTACTATTTTGGAAAGATCATGGTGGAATTTTATTGAATTGTTTGCTTAAAGAAGAAGATGACAAAGTTTTGGAAGAATTTCATGCAAGTGACTATGGGGGACATCTCTATTGGAAGACTATTGCAGATAAAATCTTGAGAGCTAGTTTTTACTGGCCTACCTTGTTTTCATATATAAAAAAGTATGTGACCTCCTGTCACAAGTGCCAAATATTTGAAGGAAAGAAAAAGCTGCTACCTTTGCCCTTAAAACCCATCTCAATAGAAATGCCTTTTCAACAATGGGGTCTTGACTTCATTGGTGAAATTCACCCTCCATCCTGAGCCCAACACAAGTGGATTTTGACAGCCACAGACTATTTCACTAAGTGGATAGAAGCCATACCTTCTAGGCAAGCCACTGACACTGTCATAATCTCATTTTTAGAAAACAACATACTTTCAAGATTTGGATGCCCCCAAAAGATAATCACCGATAATGTTGCTGCATTCAAGTCCAAAAAGGTGATTGACTTATGTCATAAATACCACATTACCCTTGGCCATTCTACTGCATATTACCCTCAAGGTAATGGCCTTGTTGAATCCTCCAATAAAAGCCTTCTGAACATCATCAAGAAACCACTAGAAGACAACAAAAAAACTTGGAACAAAAGGTTAGTGAATGCCTTATGGGCAGATAGACTTACCACAAAGAAATCTATTGGTACATCCCCTTACCAGCTTGTTTATGGGATGGATGTTGTGTCTTTCCATCTTCCTTAGGAGTACCAGTAATGAAGATAATTCAAGGACTGCAAGTTGAAACCAATGATATTCAAAGAAGGATTAACCAAACCATACACTTGCAACAAACCAGAGAAGAGGTTTGTCTTAAGTCTCAAGTTGTCAAAGAAAAGATTAAAAAGTTTTTTGACAATAAGACTAAGGAAGATGATTTCTATATAGGTGACAAAGTTTTAAAGTGGGATTCAAGGAGAGAAGAGAAAGGTAAACATGGGAAGTTTGATTTCTTATGGAAAGGACCTTATGTTATTTATGGTTACAGAGGTAACAATGATTTCTTTTTGAAGGAGTTGGATGGATCAGATCTGTTAAGTGGACCTGTCAATGATAGAATGCTAAAGCATTACTACTCCTCAAAATAACAGATAGTTCACTTTGTTTACTTTATTCATTGTACATAACATTGCAGATTTTAGATTGGAGTGGATGTTTTTCCTAGCAAAGTTGAAGCCCGGAGAGAAGGCCCTAAGCTTTGAAGGATAAAATATCATAAGTATGAATAATTGCAGAGCTCAGAAAATAGTTCCAAGGGCAGCACAGTCAAAATTCAAAGGCTACTAGTCTCAAAGTTCTTGACATTTCACCAGGAAATGCCATCCCCATGTGGAGCCACTATTAGAGTCCTATAATAATAAGATTCATAATTTTTGAATTGACTTTGATTAGTCTTGTAATATGTACATACTTTGCTTTCTGCAAATTGTTTTCCCATATTAGAAAATTAAAAAATGTAAAGAGGGTAAAAGTCCTAAAAGAAAAATCAAGGGACTTGAAAGAAAAAGATAAAAAAAGAATAGAAAATGGACCCCAAATAAAAAAGAGATAAAAATAAAACATGAAAGTGATGCAAATCCAAATGCCACTACCTTTTACTTTACTGCAAAATAAAGATTATGTGCATCTTGTTCAAAATTCCATAATCCATGATAAGTCAAATAGTTTAATCTTGAATTTTTCATGCTTTAAATTTAATGTTATTAGATAGAGAATAAAGATTCAACCAAACAGTTTAATCTTGGAAAATCAGTAGTTAGGTAGAGAATAAATAAGGAGTTCAATAGTTTAATCCGAGCCCTTGGAAGGAATAAGGATAGAATTAGATAGTTTGTTGTTTTAAAAGAAAAATGAACAAGGGTTTGCAAGCTCAAATGCACCCAGGTAAATAAAGTAAAAATGTTAGGGTAGTATATGGGTAGGCAGAAGCAGTTTTTACAATCATGGATAAGCAGAGATTGGTCAATTCAGTCACTAACTTCCTTCAAAAAATTCATTCCCTTGTAAAAGATACTTCATCCCCTCCATTTTCATTATTTCCCCTTCATTTTTCCTTTTCCCATCATCATTCATCTTCCTTTGCAAAAATCCCCTTTTTCCTAAGTATAAAAATCATTTTACTCAGGGAAAGTAAACCCCTTGAATAATTTCCCTTTTACCCTAAAAATACCCAAAAACCCATAAAAACATTTTATCCTAAGTTTAAAGGTAAAAATATTATATCAGGACTCAACTATGAAACTTATCCCTTTATTTATATTTTACATTAAACTTAGTTTATCTTTCCTATTCCTCATAGCGCTTTATTATTAACACATTAACTTATATATTAGCTCCTTATTAACCTTTCTATCCTGTATTATATTAAAAACCTTTTAATATATATCCCACACCCATATTTTTACTTTTTAGCGTATGGCTTATTTTCCCACGTGATTATTACATTCCCGCTCCCATAGGTTAAAACTATCCCTACTATATAAACCCCGCCTATGTTAACATTACACTTATGTTCTTTTCATTCGTTAAATAAAACCTACACCCGCATATCATATTCCATATCAAAACTCTGTATTAAAACATCATATTTTAATACATTTAACACTCCACCGCATATATATCCTAGGCCCCACGCCTTTGACCCCGCAACTTCAACACTTAATCTTAGCCGTTCGCTCCTTTCTGCCAGATCTAACGGTGATAAACCCACATCACAGATTTCATTGCGCGGTCAATAACGAAATCAAAACTTGCGATAAAAGTTGTTTTGAGCTTTTTTCTCCCCTCCACGCGTCGCATTTTTGTTGGATCGCATTTATTCAATCAATACCACTTACCATCCTTCGACGGTGCGAAAACCGCTCAGTAGTAATTCCCTCCCCCGCGCCCAAGCTACCCATGATTTAAATTGACCGACAGTAAATGCATTCACTGTTCAAACAAATTACTTATAAAATGTCTGAACACATTCATTTTAAACCTTCTGTTGTCTTTTTCTGTTCATAAAATCCTCCCAGACCAAGAAAAATACGTTTCTGCCTCTGTTTTAACTCAAAAACAAAAAGAATTAATTGAAATCAACTGCTACAATCACTGTAAGAGCCATCAGATTGCATATAAAGGCCAAAAGAAGCTTTTGAAAGCTTTTTAACCCCAAAAAACCCTTCTTCACAGCAAATTTTCGAATTTCACAGGTATTCCTCAGAGAAAGAAAGATTTATCCATCGTTCTGAAATAGTTTACTGTTAATTGAATTCTTTAGAACCCTGTATGCTTAAAAGAAACCCTATTGCCTCATAAATTCATCTTTTCTGTAAGCCCTAAGCATTTTTCATAGGCTCTAATGCCTTGTCCTGTTTTAGAATAAATTATGATTGAGTTTAAGCCATCTATAGACTTAAACAACCTTCTGATAACCTCCAAAACCTTTTATACAGTACTCCTAAGCCTTTCTTCATAAAAATTAAGGTTTTAAGACTATTCTACCATAGAAAGTCTACTGTAAACCCTTGATATCTTTTGTTAAGGCTATAAAGTCAAGAAAATTTATCTTTTTGATACAGAATTGCCATTTTTAGTCAAAATTATCAGAAATATCCCTTTGCAGGCCAAAGATAAAATTCCTGCCATATCTAAATCCTTCTGTAAACTGTTTAATCTTACAAAAGTATTTTTACAGGCCTAAATCAATGTTTTAAATTTCAAAAGTGTTTAAAATTGATAAATCAAACCAATCAATGGCATCCAAAAGTACTATTGTGATCAACCCTCTACAACCTCCTGTTGTAGATGTAGAACATACTCCCTTGGCAGATGTAGAATTTAAAATTATAGATCATGTAATAGGGTTTAACCTCCTTGAGCTCCACTTCTGGAGCCAAGAGAAATCCTTGGACCAAGCAGATGATGCGTTTATTTGGGAATCAATATTGCCTAAATATGTTGTCCCTCATACTCACCCATGCCGAGAAGCTATCAGATTATGGCAATCTTGTTATTCTCCAGATAAAAGAGCCATTGTGAATTTTGAAAAGGAAGTATTGTTTACCATTATAGCTGAATCTATCAACCAGACGATTCAATTATAGCTTAAGCCTAATGAAGTCCCTTTACCAATTGAAGCCCTCACTAAGTTCTATTTGGACTTAGATTTTCCCAAGATATTTCAAAATTTTCAAACCTTCATGCCATCATATGTGGAAATTCCTAAGCTCAATCCTCCTTATTCCTCTTCTAAATTCTCAGAAAGAACTAGACACATTATTTCCATGCTATCATTTATCCTTGGATATTTCACAGATGAACATGTTGATGCATCGGTACTTGGTTTCCTGTCCATTTTTGTACCTGGCCAGCCCCCTGCAGTCATCTTCAATTTTGCCCAGTATATTGCTGATAGCATCCATGAACAGCTAGTCAAACTGCCTACTGAAGGTGTCTTTAGGTATACTTCATTTCTTTTCCACATGTTCCTTTATTTTTAGTCTGAAAATTTTTCTATAACTCTTCAGAAGATGGATGTGGAAGGAAATCCACAATCTGTTGTATTCTAGACTTCCTTGATCAGGAAGGAGTTAGATGAGTTTACTTATGCAAAGTTTATAGATTCTTTTATCCATCCCTTGGTTAATTTGCTAAATAACAGTGTTCATCCCATGATCAACAATGAAATTAATAAATTTTTGCAACTATCTGAGCAAAGCAGAACAAGTGATTGGTATTTATACCAAAATCACACTGAAATAAGGGTTTATGGGTCATATCTAATTCCTTACAAATTACCAAAATACCTCCCCATGAGGTTGTTTTCTCTAGAGTATATAAGACCATATTTTAAGCTTTCGAGATCTTTGTAATTTCTTGGTGCAAAGAAGAGAAGACACAATTTATTTAAGAAGAACTTCAAAGTTGGCCCATTCATTTGTAATAAAGAAATGATCAGGAGGTAGAAAAAGTAGTTGATGGGAGTTAAGAGTTCGCACTATTTTTCTTTGTGTGAAATCACTTTGGCATAATCAACAAAATGAGATTTAAATGTAAGTTAACTCCATAAATTCATGAAAATAAGCCTAATATTTGAGGAATTCTCAAACCAATTGAAGTGGTTAGAAGATACTTTGACGGATTGATAAGCAAAGTGATACTTGTCTACATTTTATGGGACTCCACGACTTAGGAAGAGAGAGGTATGAAAAGCAGGGAAAGAAAGGGTCTTTTTCATTTGAGACCACTACCAAAACAAACAACTCATATGCAACAAGAAGCCTAAAAAATTAATCCTGTGAAAATAAAATTTGTTGAGGTCATTGTACGGATATTCAGAGAAATATCTGTTACATCCTATAGTAGTTGAAAATGGCTTGACCTACCACTTTAAATACATAATTAATCCAAAAGCCAGCATAGTATAGAAGTGTCACCATCAGTAGCATGAAGAAAAAGATGTGGACATATTCGAGGAAGGTACAAGGATATTAAAGCTAAAAATGATGAAAATAAAGATGAAATATATAAATTACTTAAAGAAGACCCCCAACATACAAAAGCAGGGATGCTTTTAGCCTTTGATTTCAAGAACAATAAAATGCTAATGACGATTACTTTAGCCCACAGGAGAATGTTGTATTCCACAATGACTACTAAAGCAATGAGTGCTCAAAAAGCTTCAAAAATAAGATGCAGATAAATATAAGAGATCAACTCAAACTAGAGAAAGCATCATCATATGCAAAGGATATCATAATAAAATCCTTGGAGGAATTAGTGATTGAGGTAGGTTGTGATCCTCAAAACATAAAAGCTACAAGGAATTGATTAAAAAGAATAATGTTGATATTGTTGCACTTAAACGATGCAAGCGCCTCCCTGCGAGCATCCTCAAGCGAAGATTTTACGAGGATACTAATAAAAAAAAGATGAAATGATGAAGCCTTGTTTTCAGAACATGAAGTGTATCAAAATGGAGATTGAGATGGACAAATTGGTCAAACAAAAATACAAATCACGGGGAGTCCATGCCACTGAGTGATTCCTATGGTTACAACGGTAGTGCCATATACTCTTGCCGAAACACTGGCTCAATGTCCAATAGCTACACGATCCCCGATAACTTCATCGACAGCACGCACGGTCTTCAACAAAAAAACCCGGCAATCAGATGAGGCCGATAAATTGGTAAAGGAAATACGAGGACATTTCCACATCCAATAATAAAATAAACATTAAAGGAACATGATAAAAAATTGGGAAGATGCCAAAAAGCTTGCATAGATTAATGCCAAGATGAAGAAAAAAGGCAAATATAATAAATGAAAAACTCAGAAAGTGAAAAATTAACTTGAAATAGCAATGGCACATGTTAAGAATAAATTATGGTCCAATATCATTGAAATAGATCAATGATACTTGTATCTATAGGTAATTTTATGAGCAAAAGATTTCTTAAAGTAGCAATAGAAGCAATACAAAAGACCAAAGATGAACTAGGTAAAAAACCTGAAGAGGCCTTGGAAATTATCAAATTCCTCAATTCCAAACATAAACAAGGAATTGGATGAAATTGGAGATTATAGAGATAGAGCAGGGAATTATCCCTTGAAATAAGGAAAATGAAAATATCTCCAAAACTTGATGAATCAATTAGAAAGAGTGCTAAAACATGAAATATAAATCAGAATTCATGATAAATTTAATATTTCAAAACCAAAAGGGCCTTCCAAATCTCACAGTAGTCAACCGAAAATTCTTGAAATAGGAGGATTATGAAAAAAAGATGAGAGAATTTGCTAAAAGAGCAGTGCAAACAAATCAAATTGTGGGAGATCCCAATAGGAAAGTTTTGCATAGAACAGCATTCGTTTTTATAGCAGCATGATGGCTTCTTTTTATGCTCATTAACATTTTTAGTACAGAAGCTGATGAAACTTGAGACCTGAGAGTAAATTGCCAGTGGAGTTTTAGGAGAGATTGGCGAATTTACTATGAAACAACGATTACAGTGTTAAGCATGAAAAAGAAGCCATGAGGATTTGGCTATTTTTTATGTGAAGTAAAAATAGATTTTTTGATCAAATTATATCAAATTAAAAGGTATCTGGATGAAGATGAATATAAACATAATGAAGATAAAAATGCGACTGTGAAGTTACCTCGGTTGTCAGTGACATAAATCAAAGCAACAAGCTATTTTATTTCAATAAGTAGGACATCTAGCAATTAGTTAGGCGATTTATCCTATCTTAACATAGAATATTTTATTTTCAAAGAAAAATTCCTAAGTTTATTAGGATATTTTGTCTTGATTTTTGTATAAATACTTCATCATTTTAAGTAGTGGTGGGTGATTAATTTTTGAACATTTATGAATTTTATTACGAACCTAAGGGTTTTATATAATTTAAGTCGTGAGACTAGATCCGGGGAAATAAAGCATCATATTCTGGGGATTCATGTGTTAGACCACTAGTGTTATTCCACTTGTCATCTTGTCAATTTTCTTATGTTTTCCATATATTTCATGAATTTTCTCTTAATCTAAATCATAAGTAAATTACATTTTTTAGAATTTATTAAAAGCACTATTTTGAATGATTATCATTTAAATGTTTTCTCGATATCTAGACTAGGGAACCCTTAATTTCTCTGGTTTAGATTGACCTCTTCCTTTTCATTTCCTAATCAGGATTTAAGAGCTTCCTTAATTGCTCTTTTATCACCACAAAAACCATTTCACCATCGACTTTGAAGATTTGAAGTGATTAGTATCTTATGGCATGTAGCCATTTACCTTTAGACCTTGATCCACGATCCGACTTCTTGACACATTGACTCCAGCTCCCATTAAGTTGGGCCTACTTTATCCATACAAGTAAATGATTTTCCACACAAACCAAATCAACACCCCAAAACCAATTTTCCCAATATAACTAGTCTAAAATCAAATATAAGTAATAGGATTAAATCATATATAGAGAGAAGCCCTCTTTGAGCATTGGGAAGCTGGTCTAGAGGCTTAGAAATGGGTTTTGTGGTTACATCTAATTCTTTAAACACAAAATAAAAATCTTACAACTTTGAAATTAATATTAGATGATAACAATCACAATGGAGTGAAACGCTTCTCACATGTTGAGAGTATGCATGGGGGTGCTTCCCTCTCCAATTTTAATGTCCTTTATTATTCACCATCCCAAAGTGGTTTAGCTGAAATCCACACTAAGATCAACATCATAGATCTATGCATCATCTATCATCCACAAGAAACTTTAAAAAATAATTGAGGTACCAAAATTAATTAAAATTGTATATAATCAAAATATAATGAGCAAGAAATTAGATATTAGGTATTTATATTAAGAATACAATTTGTCACATATTAAAACTCTAGTATAGTCATAATGAATAAATGAATAAAGTATTTTAACATCCACGAGACTAAAAATAGTCTGTGGGACTACCGACCTCCTTATTTTATTTTATTTTCCTTCTGTAACTCAACCATTTCTTACTCAAGTGATAGTGATTGACCTTTTTAATAGTTCACTCACTGAAAATACAATGCACTAAATTGATGCTAACTATTACATGGTAAATATGTGATGTATGTGAAATCATCACATTCAAAATGAGAATTATTTTATATGAAGAAGTGAAAAAAAGTACACACCCTTTCTTCAGCTTCATAGTCTAACTTCCACAATCCCTTTCACGCTAAGTTTGAATAGTTCATAATTAGGAGCAATAGAGTCTTGGTCTCATATTAGTATAGCTCAATGTACTTTTTGTGGAGATCACAAGTGGGGTTGAATTCTTAGTTTTCTATAAAATCATATGATAATTAAAAATTTCTTCATTCTATTTTATATTTATACATTTATAAAAATAAACTTACAAAAAATTACAAATATTAAATTAAAAAACTCAATAAACAACTTTCATTTTGGGCGATTTTACCACCTTTAAGACCAACGAACTATTTTTTTAAACAAATATTTATAATATGACCTCAAAAATACTTAGAAATATCATACAATCTTAATTTCTAACATAGTCTTATCCTTTTCAAATCTGACACTTTTTAGTTTCATGAAAATAAATTAATTAAAAAAGACTCTAGGTATATTAAGTCTGTCACATCTAGTGAATTATTACCCTAAGATCAAATACCAAAAAAGAAAAATAGTTGTGGTCTCGTACATTTCATTTTAGCGACCTCAAATGCTCACTCAGCTATTAGACAACATCATCATTGTACCTTTCTAGATGAAACGTTGGAGTCCCATTCTAAAAGTAATGAATTTGTAAACCTAGTCAGTTTGAGAGATGGATTGTTTATAGTGGAGATCTACAATGAATATTTTGAAGGGCCATCAAGTTTGAAGCAGAGTTTGCAATGTACCGCAGAGAGCATAACACCTGCAGTAAACACTTTGGGAGTCGGTTAACTTACCATGGAGAGTCTAGTGCTTGCTGCAAAGAAAACACCCTAAAGTGAAGAATGTGGGCTTGTCAAGTTTCAAATCCTCTAAAGGGTGTATGCGGTGAAGCAGCTTTGGCCCAAGTGACGTTGGAGGCGTCAAATTTCCAGAATAATTTGGGATTGTACGCAACGTTTGCATAGCGAGCATGCCCAAATGAAGGCATTGGAGACCCCGTCGTCCCAGTTGATTCGGAGCGTTTGCATGGCGGAGCCACCCTCCCAGTAGAAGGCAGTGGAGGCAAGTAGTCTCCCCAGGTGCTGGAGGATGCCAGGTGGAGCACGCGCCCAAGTCTAGTGTTGGAGCCCATAAGTTGTAGGGATTTGGGAGTGTTTATGTGAGCACACCTAAGTGAAACGTTGTGGAAACATCAAGTTGTGGTAGTGACATCAGCAGGAGAGAAGAAACTACCAAAGTAAGCGTTGGGAGGGCCGTCAGTTTCGATTGAATCTAGGAGCCTACGAAGGCAGAGCATTTGCCCAAGTCAGACGCTCGGAACCGTCAAGTTCCCAGCTGAGTGGAAGCATGCAAGAAGCACACTAAAGTCAAAGAGTTTGGAGTGGGTCAGTTTAACCCCGAATTTGGAGAATCTGAATATGGGCACTGTCAAGGTCAAGGGTGGAGTTCCGTTAAGTTTAAAGTGGAGTGCGGAGCATCTGGAAACCAGTAAAGTGTAGACCCTCCATACTTTGAAGACTCGTTAAGCTCCGGTGAGTTTGGGAGTGTTTTATGATGAAATATATTTTTAATCAAATATTTTTTAAAGATATATGGAAAAATTCATTTGGAAAAAAAAAAAAGATTCAAGATGACTTTCTAACAAGACAATTTTTGGAGGTGCTTGGCTTCCCAATGGACACAGAGACTTTTGAAAGTGACATGAAATATGTAATTCCTAATTCTAGAAATTTTCTACAATGTACATTTATTAGTGGGTTAACAACATAAATGTAGACTTTTTGGCCCCACACAATTCTTAAGTGCAAGTAGTTTTTATAATTTGGAGAAAAACATAGCAAAAATATGTTCCCAAAGAAAAAAACAAATAATTACAAATTCATGGCCCTTTTGTTTTATAGGTGGCTCAAAATTTCTAATATATAAAACTCGTAAGGTTTTTAGTGTTATGAAGGTAAGGAAAAGTAGGGGCAATTCTCCAGCGGGGAATGTATTAGTTGTGATAGTGCCCAGCTTTGGAAAAGCGTTCGACAAAATAACCTTGACCCTAAGCGGTATTATTTGAGAGTTAAGTTGTCGCAAGGGTTTCCAAAGTTTGTTCGAAGGAGACATTTAAGTGAGCCATGCTAATTCCATACACAGATTGATCACCTCGAAATATTAGGAAACTATGTTGTCAATCTTGCAAATTTGTAAGACTTCAAAACTTGAAGCAGATAAATTTTTTGGTAACGCAATTAGCCCCCGAAGCGAGTTGAAATCTAAAAAATATGTACAGAGAGATTGCCTGAGGAAGATTATGAAGAAGGTTGTCGACTAGGCACCAAGTCGAAGCTCACATCTAGAGTTTCCTTTGTGAGATCACTCTGAGGTCTCTAATGTGATCGTGCATTCTTATACAGCCTCACTTGTCGACTATAAATGAGGAGCATGCATTCACTAGGTTATGAAGACCCAACCATCCTCCCCAACTGATACCTTCCCTGTATTCTTATCACGGTATCCCTATTATTTTCTCCAATAGAAAAAGCGACCCAATGTCTAAGAATATTTTCTTATCCTCTTTATCAATCATAACTAATTTCAAGTGTTCTTTGAATATTGTTGGGAAGAATTTTAAGAGTTTTTTTTTGCATTAGCTTCAATATTCTAAATCATATTTTCACAAATAAGAACCCCAAGTCTTTTTAGAGACAAGAAAAACCATTGTAGATATCCATAAACTTTCATTCCACATCCTCAAATCCCAACGAGGACGGGGCTGGCGAAGAGCATGGGAGAAAAATCTTCAGTGCTCTCGATTGAGACAACACAGCATGTAAATGGATGAATGCAATCCTTGAAACAAGCGCACCTGTTTAATACGAGATGTAATTAAAATTAAGATTCTTGATGAACGGTATCTTTAAGTGGTGAAAATAATGCATCGACCTAATCAATATGATCAACATCGTCTAAAACTATATGAGGCTTTGGTTAGAAGAAGAAATATGTCTTTATAAGGCCTCTATGCATATCCAACATTGTTTATATGTAAATTTGAGTGAATAAAATTGTTAATGAGTTACTTTGCGGGGAAAGCAAATTTCCTAATGCGACATTAGAGCAAAGCAAGATCGATCATACTTTGATATCTCCTGATCAATATTTCTTTTACGGGTCGTTTTTCAAAGTCCACGGACACAATTCCACAGTACTGCATTGCACTTTTAAATTCACCAGGTGACATGATTTCCACATCCTTTACTTTTTTGAATAGGCTAGTTGGATATTTCGCTACATTTTGAGATGGTCTACGAATTTTTTTCAGCTTGTTGAATGACCTCATCGACCGAACATATAGTCACTAAACAATATTCACAATAAATGTACAGTGAGGCCCCATTACAAAAAATATTTATATACATATTAATCAACAAATTATAAACTGGGAATATAAAGATAGCTCTCTTGAATTTACATACCTTTACAGGTCTGTTGCTTGTGCCTACTACAATAGAAAGTGCATTCCTCCATTTGTCGATAAATGTTGGAACATATGGCCTCTTTGTATTGGATTGAGGATTTTTGTTGTTTTTCTAGCATACACAAGGCTCGAGTATACGCTCCATTTTATCCTCTTTACAAAGAAGGATGCACTGAGTATGCTTAAGGCTCTAACATAAATTCCATCTAGGCTTTGCGTGTTAGCCTCCTATACCAATAGGTTTCATCTTTCATGATTGTCTTGATTGAACTATGGAATATGTTGAAACTCATGCCAAGAGCAAGGTGTTCCATATTCCTGGAAAACCAAAAATCTAAATTTAAAAAAATGTAAAGAGGGTATACCTAAGAAGATCGAAGGTAAAAAGAATAAAGATGGTCGAAAAAGTGAAAGAAATGAACCCCCGAACAAAAAATAGACCCAAGGAAAGTCTTACCAAATCCAAATGCCCACTACTATTTCGATGCATAATAAAGCAATTGTGTGCAGCTTGTCAAACCTTTTACTTCACAATTCATGAATAAGTCAAGCAGTTAAACCTGGCTTAGTCATATTTCAATTTCATGTAGATTTGAAATAGATCTTGACCAAGCAGTTTAATCTTGGTAGATGAAGTAGATAGGTGAGAGTAAATAAAAGGTGCTCATGATTTAATCGAGCCCTAGGATGTAATAGGTAGAAATAGATAGATTTATCATGTAAAAGATTGATAAGGGTTTGCAAGTCCCAAATGCACCCTAATAAAGAAGAGAAAATGGTAAAGGTATTGATAGATAAGGTAGGTAGATGGTGATGCTTTTATAGTCTTATGATAAAGATGATCTTGCTTTACATGCTTTTGATCCTTTACTTTCATCACAAGTAATAGAGCAAGAAATGCACGGAAAATCACGGCCAAGCAAAAGTCAAACTCATTCTTCCCTCATTGCTTCCCCTCAAGGTTTCTTAATTTCCCCCAAAGTACTAAGGTATTTGGAGATCAAAGGGAGCTCAAGGCATTTCCTTGACTTACGGAGGGACCGGACCCTCGGCCTAATGATCAAAAAAAGACCTAAGTACCAGAAATAATTATCATTATTATCTTCCCATCTTTTAACTTTTCCCTACAATAAAATCACCACACTTAGAAAGCAATCTAAAATTATAAAAATTCCTCATGCTTATTGCTAAGTTTAAGTGTTAGAGAATAAAATGTTCTTTTTAATTTTACTTCACGAGTTATCACTTTCTTAGATGTGCTAAAATGTTTTGATTTTCCTTGTCCTTTTCCATATTAACATTTAACTCTATGTAAATCCTAGTGAAAATACCCTTTCCTAAGTATATAACTCCCTTTTTTATAAATATCCCAAAAAACCCATTTATTATAATATTTGCAAAGTATTATATCCCCTACATTGAAAATAAAAACCGGCTTTATAAACCCTTTGGTTAAATATATCATATAATAAATCCAGCCCCTATGGTGAATTAATTGTATTAATTAATTTATCATATAATAAAATATATATCAAAACTTTGAACTGTCTGATCGTATGTTTAATGCCAAAAAACATCAATAAAACTGCGAAAGTCTTACGCCACAGTCGTCCGTAGCATTCCACCTAAATCAACCTCTTGCAATCCTTTTCTTCGCATTAGGTTAATTAGTCATCTGGACTAATTAATAACTATTCCGCTAGTTAAAAATCACAGGAGCGATTAAAAACATTAAAAGTGTTTAAAAAGGAAGTACGATAGGTCACACCTGGCTCCTCCTTCATCCCCATGCCCTAGCCGTTGGATCGGCCCCTCCGTAGATCCAACGCGGCCGAGCGTTGATCCCAGCACCCATCAGGCGGATTCTTTAACCGCGAGATGGGTGGTTTTCAAAAAATCGGACCATCCACGTGGCAAAAAACTGTGGAATCGCTGCCCAGGTTAAAAACCGTCCTTGACCAAAAGCGGTGCGGGAGTACCACTTACAACTTACCGCTTCTGCCGGCTTACGTCACCGTGCGTCCATGACGTCATCACCTCGAAAAAAATAAAAAATACTTTTAACACAGAACCAAACCCATTTTCGCGTTTTTCAGTTATTTCATTTCTGAAAACGTGGGAAGCTCTGTGCGATTTTCAAATTTCCTTTCTAAATTAAATAAAATTTACTTGAATTCCGCTCGCCGTGTTGAAGAAGCAGTCCCGCCATTGCACATTGCTTGTTGAAACCGATTTAGTCACAGCCCCAAGGTATTTATCCTTTACGCCCGACTGCAAGTAAAACTCAGTTTCCTTTGTTTTTTCGCTGAAAAAGTGGTTAAAAATCATCACTGAGTTCTCCCTGGAGATTTTAAAACCTGTGAAATTGCTCCCCGAACCTGTAAATTGTTCCAATTTCCTTCATTTCAAGAATTCCGCCCGGCCCGTGAAGAAAACCAAAAACCTCCATTTTGAATCCACAAGAACCAAAATGGAGGTCCCGACAGCTCTAAATATCACTCCATTGAATGCTCCTCACCGTGATTTGGACTATTTATCTCTGATAGATGAAGATTTCCAAATAAAAGACCTGTATTTTGATGAAAGTCCCCGTTTGAGCTTCTGTCGCTGCAGAGACGAACACTCAAAGGGGCAAGATCTTATAGGGTTGTGGGAATCCAATCTCCCAAGGTATCTTATTCCTTCAGTCCTCATTTTCCCCGAAATCATTCATTACTGTCATGCAAACTATGATCCCGCACAGAGAGTTGTATTAGCTCCTGATCAAAGTGTTTTGTTTCCCATCACACCTCAGTCTATCAATGCCATGTTAAACTTTGAGCCAGATCAAGAATTAGCACCATTATCCATGGAAGGATTGATTGAGAAAACCAGACAATTAACCCCAGAAAAGTTAAAATCCATGTGTCAGTATTTCATGTTACCTGAGCATCAACCAAAAGGGTCTCCCCCCTATGGTTTTTACTATTTCAATACATTGGGAAAGCTCATTGTAAATATAATATCTTTTGTCTTAGGATTCAATACCAGTGAATATGTGGATGAGATAACTTTGGCTTTGCTATCCATTTTTACTCCTGGGCAGCCTCCTGAGATTAAATATGATTATGCTTCCTTCATAGCCAACAAGATCCATGATCAATTCTTAAGGCTAGATACTGAAAAAGTTTTTAAGTACTCCTCAGTTATCTATCATCTCATGATCTACTATCAGTCAGAAAGGTTCCCTTTCCCTGTTCAAAAACTTGATGCCAAGGGAAATCCTAGGTCAGTCATATTTTGGTCCCCCATCATTCATTATTCCTCCGATTCTCCCTACTCCTACTCTGAATTCATTGATCAGTTTGTATATCCTGCAACAACTTTGTTAACAGGAATTCCTCCCCCAAGACTCAGTAATGAAATTAGAAAGACCTTGCAACTGTCAAAGAGTTATAAGGTTGGGGATTGGTATTTGTATCAAAACCATACAGTCATTAGGATTTATGGATGTGAATTACATCCATTCAGGTTACCCAGATATGTACCAATGAGGATTTTTGCCTTGGAATACTTCAGGCAAATGAAAAATTCAGATGTGATCCATTTTTGTAATGTAAAGAAGAAAGCTCAGTTAAGGATCAAAAGCCAATTAGGTCCTTTCATCTGCAATTCTAGGGAAGCTGAGAGAGAAGCAGAAAATCTATTAGAGAAAAAGTTCCAGACATCTTTCCGTTGGGTCCCTTATGACCCCTTTGGTTTCATTTGTGAAAAAAGATTAAAGAATAAGTCATCTCCTTATGTACACCACAAGATTCCTGATTTAGAACAGTATGCAAATCAAGATGAATGGGTTAAAGGAACACTTGTTGAAGAGGAAAGTGGAGCTGACAAATTGAATAAAATTATGAAAGATGTTGAGAAGAACTTTGACCTAGAAACATATGATCAAATGCAGGTACCCTACATTGGCACATCTTCAGCAGCCACTCTACAGCAAGCATTACAGGAAGACAGTCCATCAGTAGCAGCAGAACCCAAGGGTAAAGGAAAAGAACCTGTAGTTCAGGTCATTGAAACCTGGGTCATGGCAGAAAAGCCACAGAATTCCAAAGCACCAGAGCAAACTCAGGCCTCTCCTACACCAGCAATACACATCCAAGGCCCAGAAATGCAAACTCCATTGAATGTGGAGATAGGGAAGAAGAGACCAGCTCCACATACCACACCTTCAAAAGGAGCTGCACAGAATTATCAAACAAAGAAACACAAATTAGATCCACCTCCAGAGGTAGAAGTCATAGATGAAATATTTGATGATGGTAGAGAAGATAGTCAGCAAACTGGCACAGCAAGTGAAACAACCATAAGCCAGAAAGGGAAAGCCTTGCAGAAACAATTAAGCACTGAAGTATCTTCTTTCAGGCCGCCAAAGACAGATACTGGAGACATTAAAAGAACCTTCATCAATATCAAAAACAAGAATGAACCATTGAAAATGAAGGTATATGATCAGTACATGAAAATGGCTCCCCAAAATCAAGAAAGGCTGATGTCAGCATTTGACTTATCACAAGGTAAAATGCTAATGAGCCACTTCAAAGCAAAGGTGCCAAAGCCAACTTCAGCAGCAGATTACATCAGATCAAATTTTGAAGTTTTAGCAAAGGATATCCATCCCCTGGACCAGATAGAGCTACATAGACAAACAGGGGAAATGGTTTATTCTACTCTCACCAACAAAGCCATGGCAGCTTTAACGCTGCAAGATTCTTTGAATAATACTACTGCACAATTGAAAATTGAGAAGGCCTCCTCACAGGCCAAGGATAATAGAATAAAGTCTCTAGAAGAGATAATCATTGGTTTGGGTCACAATCCCACAGACATTAAAGGTATTGAGGCATTGGTAAAGAAGAAAGAGGATGATATAGCTGCACTCAGAAAACAGCTAAAACTACCAGCCTCGAGGCACCCTCAGACACAGGAAGTTATAAAAGGAAATTCACAGGAAGAAATGATGGAGTTGCTCTTGAATATGACTGAGCGACTAAATGAAACAGAGAAGGAATTGGAAAAAGCATTGCAGGAACAGGAAATGATCAAGCAAACTTCAACAACAGGTACTACAACCACAGGGCAGCAGGAACAACCATCTCAGGTGAACACTTCTAATTTGAATTCTGAGGACTTAATAAAATAGATGGAGAGTTTGCAGCTAAGGGTCACCGAGCTCCAAGAAACAAAATTGCAATTGGCAAAATTGGAGGAAAAATATGACACATCTAAAAAGACAGCTGCTGACAACATCAGGGAGATCAAAAGATTGGAAAAATTGGTTCAGGCTTTGGAAAAAGATCTTTCATTGGAAAAGCCTCTGAACGAAATAAATGATATTCTTTGGGGTAACATCATTGAATTAATAAAGGGTATTTGGCCCTCTATTCAAGCTATTTTTGAGAAAAATGAGTTAGTTAAGGTAGCCCAAGAAGAAATAAATAGAACCAGGAATGAATTGAGAGGCAGGCCAGAACAGGCCAGTCAGCTCATTCAATTTTTGAATTCCAGAACAAAACAACAGCTTGCATTGTTAGGAATTGATGACAGGACATGTGCAGTTTTGGAAGCAAAGAGAGTTTTCACCAAGAGGACTTTCATGCAAAATTTAGAAAGAAAGTGTACAGACATTTTGGTTGACATCAACAATTTCAGAGAGAAATTTCAAGCTTTGCTGGATAGTGGGTTACCAAGTCCCATGCTCACAAAAGATCAAATAGTATACTTGGAAACCTATGAGAAGAGAATAAAGGCTCATGCTAAAAATGCAGCTGTAGGTTCTACTAGCTCATCAGAACCTGCATTACCAACTGGGAAAAGTATTTATGATAAGGTGAGGAATTTATTTCATCTGGAGCATGAAATAAAGTATCTATTTCCGAATGATCCCACTTTTTATAAACTTACTGAAGCAGATGAAACTTTAAGAAAGCTTAGAAGAACTATGATACCAGATGATCAATGGTGGCAGGAAATGTTGGAGATTCTGTAAAAATTGCTTTCAGGATGAGAATTTATCTTTACTATCAAGTAAATGGTAAAAACAGGAAAACAGATGAAAGAGTATCAGATGAAAGGTTAAAGAGTATCCGTAAGAATAAGGAGTGTTCAACAAGCTAAAGAAATACTACAAAGGGACAGCACAGAGCCCTATTTTAGCACCTACCTCCAGCACATCCACGGAAAAAGGAACAGCACATCAACAGTTGCACATTATTCTATCTATGAGACCGTGTGTCTCTTGTTTGTTTGTAAAATATGCTTTAAGTCAGCCTAGATTATTGGCTAAGTTAGTGTAAGATTGTTTTAGATTATTTTGTGTATAAATAAACCCTCAAAGAGAGTGTTGAGGGTGGATTCTATTACTCTGCTGTAACATTGAGGTTTTCGGAATAAAAAGCTTTTGGACAAATTTACTTGTGGCTTACTGGATGACGTTTTGAAGCACTAGACTTGTTGCAGGATTCATGTGTTGGACTACAGTTCAATAAGTTTTCCAACCCTTGTGTTTGAATTTTATATTAGTTTATACTATCATCATATCCGTTTCTGAATAGTTTACATAAAGGACTGAAACAGAATTTGCTTAATTGTACTCTGTTTTCAAATGTAATTATTCTTAATGTTTTCTTCTGAATTAGTTATAAGCATGAATTCTTAAATGCTCCTGCTTTGCTAATTTAATCATTGTTGATTACTATAACAAAGAATCCTTCATTGCTCTTTGCTTGTAGTCATTTCTCTTCTTTCTCTTGAACATGGTGAAAGATTCTTAGCTGCCTTTCATCCCTT
Source organism: Pinus albicaulis (assembly GCA_034641835.2). NCBI lineage: Eukaryota > Viridiplantae > Streptophyta > Pinopsida > Pinales > Pinaceae > Pinus > Pinus albicaulis. The sequence goes on along the minus strand of CM076580.1, from coordinate 678,798,694 downwards.
CAAGACCATCCATCCACTTTAAATTTTAAGGATTGTTCTCTGTCTAGCTATCTTGCCCTGTAATACCATCTTGTGTTTAGAATAGAAATCCAGTAAAGCCATCCTTTGACTCCATAGCCCAATGGACTGAAAGCTCTCAACCTTGCCCTTAGTTTGTGGATTCCACCATTTTCCAAAACAAACTCTTGAATCTATAACTAGCCTAAAACCTTCCAAGAACAAAGATAAATCATAAAGAGAGAGCCCTCTCTGGATGCAGATTGGCTAGATTCTGCATCTAAAAGGTTGGTTTGTGGTTACCTCGGGTATGCTTTCCTCTTACACAACTTCTAGGAAAACCTGAGTGATAACATAGTGGCGACCATACTGGGGATCTGAATCATTTTATTGATACTATTGTTTGATTTATAAGCTATGGACAGAGTCTGAAGATCAGCCAGGTAGCCTTTGAAATTGCTTTTGCTCTGCAATTGCAAAAGTAAATAAAAGCTGCTTCAGTCTATCTCTGATTTAGCTTATATATTGAATCTTAGTTTCAAATTTTCCAATCAGATCCTCTAGTTTAAACAAATCTTTGAAGAAATCTTAATCACATACCATTATTTCTTAAAATAATTTGTAGAAGTTGTATTTATTTTTCAATTAAAATTAAAAACCCAAAAACATAAAGTCTGAGAAAACTGGCTTCAAAAAGGATTCGACATACTAGGGCAAACCCTGACCCTAATCCACCACCAATATTTGAAAATCCAAATCTGATTCCTAGAATTCTTAGAAGACAAGGAAGCCAAGAAAGTTCTGAAAGAGGAAGTCAGGAGAGTACAGGAAGTTCTAGACCACTTTCTAGATCTGCATCTTGTCCTGTGAAAATTATATATATTGATGACATTCCTTTTGATGCACGATTTGAAACATCTTTGTTTGTGAATTTTTCTGAGACTGAGTTATCTAGATTAGTTCCAGATCCTTTATTCTTTGAATATTTGCAATACCGATTTGTTTCACATCATCTTGACAGAGAATTGCATAACTCCATTCAGTCTGAGCAAACCTTTGAAGAAAGCTCAAACATTTCTGTGATTACTGAAGCATCTCCAAGCTCAGTCACTTTTTCTCAAACTTTTCAAACACCTGTTAGACCTCCATCTCCTCCTGTTAGACCTCCATCTCCTCCTGTTAGACCATCAACTCCTGTCACTCCACTTTATCTTCCAATGGCCAATCGATATGCCCCTTTACAGTTACCAGCCAACCCTCCAGCTTTACCTCCGGACTACCAAAGTAAGATCACACCTTTTGATGGATCAGGTACTTACACAGCTCAACAACACACCAAAAGGATGACAGATTACTTTGAGTTTTATGAGATTGATACTGATAATATCCGTATGAGAATTTTCGTACAGAGTCTTACTGGAGAAGTTAGAACTTGGTTTAGGGCTCTTAACCCGAACAGTATTGCTGATTTAGAAGCGTTGTATAGGGCATTTCTGAACAGATGGGAGAAAAAGAAGGATCCTCTTCAGATCCTTTCAGAATTTGAAAAATTAAGAAGAAGACCAAACGAAACCGTACAAGATTACATCATAAGATTTAATGAATCATATAATGCAGTTCCTCAAAACCTAAGACCCCCACCTAATAATGTGTTGGTTAAATTTCCAGATGGTTTTGACTCCGATATAGCTTATTCCCTTAGGGAAAGAGCTCCACAAACACTAGAGGAAATGAAAAGCATAGTGGTGAGTGTAGAAGCAAATCTGATAGAAAAACGGGCCAGAGCTAGGGCAGAGAGAAGAATGCCTATGAATGAAGAACCTTCAGCTTTTGAAAAGAAGCTGGATGTAATCATTAAAGGTATGGAAATATTAGGAGACAGAGTGGAAACCATTGAAAGAAAGTCTTCTACTGACAATCAGAATGTTGCAAGAAACCCAAACTTTAGGAGGAATCTGAATCAAAATATTGGAAAGAATGTCCCTGATCAAAACATTAGACCACCTTTCCAAGAAAACTTTATTGAAGGTTCAACCTCTGAAGAACCCACAGAAGACGTAGAAATAAACAATGTCAATGAGGACAAAGATGAACCAGAAGTCTTCCTATCCCAGGATGATCAAGAAAATCATATCCTTGAAACATTTCAAACTCATTCAGGTGAGACTTTTGATTTCAAAGAAGGCTATGACACAACAATCTACGAAGTTCATAAACAGTACAACTTGAGAAGTAGACGGATAGATGTACCAGAGAAAAATAAACAGAAAACCACAAAACAAAATGTCAAAGGTAAACAAAACATTCCCCCTGTACAAAACATTCCCCAAGTACAAATTTTGCCTAGGATAACTCCCAGTTTTTCAAATCCAATAATTGAAGATGTCTCTGACAACCAACCAATCAACAAACAACAATCCAATACATCTCCTCATGTAGGAACTGTAGAAGAAACAGTAGAAGTTAGTCCTGAAACATCTTCAAAACAAAACTTCATTCATGAAAAAGAGAAAAATATTGAAGACCCAATAAACAGAGAAAACCCAACTGTGCAAAACACTAAAACTCAAACAGAAAAACCCTTTAATCTAGAGGCTGAAATAGGCAAACTCAAGATAGCTGTTCCTTTATCAGAATTGGCTAAACATGATGTCTATAGGAGTCAGATTACCAAGTCCCTAAACATTAACATTACTGGGTTAGATGATTCAGTAAACATTCTTGATGATCAACCCAAACTTCGTTTTGGCCCTGAGGTTAATGGCAAACTAGAAAGTGGAGGAACTCCTCCATTTTATGTAAGCCTGAATGTTCATGACAAGATACTCCATAATGCAATGCTTGATTCTGGAGCATCTCACAATTTGATGCCAAAAGCAGTAATGGAAAGATTGAATCTAGATATTACCAGACCGTACAAAGATCTTTTTTCATTTGATTCGAGTCAGGTAAAATTTTTAGGTTTGATTAAAGATTTGTGTGTAACTTTGGTACAATACCCTACTAAGTCTGTCTTAATGGACATAGTAGTTGCTGATATTCCACCTAAATATGGTATGTTATTGTCTAGATCTTGGGGTGCTAAACTTGGAGGGTCTATTCAACTAGACATGTCATATGCAACTATTTCAGTATTTGGTCAGCCTAAAAGGTTATATAGAGAAACCTTGATGAAGTACTTAGTCAGTAGCCATGAGAATCCTGAAAACTTCCCTGTTTACTCTGTACATTCTGATATGGATTCTTTTATTTTATACAATGCTGAGTTAGATCTCCCTACTGAAATAGAAGCTCCAGAATTGGAAATCATAAACAAAACCACTGTTAAAATTGAAGAAATCTCTGAAAACAAAGAAACACTAGATGATCAAGAAATATCTGAGGAAACTAAACAATTAGCTCCTGTCAAGAGACACTTTAAAACAATTGATGAAGATTATGAACATGAAATTCTGTGGCAGTTAGAGTTTGATGGCTCAGTAAACAGACTAGGGGCAGGAGCTGGTATTTGGTTACATAATGTTGAGAATAATTATGCAGAAGGTCATGCTTATAGGTTGAATTTCAAATGCACTAATAACATGGCGGAGTATGAAGCTCTCTTATTAGGGCTTAAACATGTCAAGAAGTTAGGGGCTATTAGGATATCAATCGTAGGAGACTCTGAACTAATCATTCAACAGATTAAAGGAGAATGTTCAACAAAAGATCTGAGACTGAAACAATACAGAGAAACAGTTGTGGAAATCCTTAACACATTTCTACAAGCCCAACTTGCTAAGATTCCCAGGAAACAAAACTTGCATGCTCACAGTTTAGCAGTGTTTGCCAGTACATGCAAGTTACCTTTTGATCCCAATCATCAGTTTTCAGCTGAGATTAGGCATAGGCCTGCAATACCAGACAATCTTTTAAATTGGCAAGTATTTGTGAATAACAACCAAATCAATAATTTTTTGACACTTCAGAATGAGTTTTCTAACTGCAATATAGATGAGGATATAACGATTGATGAATTCGATCAAGAAAAAGAACAAAAAATAGAAATTTCAGGACAAAATGCAATTCATATGTTACATCCGACCACATTCACTGAAAAGGACATGCAAAGTTTGAATCACATGGAATTTGATGAGATCATAGAAGATGAAACGAAAATCATCAACTTAAAAGATAATCATTTGCCTAAAGGATTAACTCCTTTGGAGGATCTGTTTGACTCAAATGATATTCCATTTCGACCCAAAATGGAGCCTGTAAAGGCTGATATGGAAGACTCCAACTTAGGGACCGACGTTGACCCATAAAATGGCTGAAAAACTGTATAAGTCTTTCCAAAAGATCAGAGGGCTAAATATGTTGAATTATTAAAAGAATTCCAGGATGTCTTTGCCTGGAGTTATGAAGACCTCAAATCTTATGATACATCCATCATTCAACATACTATACCTTTGAAACTAGACCAGAAACCTTTCAAACAAAAGCTTAGGAGAATTAATCCCGTTTTATTACCCTCAATTGAAAAGGAAATCAAGAGAATGTTTGAAGCAGGGATTATAGCTCCTATCAGATTTTTAGAATGGGTTTCTAACCTGGTACCAACAAGGAAAAAGACAGGAGAAATCAGATTGTGTGTCGATTTAAGAAATTTGAATAAAGTTTCTTTAAAGGAAAACTATCCTTTGCCGAAAATGACCACATTCTGCAAAGGGTAGTGGGATCTTCGAGAATATCACTACTGGATGGATGTTCAGGGTACAACCAGATTCTGGTTCATCCCCGATGATCAGGATAAAACAGCATTTACAACACCATGGGGTACGTTTAAATATGTCAAAATGCCATTTGGACTCAAGAATGCAGGAGCTACATTTCAAATAGCAATGGATATTGCTTTTGCTAAAGAGATACATGATTTTCTGGTTATTTATTTAGATGATTTAACTGTATTTTCTAAAACAGATCTAGATCATTTAGATCATTTGAGACAAGTATTTATAAAATGCAGAAAATATGGAATTTCTTTAAACCCTAAAAAGTCATTGTTTGGTTTGGAAGAAGGAAAGCTCTTAGGACACATTATTTCTAAAGATGGCATTAGGATTGATCCAGAAAGAATTCAAGCAATTTTGCAAATACCCCACCCCAGAAACATAAAAGAATTGCAAGCATTCATAGGGAAAATTAATTTCTTGAGAAGATTTATTTCTAGTCTAGCAGAGTTACTTAGATTACTAACTAACATGTTGAGGAAAGATTGAAGCATTGACTGGACCGTAGAAGCTAAACAATCATTCGAGGAAATTAAAATGGCTTTAACGAGGACACCAGTCCTAACAAGTCCTAAATTTGATAGAGACTTCATTATCTTTTCATTTTCTTCTGAACATACTGTTGCAGCTGTTTTACTTCAAAAAGATGACCAAGGGTGTGAAAAGCCAATAGCATTTTTTAGTAAAGCACTGAGGGATGCATCTCTAAAATACAATATTATGGAAAAACAGGCTTTTGCATTGGTAAAAGCAATCAAAGATTTCAGAGTTTACATTTTATATTCTCATGTGGTAGCATATGTGCCTAATGCAGTAGTTAAAGATATTTTGACTCAAGATGGCATTGAAGGTAAACGAGGTAAGTGGATAGCTACCATTTTGGAATATGATATTGAGATTAAGCCAACAAAATTGATAAAAGGCCAAGGTTTAGCACAACTCATGACAGAAACCAATTGCCAAGCCTTGGACATCAATGAAATGGATAACGAGCAGGAGATGGCGACTCCACAGATTAGTCAAGCTTTTTTAGATTCACCCTGGTACACTGATATTATTCATGTTTTATTAAACCTGCAGGCTCCTCCAGGGTTGTCCAGAACCAAGCAAAGATTTTTAAAAATGACATCTTTGAAATATTGTATTTTAGATAGCACTTTATTTTGGAAAAATCATGAAGGAATTTTGTTGAATTGTCTCTTAAAAGATGAAGCTGATAAAGTGCTTAATGAATTTCATGCAGGGGATTGTGGAGGACATCTCTACTGGAAATCTACTGCAGACAAAATCTTAAGGGCTGGTTTTTACTGGCCAACTTTATTCTCTGATGTTAAGAAATTTGAAACAACTTGTCATAAATGTCAAATATTTGAAGGTAAAAGAAAGTTGTTACCTCTGCCTCTAAAACCAATTTCCAAAGAAAGAACTTTTCAACAATGGGGGTTATATTTTATTGGAGAAATTCATCCCCCTTCTTCAGGACAACATAGATGGATTTTAACTGCTACAGACTATTTCACTAAATGGATTGAAGCCCTCCCATGTAGACAGTCTAATGATTCTGTGATCATAGGGTTTTTGGAAACAAACATACTTTCAAGGTTTGGTTGTCCAGAAAAGATTATAACAGACAATGCTGCTGCATTTAAATCAAAGAAAATGATCAATTTCTGTAGTAAATATCATATCACCTTAGGCCATTCCACAGCTTATTACCCCCAGGGTAATGGATTAGCAGAATCTTCTAATAAAAGCCTTATCAATATCATCAAAAAGTTATTGGAAGAAAACAAAAAGAATTGGCATAAGAAATTGACCAATGCATTATGGGCAGACAGACTTACAACTAAGAAATCTATTGGGACTAGTCCATATGAGTTAGTGTATGGCATAGAAGCAAGATTCCCATCATCTTTAGGAATTCCTGTCATGAAATTACTTCAGGAAGCTCAAATAGAGCCAAATGACATTCAAAGAAGAATTAATCAAACAATCCACCTGCAACAAACCAGGGAAGAGGTGTACCAAAGATCACAAATTTTGCAGGAAAAGTTAAAGAAAATGTTTGATAAAAGGACTAAAGCTGAAGATTTTCAACTAGGAGATAAAGTCCTTAGATGGGATTCTAGAAGAGAAGAAAAAGGGAAACATGGAAAGTTCGATTTCCTATGGAAAGGACCCTATGTCATCCATGCCTTGCAGGGGAACAATACATACTTTTTGAAGGAATTAGACAATTCAGGAATTGAAGAAGGACCAGTCAATGGTCGAATGCTTAAGCATTATTTTGATTCAATATACTAAAAAGCTTTAATATTGCTAACTTGTACATAATATATTGTTTTTTTTGGTTGTTTTGTTTTGTTAATGCAGTTTGGATTGGATGGTGACTTCTTGATGTTGAAGCCCGAAGTGAAGGCCCTAAGCTTCAAGAATTTCACTATCATATGTAGAATAAAGCTATTAAAGGAAGGAAGATTTTATACTTTCAGTTTGAAGACATTTTAAGGCAACTGACCTGCTGTTCTTGACTTTCCACAAGGAAAAGCCATCCCCAAGTGGAGCCAGTGTTAGCCTCCTATACCAATAGGTTTCATCTTTCATGATTGTCTTGATTGAAATATGGAATATGTTCAAACTTTCCTTTTGAGCAAAGGTGTTCCATATTCCTGGAAAACCAAAAAATCAAAAAAATTAAAAAATGTAAAGAGGGTATACCCTAAAAGAAAGATCAAAGGTTAAAAAGAATAAAGATGGTCAAAAAAATGAAAGAAATGAACCCCAAACAAAAAATAGACCAAGGAAAGTGTGCAAATCCAAATGCCACTACTATTTCATTTTTGTAATAAAAACAATTGTGTGCAGCTTGTCCAATCTTTGCCACAATTCATGAATAAGTCAAACTGTTTAAACTTGGCTTACTCATATTTCAATTTCATGTTGTAGTTTAGAGAATAAATATCTGACCAAACAGTTTAATCTTGGCAGATAAGTAGATAGGTAGAGATAATAAAAGGTGCTCAACAGTTTAATCTGAGCCCTTGGATGTAATAAGGGTAGAAATAGATAGGTTTATCATGTAAAAAGAAAAAGATTGATAAGGGTTTGCAAGTCCAAATGCACCCTAATAAAGAAGAGAAAATGGTAGTGTTAAGTAGATAGGGTAGGTAGATGGTACTGCAAAGTGTTATCTGATGAATGATGATGCTACATATTGTTTATCCTTTACTTTCATCACAAGTACTAAAGCAGGAAATACACTGGAAAATCACAGCAAGCAAAGTCAAACTCATTAACTTCCCTCATCATTTTCCCTTCAAAAGTTTTACTAATTTCCCCCCAAAATACTAAGGTATTTGGAGATCAAAAGGGCTCAAGGCATTTCCTTGACTTCTGGAGGGACCGGACCCTCGGCCTACTGATCAAAAAGACCTAAGTACTTGAAATAATTCATCATTGTTATCTTCCATCTTTAACTTTTTCCTAAGTAAAATCCTATTTTACTTAGGAAACTGATGCAAAAATTCATAAAAATTCCTCAAAATAACTTGTTATTCTAAGTTAAAGTGTTGAAGATAAGATGTGACAATTTACTTCATAAGTTATCACTTTCTTGGATGTACAAAGGTGTTTTGATTTTCCTTGTCCTTTACCATATTAACATTTAACTCTATTGTATTAAATCCCTAAATAAAATACCTTTTCCTAAGTATATAACTCCCTTTTCTATAAATATCCCCAAAACCCATTTATTATAATGTTTACCAAAGTATATATTCCCGCACATTAAAAATAAACACCCCGCTTTATAAGCCCTTTGGTTAAAAATATAACATTATACATAAATCCCGCCCCTATGGTGAAATAATTGTATTAATTAATTCATCATATAATAAAATATATATATAAAAACGTTAGACATACAATATGTGTGTTTAATACCAAAAACATCACTAAACCTTTGCGAAAGTTTTGCGCCACCGTGGTCTGTCCACGTGGCATTCCGCTTAAGCCAACTCCGTCGCAACCCCTTACTTTGCATATGGGATTAATTAGTTATTTGAACTAATTAATAGCCTTCACTCACCAATCAAAATCCTCCCGGGGTGATTAAATAAAAGTTAAACGCATTTAAATCCCACCGGGCCCGCGCAATAACCATCCCGTTACCTTTCCATTTCCCCGACCGTCGGATCAGCCTCCAGCAGATCAACGATCGGTATTAATCCCGCTGCCCATCCCTTGCCAGCATGTTAACCAGCGGGGGATGGGTGGTTTGTGAAAAGTCAGACTTCCACGTGGCAACTGCTCTGTGGAATCGCTCCCCCCGCGATCAATACCACCCTCGACCTAAAGCGGTGCGGGGATTTCCCGCTTACCACTTACCGCCCGACTCTACACACGTCATCCCGTACTACCATGACGTCACACCTCGAAAAAAACAAAAAAACCTTTTAACTAGTAAATAAGCCATTTTTTTCGTGTTTTTTAGTCATTTTCATTATTCTGAGAAGAACGTTGCTCCCGCTGCGATTTTCAAAATTTCCGTTGTAATTGACCATTTCGCCCCAAAATTCCGCTGCGCCCGTGTTGAAGAACGTCCCCGCCATTGCTCATTACCTGTTAAAGAACCAGTTTCCGTTTAAAAACAGGTATTTATCATTTTACGCCCGACTGCAAGTCAAGCTTAGTTTCCTTTGTTTTTTCTCTGAAAAAGTGGTTAAAAATCATCGCTGAATCCTCCCTGAAGATTTTAAACCTGTGAATTTGCTTCCCAAACCTGCAAATTGTTTCAATTTCCTCCATTCCAGAAATCCCGTCCGGTCTGTAAGAAAAAACAAAAACCTCCATTTTGAATCCACAAGAACCAAAATGGAGGTCCCGACAGCTCTGAATATCGCCCCATTGAACGCTCCTCACCGTGAATTGGACTATTTACCTCTGATAGATGAAGATTTCCAAATCAAAGACCTGCATTTTGATGTAAATCCCCGATTGAGTTTCTGTCGCTGCAGAGACGAATACTCAAAAGGGAAAGACCTTATAGGGTTGTGGGAATCCAATCTCCCAAGATACCTTATTCCTTCAGTCCTCATTTTCCCCGAAATCATTCATTACTGTCATGCAAACTATGATCCCGCACAGAGAGCTGTATTAGCTCCTGATCAAAGTATTTTGTTCCCCATCACACCTCAGGCTATCAATGCCATGTTATGCTTTGAGCCAGATGAAGAATTAGCACCATTATCCATGGAAGGATTGATTGAGAAAACCAGACAATTAACCCCTGAGAGGTTAAAATCCATGTGCCAATATTTCATGTTACCTGATCATCAGCCAAAAGGGTCTCCCCCCTATGGTTTCTACTTTTTCAATACATTAGGAAAGCTTATTATAAATGTAATATCTTTTGTCTTGGGGTTTAATACCAGCGAATATGTAGATGAGATAACTTTGGCTTTACTTTCTATTTTTACCCCAGGGCAGCCTCCTGAGATTAAATATGATTATGCTTCCTTCATAGCTAGCAAAATCCATGATCAATTCTTAAGGCTAGATACTGAAAAAGTTTTTAAGTACTCCTCAGTTATCTATCATCTCATGATCTATTATCAGTCAGACAAGTTCCCTTTCCCCGTTCAGAAACTCGATGCTAAGGGAAATCCTAGGTCAGTCATTTTTTGGTCCCCTATCATTCATTTTTCCTCTGATTCTCCCTACTCCTATTCAGAATTCATTGATCAGTTTGTACATCCTACTACAACTTTGTTAACAGGGGTTTCTCCCCCAAGACTCAGTACTGAAATTAGAAAGACCTTGCAATTGTCAAAAAGTTATAAAGTTGGGGATTGGTACTTATACCAAAACCATACGGTCATCAGGATTTATGGATGTGAATTACATCCATTCAAGTTACCCAGATATGTACCAATGAGAATTTTTGCATTGGAATACTTTAGGCAGATGAACAATTCAGATGTGATCCATTTCTGCAATGTAAAGAAGAAAGCTCAGTTAAGGATCAAAAGCCAATTAGGTCATTTCATCTGCAATTCTAGGGAAGCTGAGAGAGAAGCAGAAAATCTATTAGAGAAAAAGTTCCAGACATCTTTCCGTTGGGTCCCTTATGACCCCTTTGGTTTCATTTGTGAAAAGAGATTAAAGAATAAGTCATCTCCTTATGTACACCACAAGATTCCTGATTTAGAACAATATGAAAATCAAGATGAATGGGTTAAAGGAACACTTGTTGAAGAGGAAAGTGGAGCTGACAAATTGAATAAAATGATGAAAGATGTTGAGAAGAATTTTGACCTAGAAACGTATGATCAAATGCAGGTACCCTACATTGGCACATCTTCAGCAGCCACTCTACAGCAAGCATTACAGGAAGACAGTCCATCAGTAGCAGCAGAACCCAAGGGTAAAGGAAAAGAACCTGTAGTTCAGGTCATTGAAACCTGGGTCATGGCAGAAAAACCACAGAGTTCCAAAGCACCAGAACAATCTCAGGCTTCTCCCACACCAGCAATACACATCCAAGGCCCAGAAATGCAAACTCCATTGAATGTAGAAATAGGGAAGAAGAGACCAGCTCCAGATACCACACCTTCAAAAGGAGCTTCACAGGTTTATCAAACAAAGAAACACAAATCAGATCCACCTCCAGAGGTAGAAATTATAGATGAAGTATTTGATGATGGTAGAGAAGATAGTCAGCAAACTGGCACAGCAAGTGAAACAACCATAAGCCAGAAAGGGAAAGCCTTGCAAAAACAATTAAGCACTGAAGTATCTTCTTTCAGACCGCCAAAGACAGATACTGGAGACATTAAAAGAACCTTCATTAATATCAAAACCAAGAATGATCCATTGAAAATGAAGGTATATGATCAGTACATGAAAATGACTCCCCAAAATCAAGAAAGGCTGATGTCAGCGTTTGACTTGTCACAAGGTAAAATGCTAATGAGCCACTTCAAAGCAAAGGTGCCAAAGCCAACTTCAGCAGCTGATTACCTCAGGACAAAGTTTGAAGTTTTAGCAAAAGATATCCATCCCCTGGATCAAATAGAGCTCCACAGGCAAACAGGGGAAATGGTCTATTCAACTCTCACCAATAAAGCCATGGCAGCTTTAACGCTGCAAGATTCTTTGAATAATACTACTGCACAATTGAAAATTGAGAAGGCCTCTTCACAGGCCAAGGATAATAGAATAAAGTCTCTAGAAGAGATAATCATTGGTTTGGGTCACAATCCCAAAGACATTAAAGGTATTGAGGCATTGGTAAAGAAGAAAGAGGATGATATAGCTGCACTCAGAAAACAACTAAAGCTACCAGCCTCAAGACACCCTCAGACACAGGAAGTTATGAAAGGAAATTCACAGGAAGAAATGATGGAGTTGCTCTTGAATATGACTGAGCGACTAAATGAAACAGAGAAGGAATTGGAAAAAGCCTTGCAGGAACAGAAAATGATCAAGCAAACTTCAACAACAGGTACTACAACTACAGGGCAGCAGGAACAACCACCTCAAGTGAACACTTCTAATTTGAATTCTGAGGACTTAATAAAACAGATGGAGAGTTTGCAGCTGAAGGTCACAGAGCTCCAAGAAACAAAATTGCAGTTGACAAAAATGGAGGAAAAATATGACACATCTAAAAAGACAGCTGCTGACAACATCAGGGAGATAAAAAGGTTGGAGAAATTGGTTCAGGCTTTGGAAAAAGATCTTTCATTGGAAAAGCCTCTGAACGAAATAAATGACATTCTTTGGGGAAACATCATTGAATTAATAAAGGGTATTTGTCCCTCTATTCAAGCTATTTTTGAGCAAAATGAGTTAGTCAAGGTGGCCCAAGAAGAAATAAATAGAACCATGAATGAATTGAGAGGCAGGCCTGAACAAGCTAGTCAGCTCATTCAATTTTTGAATTCTAGAACAAAACAATAGCTTTCATTATTAGGAATTGATGACAGGACAGGGGCAGTTTTGGAAGCAAAGAGAGTTTTCACCAAGAGGACTTTCATGCAAAATTTAGAAAGAAAGTGTACAGACATTTTGGTTGACATCAACAATTTCAGAGAAAAATTCCAAGCTCTGCTAGATAGTGGGTTACCAAGTCCCATGCTCACAGAAGATCAAATAGTAGACTTGGAAACCTATGAGAAGAGAATAAGGGCTCATGCTAAAAACGCAGCTGTAGGTTCTACTAGCTCATCAGAACCTGCATTACCTACTGGGAAAAGTATTTATGATAAGGTAAGGAATTTATTTCATCTGGAGCATGAAATAAAGTATCTATTTCCGAATGATCCCACTTTTTATAAACTTACTGAAGCAGATGAAACTTTAAGAAAGCTTAGAAGAACTATGATACCAGATGATCAATGGTGGCAGGAAATGTTGGAGATTCTGTAAAAAATTGCTTTGAGGATGAGAATTTATCTTTACTGTCAAGTAAATGGTAAAAACAAGAAAACAGATGAAAGAGTATCAGATGAAAGGTTAAAGAGTATCCGTAAGAATAAGGAGTGTTCAACAAGCTAAAGAAATACTGCAAAGGGACAGCACAGAGCCCTATTTTAGCACCTACCTCCAGCACATCCACAGAAAAAGGAACAGCACATCAACAGTTGCACATTATTCTATCTACGAGACCGTGTGTCTCTTGTTTGTTTGTAAAATATGATTTAAGTCAGCCTAGATTATTGGCTAAGTTAGTGTAAGATTGTTTTAGATTATTTTGTGTATAAATAAACCCTCAAAGAGAGTGTTGAGGGTGGATTCTATTACTCTGCTGTAACATTGAGGTTTTCGGAATAAAAAGCTTTTGGACAAATTTACTTGTGGCTTACTGGATGACGTTTTGAAGCACTGGACTTGTTGCAGGATTCATGTGTTGGACTTCAGTTCAATAAGTTTTCCAACCCTTGTGTTTGAATTTTATATTAGTTTATACTATCATCATATCCGTTTCTGAATAGTTTACATAAAGGATTGAAACAGAATTTGCTTAATTGTACTCTGTTTTCAAATGTGATTATTCTTTATGTTTTCTTCTGAATTAGTTATAAGCATGAATTCTTAAATGCTCCTGCTTTGCTAATTTAAACATTGTTGATTACCATAACAAAGAATCCTTCATTGCTCTTTGCTTGTAGTCATTTCTCTTCTTTCTCTTGAATATGGTGAAAGATTCTTAGCTGCCTTTCATCCCTTCAAGACCATCCCATCCACTTTAAATTTTAAGGATTGTTCTCTGTCTAGCTATCTTGCCCTGTAATACCATCTTGTGTTTAGAATAGAAATCCAGTAAAGCCATCCTTTGACTCCATAGCCCAATGGACTGAAAGCTCTCAACCTTGCCCTTAGTTTGTGGATTCCACCATTTTCCCAAAACAAAATTTGAATCTATAACTAGCCTAAAACCTTCCAAGAACAAAGATAAATTATAAAGAGAGAGCCCTCTCTGGATGCAGATTGGCTAGATTCTGCATCTAAAAGGTTGGTTTGTGGTTACCTCGGGTATACTTTCCTCTTACACAACTTCTAGGAAAACCTGAGTGATAACATAGTGGCGACCATACTGGGGATCTGAATCATTTTAATTGTTACTATTGTTTGATTTATAAGCTATAGACAGAGTCTGAAGATCAGCCAGGTAGCCTTTGAAATTGCTTTTGCTCTGCAATTGCAAAAGTAAATAAAAGCTGCTTCAGTCTATCTCTTTATTATTGTTTGATTTATAAGCTATAGACAGAGTCTGAAGATCAGCCAGGTAGCCTTTGAAATTGCTTTTGCTCTGCAATTGCAAAAGTAAATAAAAGCTGCTTCAGTCTATCTCTGATTTAGCTTATATATTGAATCTTAGTTTCAAATTTTCCAATCAGATCCTCTATTTTAAACAAATCTTTGAGGAAATCTTAATCACATACCATTATTTCTTAAAAGAATTTGTAGAAGTTGTATTTATTTTTCAATTAAAATCAAAAACCCAAAAACATAAAGTCTAAGAAAACTGGCTTCAGAAAGGATTCGACATACTAGGGCAAACCCTGACCCTAATCCACCACCAATATTTGAAAATCCAAATCTGATTCCTAGAATTCTTAGAAGACAAGGAAGTCAAGAAAGTTCTGAAAAAGGAAGTCGGGAAAGTACAGGAAGTTCTAGACCACTTTCTAGATCTGCATCTTGTCCTGTGAAAATTATTTATATTGATGACATTCCTTTTGATGCACGATTTGAAACATCTTTGTTTGTGAATTTTTCTGAGACTAAATTATCTAGATTAGTTCCAGATCCTTTGTTCTTTGAGGATTTGCAATACCGATTTGTTTCACATCATCTTGACAGAGAATTGCATAACTCCATTCATTCTGAACAAACCTTTGAAGAAAGCTCAAACATTTCTGTGATTACTGAAGCATCTCCAAGCTCAGCCACTTTTTCTCAAACTTTTCAAACACCTGTTAGACCTTCATCTCCTCCTGTTAAGCCTTCATCTCCTCCTCCCATACCATCAACTCCTGTCACTCCACTTTATCTTCCAATGGCCAATCGATATGCCCCTTTACAGTTACCAGCCAACCCCCCAGCTTTACCTCAGGACTACCAAAGTAAGATCACACCTTTTGATGGATCAGGTACTTACACAGCTCATCAACACACCAAAAGAATGACGAACTACTTTGAGTTTTATGAGATTGATACTGATAATATCCGAATGAGAATTTTTGTTCAGAGCCTTACTGGAGAAGTTAGAACTTGGTTTAGGGCTCTTAACCCGAACAGCATTGCTGATTTAGAAGCTTTATATAGAGCATTTCTAAACAGATGGGAGAAAAAGAAGGATCCTCTTCAGATCCTTTCAGAATTTGAAAAATTAAGAAGAAGACCAAACGAAACCGTACAAGATTACATCATAAGATTCAATGAATCATACAATGCAGTTCCTCTAAACCTAAGACCTCCACCTAACAACGTGTTGGTTAAATTTCCAGATGGTTTTGACTCTGATATAGCTTACTCCCTCAGGGAAAGAGCTCCTCAAACATTAGAGGAAATGCAGAGTATAGTGGTGAGTGTAGAAGCAAATCTGATTGAAAAAAGAGCCAGAGCTAGAGCAGAGAGAAGAATGCCTATGAATGAAGAACCTTCAGCTTTTGAAAAGAAGCTGGATCTAATCATTAAAGGTATGGAAAGATTAGGGGACAGAGTAGAAACCATTGAAAGAAAATCTTCTACTGACAATCAGAATGTTGCAAGAAACCCCAATTTTAGGAGAAATCTGAATCAAAATATTGGAAAGAATGTCCCTGATCAAAACATTAGGCCACCTTTCCAAGAAAACTTTGTCGAAGGTTCAACTTCTGAAGAACCTACAGAAGATGTAGAAATAAACAATGTGACTGGAGATGAAAATGAACCAGAAGTTTTTTTATCCCAGGATGATCAAGAAAATCATATCCTTGAAACATTCCAGACTCATTCAGGTGAGACTTTTGATTTTAAGGAAGGCTATGACACAGCAATCTATGAGGTCCATAAACAATACAACTTGAGAACTCGACAGATTAATGTACCAGAGAATACCAAACAGAAAAATGCAAAACAAAATGTCAAAGGTAAGCAAAACATCCCTCCTGTACAAAACATTTCCCCTGTACAAATTTTGTCTAGGATAACTCCCAACCCTCCAAATCCAATAATTGAAGATGTCTCTGACAACCAACCAATCAGTAAACAACAATCTACTACCTTTCCTCCTATGGGAAATGTAGAAGAGATAGTAGAAGTTAATCCAGAAATATCTTCAAAACAAAACTTCATTCATGAAAAAGAGAAAATTGAAGACCCAAAAATCGGAGAAAACCCAACTGTACAAAACACTAAAACTCAAACAGAAAAACCTTTTAATCTAGAGGCTGAAATAGGCAAACTCAAGATAGCTGTTCCTTTATCAGAACTGGCTAAACATGATGTCTATAGGAGTCAGATTTCCAAGTCTTTAAACATTAACATTACTGGATTGGATGATTCAGTAAACATTCTTGATGATCAACCCAAACTTCTTTTTGGCCCCGAGGTTAATGGCAAACCAGAAAGTGGAGGAACCCCTCCGTTTTATGTAAGCCTGAATGTTCATGATAAGATACTCCACAATGCAATGCTGGATTCTGGAGCATCTCACAACTTGATGCCAAAAGCAGTAATGGAAAGATTGAATCTAGACATTACCAGGCCTTACAAAGATTTGTTTTCATTCGATTCCAGTCAGGTAAAATGTTTAGGTTTAATTAAAGATCTATGTGTTACTTTGGTACAATACCCTGCTAAGTCTGTTTTAATGGACATAGTAGTTGCTGATATTCCACCTAAATATGGTATGCTATTGTCTAGATCTTGGGGTGCTAAACTCGGAGGGTCTATTCAACTAGACATGTCATATGCAACTATTTCAGTATTTGGTCAGCCTAAGAGGTTATATAGAGAAACCTTGATGAAGTACTTGGTTAGCAGCCAGGAGAAGCCTGAAAACTTCCCTGTTTACTCTGTACATTCTGATATGGATTCTTTTATTTTATACAATGCTGAATTAGATCTCCCAACTGAAATAGAAGCTCCAGAAAGGGAAATCATAAACAAAACCACTGTTAAAATTGAAGAAATCTCTGAAAACAAAGAAACACTAGATGATCAAGAAATATCTGAGGAAACTAAACAATTAGCTCCTGTCAAGAGACACTTTAAAACAATTGATGAAGATTATGAACATGAAATTCTGTGGCAGTTAGAGTTTGATGGCTCAGTAAACAGACTAGGGGCAGGAGCTGGTATTTGGTTACATAATGTTGAGAATAATTATGCAGAAGGTCATGCTTATAGGTTGAATTTCAAATGCACTAATAACATGGCAGAGTATGAAGCTCTTTTATTAGGGCTTAAACATGTCAAGAAGTTAGGGGCTATTAGGATATCAATCGTAGGAGACTCTGAACTAATCATTCAACAGATTAAAGGAGAATGTTCAACAAAAGATCTGAGACTGAAACAATACAGAGAGACAGTTGTGGAAATCCTTAACACATTTCTACAAGCCCAACTTGCTAAGATTCCCAGAAAACAAAATTTGCATGCTCACAGTTTAGCAATGTTTGCCAGTACATGCAAGTTACCTTTTGATCCCAATCATCAGTTTTCAGCTGAGATTAGGCATAGGCCTGCAATACCAGACAATCTTTTGAATTGGCAAGTATTTGTGAATAACAACCAAATCAATAATTTTTTGACACTTCAGAATGAGTTTTCTAACTGCAATATAGATGAGGATTTAACGATTGATGAACTCGATCAAGAAAAAGAACAAAAAATAGAAATTTCAGGACAAAATGCAATTCATATGTTATATCCGACCACATTCACTAAAAAGGACATGCAAAGTTTGAATCACATGGAATTTGATGAGATCATAGAAGATGAAACAGAAATCATCAACTTAAAAGATAATCATTTGCCTAAAGGATTAACTCCTTTGGAAGATTTGTTTGACTCAAATGATATTCCATTTCGACCCAAAATGGAGCCTATAAAGGCTGATATGGAAGACTGCAACTTAGGAACCCTAGAAAATCCAAAAATGGTTAAGTTGTCCAAGTCTCTTCCAAAAGATCAGAGGGCTAAATATATTGAACTATTAAAAGAATTCCAGGATGTTTTTGCCTGGAGTTATGAAGACCTCAAATCCTATGATACATCTATCATTCAACACACTATACCTTTGAAACCTGATCAGAAACCTTTTAAACAAAAGCTTAGGAGAATAAATCCTGTTTTATTACCCTCAATTGAAAAGGAAATCAAGAGAATGTATGAAGCAGGGATTATAGCTCCTATCAGATTTTCAGAATGGGTTTCTAACCTAGTACCAACAAGGAAAAAGACAGGAGAAATTAGACTGTGTGTTGATCTAAGAAATTTGAATAAATTTTCTTTAAAAGACAACTATCCTTTACCAAAAATGGACCATATTCTTCAGAGGGTAGTTGGATCTTCAAGGATATCTTTATTGGATGGATTCTCAGGGTACAACCAGATTTTGGTTCATCCTGATGATCAGGATAAAACAGCATTTACAACACCATGGGGTACGTTTAAATATGTCAAAATGCCATTTGGACTCAAGAATGCAGGAGCTACATTTCAAAGAGCAATGGATATTGCTTTTGCTAAAGAGATACATGATTTTCTGGTTATTTATTTAGATGATTTAACTGTATTTTCTAAAACAGATCTAGATCATTTAGATCATTTGAGACACGTATTTATAAAATGCAGAAAATATGGAATTTCTTTAAACCCTAAAAAGTCATTGTTTGGTTTGGAAGAAGGAAAGCTCTTAGGACACATTATTTCTAAAGATGGCATTAGGATTGATCCAGAAAGAATTCAAGCAATTTTGCAAATACCCCACCCCAGAAATATAAAAGAATTGCAAGCATTCATAGGGAAAATTAATTTCTTAAGAAGATTTATTTCTAGTCTAGCAGAGTTACTTAGATTACTAACTAACATGTTGAGGAAAGATTCAAGCATTGACTGGACCGTAGAAGCTAAACAATCATTCGAGGAAATTAAAATGGCTTTAACGAGGACACCAGTTCTAACAAGTCCTAAATTTGATAGAGACTTCATCATTTTTTCATTTGCTTCTGAACATACTGTTGCAGCTGTTTTACTTCAAAAAGATGACCAAGGATGTGAAAAGCCAATAGCATTTTTTAGTAAAGCACTGAGGGATGCATCTCTTAAATACAATATTATGGAAAAACAAGCTTTTGCCTTGGTAAAAGCAATCAAAGATTTCAGAGTCTACATTTTATATTCTCATGTGATAGCATATGTGCCTAATGCAGTGGTTAAAGACATTTTAACTCAAGATGGCATTGAAGGTAAACGAGGTAAGTGGATAGCTACCATTTTGGAATATGATATTGAGATTAAGCCAACAAAACTTATAAAAGGCCAAGGCTTAGCACAACTCATGACAGAAACCAATTGCCAAGCCTTAGACATTAATGAACTGGATGACGAACAGGAGATGGCGACTCCTCAGATCAGTCAAGCTTTCTTAGATTCACCCTGGTACTCTGATATAATTCATGTTTTATTAAACCTGCAAGCTCCTCCAGGGTTATCCAGAACGAAAAGAAGATTTTTAAAAATGACATCTTTGAAATATTGTATTTTAGATAGCACTTTATTTTGGAAAAATCATGAAGGAATTTTATTGAATTGTCTCTTAAAAGATGAAGCTGATAAAGTGCTTAATGAATTTCATGCAGGGGATTGTGGAGGACATCTCTACTGGAAATCCACTGCAGACAAGATCTTAAGGGCTGGCTTTTACTGGCCAACATTATTTTCTGATGTAAAGAAATTTGTAACAAGCTGTCACAAATGTCAAATATTTGAGGGTAAAAGAAAGTTGTTACCTCTGCCTTTAAAACCAGTTTCCACAGAAAGACCCTTTCAACAATGGGGTTTAGATTTTATTGGAGAGATTCACCCCCCTTCTTCAGGACAATATAGATGGATTTTAACTGCTACAGACTATTTCACCAAATGGATTGAAGCCATCCCATGTAGACAGTCCAATGATTCTGTAATCATAGGGTTTCTAGAAACCAACATACTTTCAAGATTTGGTTGTCCAGAAAAGATTATAACAGACAATGCTGCTGCATTTAAATCAAAGAAAATGATTAGTTTCTGCCATAAATATCATATTACTTTAGGCCATTCAACAGCCTATTACCCCCAGGGTAATGGACTAGCAGAATCCTCCAATAAAAGCCTTATCAATATCATCAAAAAGTTATTGGAAGAAAACAAAAAGAATTGGCATAAGAAATTGACCAATGCATTATGGGCAGACAGACTTACAACTAAGAAATCTATTGGGACTAGTCCATATGAGTTAGTGTATGGCATAGAAGCAAGATTCCCATCATCTTTAGGAATTCCTGTCATGAAATTACTTCAGGAAGCTCAAGTGGAGCCAAATGACATTCAAAGAAGAATTAATCAAACAATCCACCTGCAACAAACCAGGGAAGAGGTGTACCAAAGATCACAAGTTTTGCAGGAAAAGTTAAAGAAAATGTTTGATAAAAGGACTAAAGCTGAAGATTTTCAACTAGGAGATAAAGTCCTTAGATGGGATTCTAGAAGAGAAGAAAAAGGGAAACATGGAAAGTTCGATTTCTTATGGAAAGGACCCTATGTCATCCATGCCTTGCAGGGGAACAATACATACTTTTTGAAGGAATTAGACAATTCAGGAATTGAAGAAGGACCAGTCAATGGTCGAATGCTTAAGCATTATTTTGATTCAATATACTAAAAAGCTTTAATATTGCTAACTTGTACATAATATATTGTTTTTTTTGGTTGTTTTGTTTTGTTAATGCAGTTTGTCTTGAGAGAAAACTGAGTAGCGTAGTGAACCATATCACCACACCGGAAACACTTGATATTTGAGACGTCCTTTTTTCCTTTGCTACTCTTCTTGCCCCTTAGATGCAAGGGCTACATTCTCTTCCTCTTCCTTGGGCTTCTACCCACCATTGTTTCTACCATCAAGTTTACACTTGATCATATATCGCCTCATCTCTTCCTGCTGAAGAGAGTCCCACATTTGTTCCCAATCAGGAAACCTTTCTCTACCCAGGATTCTATGGACAAATACTTTCCATTCATTTGAAACTGAGTTTAGGGCTGGTCTAACCATCTCGGTTCCTTGAGGCATAGATTTGACAGCTAGCAATTGATCTCTGGTTTCTTGAAGCTTTGCAAGGAATGGATCAATGTGTTCTCCCTTCTGCATCCTTGTAGATCACATCTACTTTTGCAATAACATCTTCCGCTGCTTGGGAGATCCTTGATACAATGTCAACAAGGCATCACGCATCTCTTTATTAGTCCCTTTTTCATGGATGTGACATACTACATGATCCCTCACTCCGTCGAGGATCAAATGCTTGGGTTTCTCCATATCCTTCTTGTAAGCTTTAACGAATTTGCATCCATGGGGACAGCTACTACACCATCGATGAAAGATTTCTGATCATACTCATCTTGTAGACATCTGATCCTTGCCTATCATATTAGATAGTTGGAGGCTCCCTCCAACCGATCTTGATCTCTCAGCCCATTAGCTTCCATCTCTACCAACAAAAGTCAAATTGCGTCCTCTCTCCTCTATGCAGCTTCTACACTGGCCTACACACTCCTTACTGGAGTATGTAGATCTTATCCTCACTACTGTTGCACTACAACTGAGAAATAGAATTCCTTGGCTTGGAATTCACTAAGGAATAAATTTCCTCAAAAAATGTCTTCTTCTTCTTCTGATGCTTTTCTGCCCCAGTAAATGATATAGAAAATTTGCATCCCACTAGTAGAATTCTCTAAGCTGAATATTCTGCTGCACTGCTCCCTCTGTCACTGATAAATCATGAACTAGAAATATTACCTCTCTGTCGACTCACTCATAGAAATATTTTCCTCGAGAATCTTGCCCTTCTTGCCTAGCCTGCACAATCCCTTGGGGATTCGATTTGCTACCTACACAACTATTCGATCTCCCTCAGCCTCTTCAGCACTGAGATCTTCCAACCTTCTCTCTTGCTTCACCTGCACTGCTCTGAAACCAATGACAGTTGTGATACCATGTGAAAATTCCTACAACCATAATCCTATTGCAGCAAACTAATATTACTTCTCCTACTTGATAAATTATACAAGTTATTTACTTTGTTATACAAGTAAATACTAAAGCAAATACACTGCAACCTTCACTACATAAAATGTAGAAAATAAATGTGGAAACAAGATCTGAGCAAGAAAATTAAGCACATGACACCGTTATTTTTGGACAAATTTACCCGGAAAACCGAATGCGGGAAAACTGGTGAAACAATTGAGGGTTTGTATTATTAAGCAGAAGTTTATGAATACAAATGGATGCCAAAATATGGTTATCCATAGAGAATCTGACTAACAGATAACTAGTGAGGATTACCTCACACTAACACTAGAGATTTGGCACTGACCCAACACTAAACTGGACAGCCCCAAGCTACCTCTGCACAGATCTGCATCACTCTAGCTGATAATTGCGTCACCTCCTTCTATTGGTTGTTCTACTAGCTGGATGTTGATCTTCTGCCCCTTCGTTGTCACACCCCGACTCTTTGACACTGGATATGACTAATCCTCATCAAATTGTGGATCTCTTCAGAGGCTCAACGTTGCCTCTGCATGGATTTGCGCTACCTAGTGTAGCCCCTACGATGCCTCTTCTGCGTCCTCTTCTATGTCTTCTTTGCAATGTATTCCCAGCTCAGGAAAATATCTTCCAACCAAAACCATCAGTGCCCCTCATAGCAATCGAATCAACTTGATGATATCTTTGGCTACTCTACGCTACTCACTTGAGAAATCGATCTCTAGACTCACTCGATGTGTTTTCCAAATTCCCATCGAAGTCCTTATAATATTCTCGTTGGATAACCAACGAACCAGATTAAAACATAATCAATGGATTAGATCATATTGACTCGATATACGTCTTTTTCTAGAAGTTTCACACCTAGTTCTATTAATATATTTTAATTATTTTAATTCCCTAAGTTTAGACATAGGCTTCCATTAAAAATAATTAATTATTTTAATAAAACCCCATCCGGGTGGAATTTCCCAAAATTCTTTCTGGGTATTTTTGAATACATTTGTCTAAGCCTCCCCGCAAAATTTTAGACCTAGAGCACATCTGATGCTACCAGAAATCAACAAACTCAAGTACTTGAGTTAAAATCAGTTTCACTAGTTCTAATTGAGCGATTAGCTAGTGATAGATCCAGTGAATTAAATCTGATTTAATTCAAATGCAGTCATCAATAAGCTAACTGATAATTCGTTATAAATAGTTTTTTCATGTCAGTTCTAAGGAATGCCTAGTTGAGATTGGGGTTAAAGGGAAGATAATTATCAGTTGTATAATTAGAAAATTGTACAGGTCATGCATGAGGTCATCGGGAAGCCTTGGATGTAATGTATAATAATTAATTGAGAATTTCCTAATTAATAGGGGCTCAATTAGCCCAAGAATTCCTAAGCAAGGTTGGTCAGGCATAAGCAAGCAACTGGTTAAATATTTGACCAAACTTGCTCATATCAGAGCAGGATCAGAGTGAGACAGTCAACAGAGTGCAGAGGTTTCTCAGGAAGAGAAATAACATGGTATTGTTTCATGATCTTGACTTTATGAAATATACACATAGCGAGGTTTTTAGTTGAGGATTTCCCTAGATACATCTTGTGTTGTTTGATTGAAAATTCTTTCTCTTACTTGTTTATGTGATTGTGCGATCATAATTGGTTTCCGGATTTGTAGAATTGATCCAATATTTTGTTTTAGTACATTACAAGATCAGTTAAATCTATTTATATATTTTCTACATTGTTTATATATGTATTTCATTTCGTTCCTGCATAAATCTAGATTAGTGTTATTAGAACGATTTTCTCTTTATGTTTTTTTGTGCATATCCCCAACGAGGTTAGGGTATAAGGAGTTGGGACTTGAACTGGTTGAACCCTTGCAAGATTGTCCCCGCCGACACTGATGGCCTCCGATGGTGGAAGAAAATATTACGAGTCTTCTTTTGGTCTCCTCTTGGAGATCTTTGAAACGGGGCATTATGATATTCAACCGGAGATCGCATGCCAAAGTTACGAGCCCGAGAAGTTGACGTTCCAACTAACCCCAACAGGTCCCACAAGATTTTGGTGCTTCATCTCCTGGGGTTATGTTTTTTGGATGTTTATGATTTCCCATTTTTCCTTAATGATAAAAAGGCCTCCAAGCCTCAGTGTAACATAGTTCATAAGGCATGTATCTGCCACATGTCTCCTTAGAGTTAAGATACTATCTTCCACATATCTTCTCTATTTAAGACATTTCAGTACTTTGTTATTAATGAATTAAAGTTATGTTTTTATTATATCTATGAGTTTTTATTTATAATTGTATTTTATTTTTTTCCTACATAAATCTAGATTAGTGGTATCAGAGTGGTTTACTCTTTCTCTGTTTTTTTTATGAATGTCCCCAATGAGGTTAGGGTATAAAGAGTTGGGACTTGAACTAGTTGAACCCTTGCAATACCATTCCTGATGACACCGATGACCTACCATGGTGGAAGAAAATATTACCAGTCTTCTTTCGGCCTCCTCTTGGAGATCTTCTAAATGAGGTATTGTGATATTCAAATGAGGATCGCATGCCAAAGTTATGACCCCAAGAAGTTGACATTCCAACTAAGCCCAGCGGGCTGCACAAGGTTTTGGTGCTTCATCTCCTAGGGTTAGGTTTTTGGATGTTTAGGGTTTCCTATTTTTCCTTAACGATAAAAATGCATCCAAGCCTCATTGTAACACAATACAGAAGGCATGTAGCCGCCACATCTCTTCTCAGAGATAAGCTACCATCGTCGGAACTAGTTTATTTCCATTGTGCATGTAACATTTTTCAGTACTTGATTACTAATTAATTAAACTTATGTTTTCGTTGTAGCTTTGTGTTTCTATTTATATATGTATTTTATTTCGTTCTTGCATAAAACCAGATCACCATTTTTCTTCCTTAACGCTTAATTATTTTAAAACTTTTAAAATACTCCTAACCTTTTTTTTTGAAGGAAAACAATCCTTATTTTATTCAACTTGACACAAGTGACAAAATTACATTTTGTATATGTTGAAAGCATTCGGTAAGATAATCCTCTCGAATTATGAGCAATAAAATGGAAAACATTAAAAATTACATAAAAATGTTAAGTTAAGTATGATAATAATCACTTAACTTCTCCTTTTTTTCCTTTCTTCTTTTAATCATTTTGTTATCCCCTTGAGTTGGTGTCAAGTGGAACCATTTCCATTTCATTTCCTGATGTCTGCAGTGGGGATTCTTTATCTGAATCTGAGCTCCCAAAAACATGATCTCTCTTTATACCCCCTGTCCCATTTTCATTTTGTGCCTCTTCCTTTTACTGTGTTGATACTTGTATTTCTTCTGATTTGGTGCCCTCCTGCCTTTGGTTTGTGTTACCATTATGATATGTTGCACCCCCTTCTACTTGATTTATAGGATTCTTCATGGTTTCATCTTCTTCCTCCTTTGAGAGGTTGGTATTAGAAGTTTAGCCTCCTTTTATTTTCCGAGTCTGCCCCTTTTTCCTTTTTGGCATCCTCTTTGCTTGTGGGCATGTGTTCTGCAAGTGTCCTATTTGTTAATCTATATGACATATAAATGTTTTATTTTCGTAATTTAACATTTGGTTCCATTGTAAATTTTATGTTTCATATTAATCCAATATGTAGACCTTTACTAATATTCAACACATATTTTGGCGAAGGTGAAAATACCTTTTTCTGGTATTTTAAGGTCCATCTTTCTGTATGTTCCTAGGGTATTCCTGATTTCCTCTAAAACCATTAGGGGAATTTTGAGGTCTAAAATGGGCCTCCTAATAAAAATGTACAACCAAAATAAAATTATAAGAACTAATAAGATTCAATATGATGATGTCAACCAAGGGGGACGTTACACCATTTTTTGGAGTAAAAAGATAAAAAGATTAAAAATTAATAAAATAATAAAACTACTTTTTTAAAATTGTATTTTCAACTTATATCCCTAAGGTTTTACTCAAATTTCGAGAGGGAGTACTATTTGGGTGTAAAATTTAATTTCTTATCCAAGGAGTACCCATGTTGCATACTTTCGATGGAACATGCTGAATGAAAAATGAGAAATACGTGAAAAAACGTGATTGCAACCACATTTTTCATGTAGCAGGGTCCATCGAAATTATGTAACATGAGTACTCCTTGGATGAGGAATCAAATTCTGCATCCAACGAGTGTTATCACTCGAAATTTGAATAAACAAATTGGGAGATAAGTTGAAAAGGCGGGTTTTTCTTTTTTTTCCCTCTAAAATTTGATGATGTAATCTAATATTATTTTATTGTTTCCACTACTATTTTATAATTTCCTTAGAAGGCCCATTTTTTACCTAAAAATTTCCCTAATGCTTATGTGCCAGAAAGGAAGGGGGAGGTTTGGTAGTCTCACCCAAAATGGAACAATTGAGACAAACATTTTTGTGGAATCAAAATCTGGGAACCAAGGAAGTGATGAAGAGCCTAGTTCTTCCCCAGAACCAAGGCCCATCATTCATTACTCTTTCCAAATCTATATGGGTATCAAATTGAATAATAAAGAAACCATTAGAACATAGATAAATATCACAATTGGGTGTCCAATTTGTAAAGGCCCATCGGTGCACACACATCATGTCTAGGCTAAAAACCATTGAATCTACAAATCACTACATTATATTAGAGTTCAAAGAAAACATGGTTCACCTTGGATAGATTAACCTCCATGGAAGGAACTTCTTTCATTTTTTCAATGATGTAGGATTCTGGGATGCACTGAGGCTAATATGCTAGATTGGAGCCTTCCCTTTATGTTGCATCCTTATATGAGATAGGACCTCCAGGGTTCCTAGGTTCTGAAGTACCACTGCATAGTATTAGGTTTAGGATTATAATGGATTTTCTAGATATGAAATAATCCTTCATTTGAAAAGAATCCTGAAGCAACTTGTGTTAAGTAAGAAGGCACTCAGAATTTGTAGGAATTCCGAGTTTATTTTCATTAATCTTTTTTAGGGTTGATACTATGTCCAAATAAGTGACCCAAAATAGGGAAAGCTTCCCATTTGGTTTCTTAATAAATATTTGGAATTTTTCATGTTTCTACTTTTCCAATCTTCCGCCTCATCCAAATTGAGGAAAATGGGGATATTCTCCTTACAGACATGAGTTGTGTATGACAATGGCTGACAAGTCCTTAGCCACTTGGACGTGGACAAGGAGGGGTCCCAATAGTCCTAATTAGACCTCCACAAACAAAAACTCATGTGGAAAAACATTGGTGGCCACACTATTTTTGGAGGGTCTCCCCCCTGCAAGAAAAATATAAGCCCTTATAGATGCTAGAGGCGATTTTAAGGAACATGTCAGGTATACCCCCTTCCAAAAAAACCATAAAACCAGTCAACCTACCTTTCGAGAACATTAAAGAAGATTGAAATATTGAAGATATATACTTTTTTATACGTACCTAAGGAAGAGTATATTGTAATTACTTTGTCAAAATAGTGCTTGACTTTTAATTAGTTTACAGATTTTTGAAAATGATTTATAAGTTTTTTTAAAGTTTTTATAAAATTTGAATATTTATAAAATTAAAAACTAATTTTAAATTTTTTGAAAACTAAATTCCTATTTTTTTAATTGGTTGATGTACAAGAAGTGATGATTTTTCCCTGCTTTTAAATAGAATTGTCAAAAATAGAATTATCTAAAAAAAAAAAATCTACTACTACCAAGTGTCTCAACAAGTAATTACCTAATTAATTAATGTTGATAATTCAGTACTTTATGTTAAAAAATTAGTGGGAGATTGGGAAGTTTAGTATCACATAAACACTCGATCACCAGAACTTGCAAGTGTGTGTACCCACATGTTTAAATGTGATATCTACCACTGCATCGAGTTTCTTGACCTTGGTCACTAACAGAGATGCGAGTTGTGAATGATGTCCCATGTTGAGCACTAAGTATTAAGCTACAATGTTCTAGGACATTAAATGATCCACTAGGATGTGTCCCACATTGAGCACTAAGCAGTAAGCACTACCACTACCAAGTTGCAAAGCATTAAATGCTCTAATGAGTTATGTGTTAGTTTTTGTAGCATCGAATGTGTTATAGCCACGAAACTTTGTGGAGAGGCTAGAATACATGAGATTTCCAGAACCCAAAAATCGTTTGTGGAAATTCCGCCTAGAAGTGACTTAATTAGATTATTAACCAAGTTTTTATTGTTTCCTAAGTCTAAACTTAGGAAAATAGGTTAATTAATAAGTATTAATTAAGTAAAGGCGAGAATAGTCTAGAAACTCACACGGACAAGTCCAGAAATTATCTTGGCGATCGATTATGTTTATCTTGGTCGC
This sequence comes from Pinus albicaulis, assembly GCA_034641835.2. NCBI lineage: Eukaryota > Viridiplantae > Streptophyta > Pinopsida > Pinales > Pinaceae > Pinus > Pinus albicaulis. The sequence goes on along the minus strand of CM076580.1, from coordinate 678,769,756 downwards.
TGGTGATCCTACAGAGGATTATAAGAGGAGATCGATGTGGTCATGGAGAATACACTAGAGAGCACCAAAAGTTTGATTACTTGGTAGATCGATTTCCAGAGTAGCAGTAGTAAGTTTTCGGAGAGAGATTCAGAGATCAAATCAGTGTTAGAGGAGCAGTGACAGTGAGGCTGAAGGAGGCATTCCATATCTAACGAGTGCATTTTTAAAGAGGCAAAAGAGCCACATAGAGGTTCATGTTGGGGCAACGCAGCAGCCTCTAGAGTCAAGATTGATTTGTTGAGAGGGAAAGGCATCTTTAGTTCCAGACATCGGGAAGGAGTCCTAGAGTGTGTCAGAGAAGCATATTTCAAGTTAACAGAGGGCAGAAGGAATTCATTAGAGATTAGTCTGAGGCTAGACGTCTAGCAGGTTGCATAGAGCACTGCAGAGGATAATGCAGAGGGTTAGAGGGCCGAATTTCTAAAGGCAAGTCGTGCCAGGAGTTTTCTTGTGGGTTGAGGAAAAAACCTCACTAGATTTTTGCCAATATTTTTCTCTGTAGTATTTCTAGGTTTTCGCATCCAATTGTACTCAGAATTTCTCACTACTGCATAATAAAAACCCTCACTGTTGCACTAGTTTTTCCGTGGACTTTTGTTAAAAAACCATTGTGTTAATTTTGTGTGTGTGTGTTAGCATTTCTTCCAACATTTATTCTTCCACAGTTTTATTTATGTAGATTGCAGTGTGATTTACTCAGTGTTTGTCGTAGCAAACAACAAATAAATTGTTAAATTAAATTAACAATTCGGAGATTAATTTCTAGTTGCTTCAATAAGATTCTAGTTTGGAATTTTCACATGGTATCAGAGCACAGATGATCAGACGAAGAGCTCAGATGCAAAAAGAAGGAATTTCGCTCCTTAGTGTGGGCAGCAGACCAAAATTCCCAAAGGCAGTGCAATCATTCTGTCAAGAGTCTGAGTTACTTGTGGAGGTTCGATATTTCAGAGTGGAGCAAAGAAAAATTCAATCTTCCCAAATCAAGTGATTCCAGAGGCAGAGGGAGCAACTCAGTCATTTCCTTGGGGAGATCTCTCGCTGGACACAGAGAGTTTTGCAAGAGTTCGCTAGATCAGAACCTGCGTCGGGTGGAAGAAAGAAGAACACACACTAAGGGAAAATTTCTCTTAGGGAAATTCTAGTCTTGGAAGTTTGAATTTCCAGTTGCATATTGGCACTAGTAGTTAGAAAAGCCATGCATTCCAAGAGGGAGCGTGAATAGAAAAGCAGCAACCGAGCACAGGGAAAAAAGGGAGTTTTCGACTTGATCAGAGATGGCCACTATAGGGCTTCATGATCATGATAGGTTGGATGGAGCTTCCAACTATGGAATCTGGAAGGCAAGAATATACTTCCTTATAGATGAATTTGGCCTGAAAGCCTACAATTATAATGTAGTGGCGATTTCCATGGATTTAGATCAACTGAAAGAGTACAAAAAGGAGATGGAACGGGCGAAGCGGTTGATCCTAGATGGAGTCTGGTATCAAGTAGTCTTGCATATAGTTGGAAAAGATACTGCCAAGCAGATGTGGGATGCTCTCGCGATGTTGTATCAGGGTACTTCTGAGCAACAAAAGATTTACCTCGAGGAAAATTCGAGACTCATCTGGCTACAGAAGGGGGAAGGCATAGAACCACAGCTCACTAGGATTTAGGAGGTTAGAGACCGGCTAGCGACTATTCGGGCAGTGCCTTAACCTTTAGGGCTAGTGTGGTTAGCTCTCAACAACGTCTCAGAGGATTCAAAAGTATTTGTCAAAAGTATATTAGGCAGAGACATGCTACCAGGATGGCACAGTGTGTGGTCTGATTTTCTGTAGGAGGAGATGAGATGAGCTCTACTAAAGAGCTCCATTAGTGGCAGTAGAAATAGTGGGTTGAAGACAGTGAAGGAGGAGGAAAATGTGGTCCTTGAATATAAGGGTCCCAGTCAGGGACAAGGGGAGCAGAGGAAAAAGAAGAAGGACCTGTCGAAGGTCAAGTGCTTCAGATGTGGTAATCTAGGCCACTACAGTACCTAGTGTCCTATCAAGAAGAAGGACAAGGAGGAGAAGCAGGACCAATAGGTAGCTTCAACAGAGATAGACAAGCTTTCCTCTAGGCTGGAGGAAAACTTCACTATGTTTGTCGATATACCTCTAGGAGTGAGGTGGGGTTACTTGGTGGTGTAGCCCCAAAGAGCTACAGATAGGCAGGATCCTTGAATAATCCACCTCTTGGATCAGTGCCTGGCTACGAGGGCTCATGGTACATAGTAGTAGGATGGATTAGTGACAGTTGATGCAGTCAAATGCCAGAGTGACAATTGTAGATACTAGTATCACTCAGATTTTGGGAGCGCAGTGCATAGTTGGGAGTAGTACAGTTCGCACAATGCATTGTCAGTAATAGCGCAAATTCTTCAGTATATAGTGCAACAGCTAGTAACAGTGAGAGACTCGGGTGACATATGCATTATACTGATCACAATTGATTCAATATTTTGGATGTTTTTCTATTGTAGAGGTTGCAGTAGCAAAAACAACAGAGTTGCAGTGCATATGAAGTGTTGGAAGCAGTTCAACAAGGTCAGCAACAACACAGATGCACCGTATATCATAGTTGCATAGTGGTTGGTGGGAAGTATGGCCATACATCCGCAACATGACAAAATATGATGCAGAGATAGTGTGTTGCTATAGGGTGTGCAATAGCACTAGAACACATTCCTCTCTAATAGGGAGTGTTAGTTTTTGTAGCATCAAATGTGTTCTAGCCAAAAAAAAATTATGGAGAGGCTAGAATACATGATATCTCCATAACCCATAAATTGTTTATGGAAATTGCTCCTAGAAGTGATGTAATTAGATTATTAACCAATTTTTTAATGTTTCCTAAGTCTAAACTTAGGAAAACAGATTAATTAATCATGATTAATTAAGTCAAGGCGAGAATAGTCTAGAAACTCACACAGATCGATCCAGAAATGACCTTGGCCATCGATTATTTTTTAATATTGGTCGTTAATGATCCAATAGAGGATTATAAGAGGAGATTGATGTGGTCATGGAGGATACACTAGAGAGCACCATAAGTTTGATTTATTGGTAGATCGATTTCTAGAGTAGCAACAATCAGTTTCTAGAGAGAGAGTCAGAGATCGAAGTAGTGAGAAAGGGGCAGAGACAGTGAGGTTAGAGGAGGAATTCTACATCCAGTGAGTTCATTTGTAGAGAGGCAGAAGATCCACTGAGAGCTGGAGTTGGGGCAGCGTAGCAACTTCTAGAGGCAAGATCGATTTGTTGAGAGTGAAAGATGTCTTCAGTTGCAGAGGCCAAGAAGGAGACCTAGAATGTCAGAGAAGTATATTTATAGCTAGAAGAAGGAAGAATGACTTCAACAGAGACCAGTCTGAGGCTAGACATAAACCAGGTTGTGCAGAGCAACGCAGAGGCTAGCGCGGAGGGTCAGAGCACCAAATTTCTAAAGGCAAGTCGTGCAAGGAGTTTTCCTATGGGGTGAGGAAAATTCCTCACTAGATTTTTTCCAGTATTTTTCTCTGTAGGATTTCTAGATTTTGGCATCCAGTTGTACTCAAAATTTCTCACTTCTACATAATAATAAAAACCCTCACTGTTGCACTGGTTTTCCCGCATTGGGTTTTTCGGGGGATTTTTTTTCAAAAAAAATTGTGTTAATTTTATGTGTGTGTGTTAGCATTTCTTCAAGCGTTTATTCTTCCGCAATTTTATTTGTGTAGATTGCAATGTGATTTATTCAGTATTTGTCGTAGCAAACAACAAATTAATTGTTAAATTAAATTAACAATTGGGAGAATAATTTCCAGCAATAGGATTCTGGTATGGAATTTTCACATTATGCACCAATAACACCACTACTTTTGCTTTCCCAATTTAATATTATTCATATATTAGTCATGTTTGTCCGACTAACCACATATTTTCACTTTCCCAATTTAATATTCTTCTACTTCTACTTTTACTTTCCCAATTTAATATTCTTCATATACACATCCATAGCATATTAACCCGGTTACTTGGGCGTGTGGGCCCATGATCATCATATATGTATTAATTATGCCGAAGGCGTTCTATTATGGGGTTTATGTTCGGGACACTGTTCAGATTCGTCGTTCCTGACAAAATATGAACAGGTGTAAAGGGTACTAAGATTTAACGGCATGTCACCCCAGCGTTACCGGCTCCCACGGTGACAACTCTTCATTGCATTGCATTTGTTGTCCTGAAGAATAGAAAATGCAGAAACAAATCTCCTCCTCTTGAACTCCAGACACCCATCAACCTTACCTCTTGTATAACAATGATGAGCATCAAAATTAATTGACCATCCCTTCAAGGATGACATTATTTGTTGTGTGAGATCAAACATAATACACAGAATCTCGAGGCCTTGGAAGAAACCCCTCTGCAAACAATCAGCTGCCGTGGTAAGAAAGTCGCGACCATTGACCGAATTCGATTCGGAAGCTGAATTGGAATTAAGCCCTTCACAACTACAATAAGAATCTCTTATATAGAGAGGTCGGAGATACTCTAAAATCTTCACAAAGCTGGCACAACATTGATTGATATTGGGGCGTTCTCGCACACAAGTACTAGCCAATAAACCCTGAGCCTCCTCCCATAGCTCGTCCAAAAATACCTTAGAAGGATCGATCTACATGATTCATTATCAAATGTGAAGTAGAACGAGAGAAATGAGATTGCATGTAGAAAACTAAAATCATAATATGGGGATTGCAGTCTATCATAAGGTAGGAGAAATAGAAGTTGAGATTGTTTCAACTTTGGTTCTTATTTTTTTTTCCAAATTCTAAGAAACCATTCAATATTTTTTATGAGCAAGTATTCAGACATTATTCCAAATTATGAGAAACCACTCAATGTTTGGTCTGAGCAAGTATTCAGACAATATTCCAAATTCTGAGAAACCACTCAATATTTGGTCTTAGCAAGTATTCAAACAATATAAGATGGCACTGGGATTTAGACCATTGAATTTAAATGTGTTTTTATCTAATAGTATATATTTTAATCAGACCTTACTACTTTGCTCACAAGCGCATATATCGTTTGGGCAGTACATATTGTTTGCCCTTCAAATTTCTGGACATTCTCCAGAAAACCGTTAACAATCAAATTTAAACTTCCGATAAACTTCCGACCATGATTCCCTAGTAAACTTGTTTTCATATGAAATTCATAGGTTTTCCGTGCCTGTGCACCATCCCTTGTATATGTCCATATGTGAAATGGAGTTTAATAAAAAATAAATTGCTTGCGTGCATAGTCCCACAGCCGCTACTTGTGTATTGTAGTTGGTACCTCTAGATACAACCTTTGCCTTCGAAACCATCGTTATTGGAAAATGAACGTATGGAGTACAGTACCGTTAGGAATCATTCTGGGAAAAAGGAAAGTCCAAACTAACGTATTTTTAAAATATATATAAAAGTTCAAAATACTATTTTATATAAAAGATGAAAATGTATATTTTATATTTTAGTATTTTAAAAATGTTAAAAATTACAACGCACCATTATTTATAATAAAATATATTTAATATTTCAAATTATGTTATTTATTTAATTTTAATTTAATATTTTGAATTATTCTTATTTTATTGGAACCTATTTAAATTTTACATTTTTTTAATTAAAAATTTATTGCTAGTTTTTTATTTTTTATATTGTTTTAATTTTGATTTGGTTTTTGGTGATTTTTAATTTTTGGAAACTATTTAACTTTTACAGTTTTATTTTTATATTTTAATTTTAATTTTAGTTTTTTTTATTTTTATATTGTTTTAATTTTTAATTGGGCCAAAAGCATTTTTATTATGAAATTTATGTTCGAGACATTGTTCACATTCAACTTCACTTTCGGCATTTTTTTGCACTGTCATGTGCAAATGCTAGTTGTACACCAACTAGCAATGTCAAGTGTCTTAGAGAGATGCAAATTCCTTTTTTATTATTGCAGTGCAAGAATATAACAATGATCCGCGGGATTAAAGTTGAATCAACTTCTTATTAATGTTATGTAATTTATAATTTTGTTTTTGTTTTTAAACTTGTTTAGAATAAACAATAGTGAATATAATTCTTATTTTTATTTTCTATTATGGATAATGTCAATTGAATTGTTAACTTGTTATTCAAGGAAAATTGTTCCTTTAAATGACTTAATAGAGAGTCATACTAGAGAAAATTTGGCATGTCCATCTTGCCATACGCCTATAACCCTATACTTTCACCCTATCATAATAAGAGGAACCTTTGCCCATTAACTTATATTTTATGAGTTCTTAACTCTTAGCCACTTAAATGTTTATTTTTGGGTAGTTGTAAGGGGTATTCCCCACCTATACAAGTTAAAAGAAAGCAAAATTAAATTTTAAATTAAAAGAAAGAAAATTTAATTTAATTCTAAATTTAATTTGTAAAGAGACGTGCTTCTTGGGCACCTTAAAATCACTATAAAAAAATACTTGAACTTATAATTTATATACACACTCATCACTCACATTTTTTCCTCTCTCTCACATGTTAGAAATAATCTGAGGAAGAGCCTGAAGTTTCTAAGGAGTCTAATTTAGAGATAGTAAATGTTTGGCGAGTTGAATTTTCCAAGTGTATTTACTTAATGATGTTCTGGAGTGTGTTAAAGTAATATCACATATATCATTGGAAGTAATTATTAGTTGCATAAAGTTACGCTTGTATAATTAGCACTAGAAAATCAACATGGTATCACAGTGCTTGATTTTATACTTTTGTGATCCATAGTGATTTTGATAATGACTTCCAAATTAATCACATTTCAAGTTTGTTACAATCTTTATTTACAACATATTTACTTTTAATCCTATCTAAATTTATGCAAAAAATTGCATAAATTATGGTGGGAAATAATTCCTCGTAAATATGTTTAATTAAACATAAGTAATGTATTGCATATGTACTTTTTACTTCTACCTAAATTTATGCAAAGAATCTCATAAATTATGGAGGAACAATTTAACAAAGTCAAACACTATGTCTATGGATTATAGCCTAATTTGAATGGAGTAAAATACAAATTTTAATATGAGAAGAGATTTAAGCTCATAGCACCAATGAGTAAATGGTTAGAGAATATGTTTGGGGTGAATAACCACATATATCCACTAGTGTTCATAAGAAATCAACTTAGGAGATTTAAAGGGTATCTCAAAGGATTTTCCTATGATCGAGCATAAACTCAACAGAGTGATTTGTGTTCGAGAGGATAAATTATATAGGAATATAGAACCGTTCCAGATGATTGAAAGAGCTTCTAGTTTAGAGGGAGCGAATTGTTAGGTAGAATGGAAGGAAGTAGCCCACTAGATATTCAAAGGGTCTATCATGATGATGAGTAGCAGGAGGATCCCAAGGATGTGGTTTCCGGTCTTGCTGTACCTATGGAACATCCTTTAGATCATTAGGAAGACCCAAAAGAGCCCATTGAGCCAATGGACCCCCTTATGGTCGTTGTTTCAAAATACAATAAGAGGTTGACATGACTTAGAAGTACATTGAAGATGCAGAGGAGCATGCAGCTCTCCGTGACACCTTCAAGGAAATCAACTATACTAAGAAGGACTCAGGATATGTAGCATTGATGAGTCATGTAATTGATTCTGAGCCATCCAACTATAATGGGACAAAATGCCAACAATTTTGGAATGATGCCATGATAGAGGAATATCAATCCATCATGAAGAATGATGTGTGGGAAATTGTGTCGAGACCCGAGGGGAAGTCAGTGGTGACTTACAAGTGGATATACAAGATCAAGCATGTGGTAGATGGTAGCATAGAGAAGTACAAAGTGAGGTTCATGACAAGAGTGTTTTATAACAAAGAGGGAGAGGAATATGAAGAGACATTTTCTCTAGTCGCCATATACATTTCTATTAGAACTAATATTTCTATTGATTCTTTTATGGGTGGTAAATTGCATTATAGCAACCTCAGGGCTTTGAGGTACATGAGAAGGATTCTCATGTCTACAGGCTGAAGAAGGATTTGTATAGATTCAAGAAGGCACCTCAGGCTTGGTATTTTGATTGATGGATACATGATGAGTCTTGGTTTCACCAAGAGTGATGTCGGTCCCAATATTTACCAAAGGTTATTAAAAGTGAGCCTATAATATTTATATTATATGTTGATGACTTGTTTATGAATGAAGCAGAAGGAATTTCCAACATGACAGAAGGAGCAAAAGTGGAAGGAGGATTTGTTTCCTTGATAAAGGAAGTAATCCAGATTACCAAAGGAATTCATGCTCCCATGTTAGAGGGAGTTGAGCTCTGAGTTCAAGATGAAATATCTAGGTTTTATGCATTACTTCTTGGGATTATATGTGGCATAAACTAAATGAGATATTCCTTGGTAAAGGGAAGTATATTATTACAATCCTACACATATTTGGCATGATGGACTGTAAGTCCATGGCCACTCCCATCGTGACTATTTTGAAGAAGCTGAGAGACTCTAACTCAGATTTGGTAGATCCCTCTATATATTGGTAGTTGATCAGATCCTTGATGTATCTGGTTAATACTGGACCTGATATTTGCTTTGTAGTGAACACTTTGAGCCAGTTCATGGCGGAACATAGGCATGTACATCAAATTGCGACAAAGCATGTGTTGAGATATTTGTGTGGTACAATCAGTTATGGATTGAGATATGTCTTAAATGGTTAAGTACAACTATAGGGATACACAAATTCCGATTGGGAAGGAAGTGTCGAAGATAGGAAGAGCACATCAAGATACTACTTTAGTCTAGAATCTGCTATGAAATCTTGGATGAGTACGAAGTAGACATTTGTCATACTCAACACTATAAATGTTGAGTATATTGCAGCTAGTCTGGTGAGTTGTGAAGCAGTGTGGCTTCTCACCCTACTCGCAAGACTGTTTGATTATTTTCTCGAGCCGACCATGATGACAGGTTGAATCACATTGAGATCAAGTACCACTACATCCAAGACATCATATAGAAGGGAGTAGTGAAGCTCCAATACATTTATATGGATAAGCAAGTTTTTGAAATTCTCATAAAGCCTCTGTCCTGGATGAAGTTTGTATACTTCAGGGACAAGCTTGGAGTGGTTGAGAATGCCTCCCTCGTTGAGAGCGAGTGTTTATGTTGTATCATCAAGGCACACATTCTCCCTAGGTCAAGGGTATTGATCGAGTGTTATGTAATGTGGTTAGGGAGAATGGCCCAAATAGCATCAGGGCTCAGAGTGCTCCCCTGGTCAGAAGGTTCTGACCATATTGCCAAGGGTTGCTTGGTTAGTGGGTAGAGTGATTGCCTCAAATAATTGGACAAGGATTTTTACCATTCAAGTGCTATTTGATGACACGGATAATAGTAAATGGGCCCATGGTTTCACCATTGGTCATGGAAAATTGACCTATTTCAAACTGACAACTTGGTTAGTTGGTGACCCAAGATTAGTTTTGTTTTTACCTCAGTTAGGGGGTACGTGACCATATCACCAAAGGGTATTTGGTTAGTGGGTGACTAAATCCTTTACATGATGTTGATGTAAGATTCTTTCCACAAGGTTCTAGAATGGAACATGAAGTGGATGGATACATTAACATATTAGGCTCATTCAATCTTTTCTTGGGATGGAAAAAATTTTCAGCTAAGTGGACATCTTGAGGAAGTCAAGGTGAATACCTCCTTAGATAAGAGGGAGTGTTGATTTTTGGGCAGTTGTGGGAGGTATTTCCTAGCTACACAAGTTAAAAGAAAGAAAAAATAAATTTAAAATTAAAAGAAAGAAAATTTAATTTAATTTTAGATTTAATTTGCAAAGATACATGTCTCTTGGGAACCCTAAAATCACTAGAAAATACACTTGAACTTCTCATTTTCATACACACTCATCACTCACATTTTTTCTCTCTCTCACACACGTGGAAAGTAATTTGAGGAAGAGGCCGAAGTTTCTAAAGAGCCAAATTTTTGAGACAATAAATATTGAATTTTTTTAGTGTAATTGCTTAATGATGTTCTCAAGTGTGTTAAAGTAATATCATATATTATTGGAAGTAATTAATAGTGGCAGAAAATTGTGCTTGTCTAATTAACACTAGAAAATCAATATATATATATATATATATATATATATATATATATATATATATAAACTTGATTGCCTCAAAATGCCTTCAAAACTAGTTTACATAGATTATCAATACTATGTTGTTTCTCCCTATTGAATAAGGGAATTTTCGTTGACAATAGCGGGGCCAGCAGAATTATCCATTTGTCTATTACAAATAAACTCAAAAAGAAAAATCCAGACATTCTGGTTGTATCTAGACAATACAAAACATAAGATAACATCAAAAATACTATCTAACTTGTTGACCATTAGGAGTCTGAGGAAGATATTGGAGATGGATCCTTTGCACCTAAACTAGGAGGAGCAGGTGTGTCAAAATCACAATAGAGTTGCCCTTCTATATGGGATAGCCTGGAATTGATCTCATCTATACAAAAGTGTCGATTTCTCAACATTCTTTTAATATCCTCTAGCGACGCAAACATGTTGTAGCTTTCCAAATATTTATGCTTCAAAACCATATCCAACAGGGTCTTCATTTGCCAATGCATAGAAATGCCATTGAGGTATTGCTTTATTTTTCCCCTGGTATGGTCAAAGTCAAGTATTTAGTTGGATACCTTTGTCATAATCTCATAATTAGAACAAGATTGTCGTTTTGTACCCGCCTTAGTTTCCAAGTTCTGAATTTATTGTCGAGTCTTAGGAGGAACAACATTAAATTAGGTCTCAGAAGAGTCTTGGGTAAACAAACAGGCCCTATGTTGACCTTGGGAATTGTTGTCATCGTTGCCTCTCTTGCTGCACATACCTTGCATGGGAGGCATGCTACGTAAGGGAGGCTCTCTTTTCAAGTTCCCACACGACCTTCCCCCACCGAGATTTTGAAGAGAGCATGAAACTATGGAATAAACACTCACAATGCAGTGGTTTAAAAAAATCATATAACCAACACCAACCACTTCATACCTGCTACAACCAAGGAGTAAACCATCCCTTCCGCTCTCCTAAGAGAACAAATCTCTGTCGTTCGCGTGACCTACAAAACTTTGGGCAATAAGACAATGCCAAGGAGTCAATGCTAACATATTCCCATAACTTTCATTGATCTGTTTGAACGCATCACATTCCAAAATGAAATGTTTTTCCGATTCCACTAGCAAGACGTGCAAAATGTACACACTCGTTCTTCCCAAAAATTTTAGGCCTTTTTCACCGCCCTACTTCACACCAAAGTTGATACTTGTTAGTTCTTAATTTGAGTAATAAAAAATTTTACCCTCTACCAAATGCTAGCTCTAATACCCTGATATATTTTAAAATCAAAATAAAAAAATTAATTCATTAATATATTATAATTGGACTCAGCTCGCCCTTATCTCGGTCATGCCAACACAAGGTGATTGGAGAACGGTCGAAAAAAAGAAAGGGAGGAAAACTTAGTTTTTCTCCCCATTGTATATTAGTTTACTTTACTTGATGTTTTTGTACACCAACCTCGGCTAGTCGCTGCCTTTTACTTGCTGATGCAACTTGTGATTTTGTTACTTTTAATAAAATTACGATTTTTCCCTGGGAAAAAAATCAGAGTAAAAAAAATTGAATTCGTTATATATCTTTATAATAACAGAAATTTATAATATATAATAGAAATGTATAATATACAACTTAGTTAGTGAAAAGTATTAATTTTTTTTATTAAAAAAAATTATATCATGGTTTTTTTTTAAATCGTAAAGCTTAATGTTTTATTCAATTATTAATTAGTATTGATTACAATAATTTTCTATATATCAATATTTTTAACAAATACCATTTATAAAACAATGCTAAACTCAGACCTCAATCTACGTAATCAACCATTAAAAGGCTATGTTATACTATTTTTTTGGAATTCCGATGACGGCGACAAGTTTAGTGTATGAATTTGCAATAATGATGCAAATGTAAATTTTACATATAATGTTTTAAAGGTAAATAGTAAAAATAAAGTTTTAAATTATAAGTTATAAACAAATTAACGATGCTATTTCTTTTTGAATTCCAAAGACGGCAACAAGTTTGGTGTATGAATTTGCAATAATAATAATACAGAAGTAAATGGTAAAGACAATGTTTTATGGTAAATAGTAAAAATAAAGTTTTAAATTATAAGTGGTAAACCATGTATATTTTGTTATTGGTATTTTAGTTTTTATGCTCTCATTACTTATAGGTTTGATTAACTTTCAGGTTTATCATTTGTTTGCTTTTTGGTCTTTAATGATGGGTGGAGTGTCCACCCCAAATGTCAAACACCGAAAATATCTACAAAGTTCTTATACAAAATATTTAGACAACAATGGTAGAAATCTTGTAATGTCGTGTTAAACATTGTAATGTCTCATTAAACATTTTGAATCAATAAAAAGAAAGAGTCCAATATGGTAGAGATGTTGTGATGTCTTATTAAACATTGTAAAATAAATTAAACTAAATTATATCTATAATTAATTATAATTAAAAAATAAACTAGCCTAGAAAGCTCTAAAAGAGATCAAATCTCTTGAGATGCAAATCTCATTTCTCCCCCCTTGCTGGTGTGTCGGATTCCACTACATTGAGGGAGGACACTATTGAAGCTCTACATCAGAGGGGTATATTAATGTTGTATCGGGTTATCGATGGGTGGCATTGATCTGAATGGGAATATTAGTGATGTTATGATAAGATCCTATATAGAATACAAAGATTTGTGACTAAGGTTTGCCCTTTAAATGACAACTAGAAGTAGGTGGTTTTATGTGTTTTTGTTAAATTATGTTCATGAATTCTTTGATATGAAATCAAACATAAAGTGGAAGCATGTAATCAACAGTCTTACACCAGCCATTATTTAAGGAGTTCACCCCTCCTAGGCTACATCTCCTTGGATAAGCTCTAATGACATGATCCCTTCTCATTATGCTCAATGATTTGTAAAGAAGATTAAAACAAATGTTGAACAAAGGAATGATTATTTTCTCCTACAAAGAAATATACTGTTGTAAGAACATCATCGCATGAGCATACTAACCTTCAATCAAGCATGTAAACAATCAGCAACAATAGGCATCTACATCAAGATCCTAAATTCCAACTTCAAAGAGCTACAATTGCACCACAAAACGCCTTGAAGTACATGAACAAATATGTCCTTCAAAGACATAAAGAGGAAACAAGAATGAGAAGTTACAGCTCTGATGCATTTGTTGTTTTAGAAAGAATAGACAACCCCTGCATGGTCATCTTCATTTCAAACTTCTCCATAAGTTTTTTCAACACCATGATTGATCATGGCACACTTAAGCTTCAACCTACAAAAAATCCTCTCTAGAGTGCTCTATGGATCCTGAGACATGTTCCATTGAGTCTAGAATAGTAAAAGATGGTACCTTAGCCTCTTTTTGCATCCAATTTGGTCAAAAACTGAAGAATTTATGACCTCTCCTAGTTTTCCCACTATTCGCTCCACAAATTGCACAAAATCTGGGCTAGTCCTACAAATCCGCCCAGAATTTGGCAAACTGTCCTATAATTTCACCGACCGACGGCGCAAATTGTGGGACAGTTAATTTCTTTAATAATGCCCATAATCTGAATTAGCGCTAATTAAACCTCATTGGGCGTTAATTAATCCGGGATTAGAATTTTAATGGTGTGCTTAAGGTTAGAGCCTCCTACACTCTGCCCTCGATTCCGGGGTATAAGTCATTTGGTGGTTTATTTCAGGGGTTGGCCCCCTCTACCCCAACAGCACCAAGGAGAAACTTTAAATATAAGCAGCATTCATATTGGTTAAGAAACAATGTGTAGAGGAGTTGGTAGCGATGCAGTTATGTTCAGCGGAGGTCTGGTGTTTGACCCCCGCCTGGTCCCTCCAATCCATAACCCAAATTTTACCATACCATGAGGGGGACACGTGGCGGCCCTAGGTTGAGCCACATGCCTCCTCCTCATTGGCCTCCCAACAACCATTAAAATAATGCCAAAACACACCAATACGCACCAACCACACCATGCCACTTGCCAGCTTGTTATTCGACGGTGAAATGCGTTCACTGTTCAACCTGCCTTGTCACCCTACCACATATGCATGTCTAGTGAGCAGTACAGACTGTTGACTAGGTCTGTTTGCACAATTTTTTTGCCAAATTCTCTTGTTTAGGAAAATGGACAAAACTCTTTTCTGAGGCCATATGAAGTCCATTCCTCGCGAAACAAGTTGTGTTGGATTCAGAACGACGAACACTACACAATCGTTCAGGTTTCATGTCATTATGAGAACTTTTATTTTTGAGAAAAAATTTATCTCTTAATCACTCTTCCCGACTGAAAATATTTTGGACACCAAAAGCTCACTTTCAGTAATTCAACTTCTGAAGGAGCAGTTCCTCCATTCTTCCAAACTCGATCAAATCGATGCTTGTCGTGCCTTGTGTTATCACTCCACTAGATCTATAAGGCTGAGAAAGAGTCCAAACAGAGGTAACCACAGACCAATATTTTAGCTTGCTAGATAGCCCTACCAAACTGGAGAGGGCTCTCTCCACAAAATCATAGCCAAGAAGGCTGGATGAATTAGGGTTTCAGGCTAGGTATGAGTACAAAGGTTTGTTTGTTTGAATTGGTTTGTTGGATGGGTGAATTAGGTCAAAGAGGCTAGGTCAGCGCAAATAAGATTAGGATTATAGTCCATTCAATGGGGCAAGGTAGGTAGGAATGCTAACACTTTAGGGTTTCAGTGTGAGATGGATCAGATTGATGAGGAGCTAGAAAGAGCAAGACAATGCATGTATTCTTTCTAAACTGAAGAAAATGAACAAATTATGAAGATTTTCCCAAAACAGAGCATGAGAGGTGTATTCTGTTTATAAACTTGAAAATCGAATATAATAGAGATGAAATGGATCATGAGGACAAAACATTCATACATATGTAACATAATAAGAACTGTGCTAAATTTCCATACCACGGGTATCCCAAAGATATAGCTACAACTCTTTCATTAATTTCTTGCCAAATACTTATTACACTAGAATCTCTAATCAATGCAACAACATCCAACCTCTAAAATGAGTCAAGAACTGAAATATATAAACATCAAACAACTTCTCCCAACCTCATGGGTCGGATCCATGAGTGGACGAGCGGTTCCACCAAAAACTGAACTAAAACCTAGATTGTAGGGAGGTAAAATTGACTCATCCCTCACTTTTTGGAAACTGATTCATTACATCTCATCAAGAATTTTCACCTAATGTATTTACCCTAGGTAAGTGTAAAAAAATCAAATTACATTTACATCATGAATTACAATGGTAAAAACACCATTTTCCAAGGTGAAAAAAAAAACTGAGAAAAATTGAAAATATTAGCAAACTCAGAAAATTTGTCAAAAGCGCAGTTCCAACTTCAGCTCCAATTTTGAAGGGGTTCCTGGTGTCCAAATTGAGCTCAGGATAAATGATTGGAAAGAATGTCTTGTCTAGTTTCCAAATATATGACTTGTTTCCAAAATAGTTAAGATTTGACCCTCTAAAATTTGATTCTCCCAAGACTGGTCAACAGCGCAATGCCACCCTCCAAAACATGGCAGAAATGTGATTTTTGGGTGTTTTTTGACTTTTGATTGCTTTTTTGACCCAAAAAAGTTTTGTAAATTTTTTTTCCTTATGGTATTTGGCCTTCTAAATCCAATGGTGCTTTCATTTTTTCCATTGGAGGTCCCTAGAAAAAGCGCTTTTGACAGTGTGACTGTGCAAAACTGCCAAAAATGCAAAAATTTCCAAAATTTCCCAAAATTGCTCAAATTTCTTCAAAATTTCTTCTGTGGGAGGTCGATGAAGTATGTTAGGCAATGATTGATGCCTCAGCAAGGATATAAAACTTTTCCCCTCCATTTTTCTTGGTTAGGGTTTCAAGTCTTGATTTGGCCTTTTGAAGCTTTGACCTTCCAATCTTATTTCTCTTACAGTAGTGTTTGTCCATCTTACTTTGTAAATCGTTGTCCTTATTTGCCTTCTCTAGGAGCTTCTCAAGATGCCTTTTGACCCTCTGATTCATGTTGCAAAAATCAAGGCAACCTACATATTCAAAACAAGTGACATTCATAGGAGAGGCCATCATTTTATTTGTGTTGGTGGGCTCTAGCCTTAGGATTCTTCCTCCTTTGTGAGGCCTTCTCTTTTCTATATCATCCTCTTATTTTCTATCTTCCTGTTACATATATTCTTTGTCTTCATCCATAGTGTTTGGTGGCCAAGAAACCCTAGGGATGAGGTGGATGGAAATGGGGAGTGGAGATAGTTCTAGGGAATAGGGATAAGTCTAGGAAAATTTAGGGAGATGGGGGAAGGGTTTATGGAGCTTTGGGAGGTGATAGGAGGTTGAAATGTCAAGGGAGTTGAAAATTACAATTAAATTACAAGTTTGAGGAACTGGATGCCTAGGAAATTTAGAAGCCTAAGACTTAAGGTTTTAGAGGAAAGGGATTTAGGAACTAGGAAATGACAGTGTAGGGGTAGGGATAGATTTAATAATGATGTAGGAAGGGATTTCAGGGTTAAAGGACATAAAATTGGGAATGAGGAATAGAATTATGGTTTCTTCACTAGACCAAATGCCAATTTCACTTAGGAACAAAAACACTATCAAATCAATGCTTAGGAGTGCAAGGAGGCAAGAAATTTGATGTACTTACTTGCTAGAGAGTGTTAGAGGCATTTTTTGAAGGTTTGGAAGAATTTTGTTGATTTTTGGTGCCTTTTGGGCTTGCTGGAAAAAAGCGTCGCGCTGCCTACTAAAAGCGCAGCGCCACACTCTAAGCGCAACGCCACAAAAACTCTACATCTGACCCTGCAATTCGATTTTTTGAACCAAGGGAGTGTGTGCTCGATGGATGAAATGGAAAATGAGATTATTTTTTTATGTCTTGGTGGTATTTATACTTCATCATTTGAATTAATTGCGCCTTGGGACCCACTTTCTCCTGTTTACATTCACTTCACATTTTGAAACTATACCCTTGCATTTTACTTTTTGCTTTGACAAATGATCACCTGATGACTTTGAGAACTCTTTGATTTGACATTTTTGATGCTTTGGCATGTTGAAACTCTGAGTTATCAGCTTTGAGAACCATGAACTTATTACATTTTGAATGACATAAATTTACATAATGAAAATAAAAATTACATCTTAAAACGAAAATTACATGATGAAACAAGAAATTTTCTTTACAAATCATCTTCATATGGTGAAGAAATGTCATTTCATCACCCTTTACTTGTTGGTCTTATGCAGTGGAAATGAAGTTTTATTGGACCTTGAAAAACCCTAAAACGTAATGAAAGCCTTGAAAAACCCTAAAGACCCAATGAGAGCCTTGACTGAGTAGACTTCATGATGACACGACTGAACAAATGATATGACCTCATGACATATGTACATTCAATAAAGTATGAAAATGAGCCAGCAAGTAATGGAAACTTAAGAAAAGTGATTTTTTATTTTATTTTAGGGCTACCATCAGTGAGTAAATTTTGGAATGATGGCCTAGTGAAATGATAAAATTTCTCAATGAGACCCTAATATGATATGAAAAGAGGAATTTTGATCACTGATGGCAGGATGCAAATACTGACACTAACATTGACCTTATTGGGGATGATAGCTCTGAAAGAGGTGTCAAGAACACTATAGACCAAAAATCCTTATCCATTGGGCCAATATGGTCAAAAACTCAAACTAGTAAACATGACTGAAAACTGATAACTCAGATATAATAGACTGACTCAAGACAAACTCAAAATTGACTGAAAATTGACTCAATACTGACTTACTTGACTGAAATATTTTTTAAAACTGACTCAAAACTGACTAACATAAAAAAACTTACTAAACTTATTGATGGCAGCATATCACTGAGACTTGAGGGCTTCAAATCCTGATTTCAACCACCTGCTTGCTGAAGACATATGTACAATTATGTCAAGTGATCCTTCCAGTATAAATAATCCAGCAGATGGATACTTACTTGAATTATTCTCTCACTTTCCTCGACTAGGCAAACAAAACAAAAACTAGGCCACTCCAAGTGTCTACTGAACATGTGCTTCTAGTCTATGAAAACAAGAAAATACATCTTCCCTGCTAACTGTATAAAATCAGTAAAAGGATCTTCAAAAATATGAAATGTTACCTTGTCTTGAGATTCAACAAAAACACAAGCACACCCTTCATTCTGATCTATAAATACACTTGGTTGTTGATCCATAGGAAGGCACAGGGAATTATGACTTTCTATTATCTAAGTGTTAGCTGTAAATTCCTCAAGCATGGGCAACTCTGATTCTATCACTGGAATACTATCTCTCTTAGGCTCATACTCAAATTCATAGTCTAAATCATCTTTGAACATAAAACATTCTTCAAGATTGTTAAAGATGACAACCTTATCCTCTTCATGAAAGACAGCAATCTCTGTTAGCTGATATCTTTGCAGGAAATCATAATAAAAAATTGGCTTACTCAAAATAAATTCCTCTATAGTTTCATCAATCTCATGACTGTCATCATTTAAACTCATATTTTCATTTTCAAAAATGGAAGAAGTTTCATGAACACATTCTTGACTATGTGAACGCAGTAAACCTACATTAGCTTGGGTTGTAACATGACTTTTCAGGAGCTAATCTATCTCATCTTCAGTCAAAGGAGGAAGTACTCTTTGTTTTCTTTGGATGAAACAATAATTGTCTTCTTTCCCTCCTAAAGATTCACAAGGATGCTAAATATCTTCCTTAATCTCAAGAAAAGGAGCATGTAAATTTTCATCAGACTGTTTATTTATTTCATGTGGTTTCATTTGATTATCAAGATGAAAAATTCTTTCATATTCAAGCAAAGGGGAAGCTATTGTATGTTGAATTTGATATTGTGTATCAGAGTGACTAGATTCTTCAGACTGTTGTTGAAGGGAGAAATAATAGAAGGCTTCAATGATCTCTTCATTATTAATGCATTCGATATCATCAATAATCTCAAGATATGCAATAAAATCTTCACTATAATCACAACAACTTTGTAAGAGAGATAAAGAAAGATTTGACTTCAGATAATGTTTGGAGAACATCTTATGGAAATATTTAAGAGAACATAAACTTCCTTCTGGCAACCCTTCATATCATACCCTAGCTTTATCTTAAAGAGTAGCCATAAAAACCTTCATGAGATAATCTTCATGAAACTCAACTTTCAATCTACATGCATGTACATGAAACTTTATTAAATGCAGATCGGCATCATCTTTCACTTCACCTTTGAATATGGGAAGATGTGTAAACCAATCAACATAAGGCATAGGATTTGGAAATCTAGGGATTTGAGTTCGATCCATAGGAGCATACCTGAGATTTTTTCTTGTAGTAGAACTCGTCTCGACAACAATGAAGTCACCAAGAAGTCTATTCAAATTACCAGTTCTTGAAAAGTGGAGTCGCCATTAAAATTCTAAACCTTTGGATTCTTCGACACTAGAGTCACCAGGTGAATGATGCAAAACCTTATTGTGTCTGATCGATGTTCACCATAAGCAATCATATTTGATCTTTGTCATTCTTTCCCAGGAAAGATCTGTCTTTTAGCTACCCCGACAACGACGCCAGTATGTTATCACTCCACCGGATCTATAAGGTTGAGAAAGAGTCCAAACAAAGGTAACCATAGATCAATATTTTAGCTTGGTAGCTAGCCCTACCAAACCGAAGAGGGCTCTCTTCACAAAATCACAGCCAAGAGGGCCAGATGAATTAGGGTTTTAGGCTAGGTATGAGTACAGGGGTTTGTTTGTTTGAATTGCTTTGTTGTATGGGTGAATTAGGTCAAAAAGGCTAGGTCAGGGAAAATAAGATTAGGATTGAAGTCCATTCAATGGGGCAAGGTAGGTAGGAAGGCTAACACTTTAAGGTTTTAGGGTGAGATGGATCAGACTGATGAGGAGCTAGAAAGAGCAAGAGAATGCATGTATTCTTTCTAAACTGCAGAAAATGAACAAATTATGAAGCTTTTCCCAAAACAGAGCATCAGAGATGTATTATGCTTATCAACTTGAAAACCAGCATATAATAGAGATGAAATGGATCACGAAGACAAAGCATTCATACATATGTAACATAAGAAGAACTGTGCTAAATTTCCATACCACGGGTATCCCAAAGAAATAACTGCAACTATTTCATTAATTTTCTACCAAATATTGATTACACTAGAGTCTCTGATTAATGCAACAACATCCAACCTTTGAAATGCGTCAAGAACTAAAAGATATAGACATCAAACAACTTCTCCCAACCTCAAGGGTCGAATCCGTGAGTGGAGGAGCAGTTCCACCAAAAATTGAACTGAAACCTAGAGTGTAGGGAGGTCAAACTGACTCATACCTCACTTTTTGGAAATTGATTCATTATATTTCATCAAGAGTTTTCGTCTAATGTATTTACCCTAGGTAAGTGTAAAAACATAAAAATTACATTTACATCATGAATTACATTGGTAAAAATACCATTTTCCAAGGTGAAAAAAATTGAGAAAATTTGGAAATATCAGCAAACTTAGAAAATTTGTCAAAAGCGCAACGCCAATTTCAGCTCCACTTTGAAGGGGTTCCCAATGTCCAAATTGAGGTCAGGATAGCTCATTGGAAATATCACCTTGTCTAGTTTCCAAATATATACTCATTTTACAAAATGGTTAATATTTTACCCTCCAAAAGTTGTTTCTCCCAAGACTAGTCAAAATCGCAGCGCCGCCCTCCAAAACAAGGCAGAAATGTGATTTTTTTGGTGTTTTTTGACTTTTTGACTGCTTTTTTGACCCAAAAAAGTTTTGTAAATTTGTTTTCGTGACTGTATTTGGCCTTTTGAATCCAATGGTGCTTTCATTTTTTCCATTGGAGGTCGCTAGAAAAAGCGTAGCGCCTAGGGCGCTGAGCTTTTGACAGTGTGACTGTGCAAAACTGCCAAAAATGCAAAAAAAATCAAAATTTCCCAAAATTGCTCAAATTTATTCAAAAATTATTTTGTGGGAGGCTAATGAGGTATGTTAGGCAATGATTGATGCCTCAGAAAGGATATCAAGCTTTTCCCCTTCATTTTTCTTGGTTAGGGTTTCAAGTCTTGATTTGGCCTTTTGGAGGTTTGACCTTGCAATCTGAATTATCTTGCAGTAGTGTTTGGCCATCTTCCTTTGTAACGACTTTAAACTAACTTAACCAAACTCACTAAATTCTCCCCATAGAGGCCACAAAAGAATTTATAGTATAAGTTAGGACCAAGGGGGTAGGCATCCAATAAGCCACCTTGGTCAGTCTTCATCTTGAAACATAGAAGTTGACGGTTTAGGGAACTTTCAAATCTGCCTATGCGCCCATGGCAAAGAAAACCCAAGCGTGGTAGAGACCCGATTCAGAGGGGGTTAGGCTTAGGCCCAGTAAGTGCGGTATCATTCGAGGCTACCTAACCCATCTGATACTCGGTACTGGTAGCTGAACTACCAAGAAGCCCAAGACTCGAACGCTCACGTGGGACGACAGTGCTTAGTGGCCAAAATTTGGGCATCTTTTCCCTATAGGTGATGGTGCAGGCAACACTAGATCCTCTACCCTTACCTTGGTGGATTTTCTTCAGTTGACTGGGGGCATCACCAGTTCTTTTGGGACGTTGTGCCAAAATTCACAATATACCTTCTTAAGGCCAGGTACATTTGAGCGTGTGAGGATGATTAGGTCTTCTAGGATTTGAGTACCATACACAAACAACAAAAAACCATATTTTTTGATTGACTGATCACATAGGATTAATCTAAAGGGAAAATTTATCTTTTATTTTCGCTTTGTTTTATGTATGTGATCGGTTTCTTTCCTTGATTATAATCTCTATCCTCTCAAATATTCCCAAAACCATACGTAGTTGACGCCAGAATGGATCCAACGGGACCTCTTTGATCTATACATCATTTGTACCTCTCGCTATTACCAGGAGGAGTTCCAGGTCTTTCTCCATTAAGGCATCAAAGACGGAACATGACCACCATTATTGGTTCATCCTTTATTGGGGAATATTTAGTTGAAAACCCTAGTCGGTCTCCCAACGCCACACCGGTGAACACCCCCACAAGGTCATCACACACCACTCCTCCCACAACCCCTAGCGGGCAGAGGAGTGCTATCGATTTGGGAAGCCAGGCGAACACACAGTAGGGTACGTCACATGCAGACCCTATTCCTAACCATAAAATTGTGTTTTCACAAGTCACAATGGCTACAAACTCGGAGTCACCTTTTCTAGCTTCGTTAAATCTGGCATTAAATCTTCCAGATTTAAGCAAGTTGATAAACGACCCCATTGCACACAACCCCGCATGACCTCCCATGTCCACAAAGCTCCCTTCGGACATTCCAAAATTCGAAGGGAAGTAAGCAGAAGACCCCAGAAATCATGTAATTATGACTTCCACCTGTGGTGTTCGTCGAACAACATCATTGACGATACTATTCGACTAAGACTATTTCAATGCACTTTAATCGGAATAGTCGCGAAATGGTATGTGGAGCATCCCTCTACTAGACATGGAACCTTTAACACCCTCGCTACTATGTTCCTTGCCTATTTTCAGTTACCCATCCACCATGATTCGGGAATGGAATTACTGACCCACTTTAGGCAAACACCCATTGTCCATATCTCAGACCATCTCCACGAATGGTGATAGCGTCGTAGTTTGTGCAAAGCCAAACTTGACGATCGAGTTCTCTTAGACCTGTTCCTGAAAACTCTCACCGCAGAGATTTCAAAGGATGTGGCATAACAAAGGCCCATATCCAAAGAGGATGCCATCAGTAAGGCCCAACAACTCGAGTTGATCTATACAGAGTCACAGTATATTTACAATATCCTTCCTAACGCCCCGCGCCTACAAACTTACAAAAAATTTCCAGGCGCGTCAAAATCTACAGATGTTTTAATTGGGTTATTGACCCAAAATCACCTAAGCAGCAGTGTTCAATACCCCGGTTATGCATATGATTATACCTAGAACATACCACAACCTGGCTACCAAAGTCATCCCATGTCTCTGTAAAATTTGACCAGTATGGCGTCATCATACCACCATCAGCATGGAGGACCCTATCCTCTAGCTCAGGGGACCTAGTACACAGCTAGACATGCTGATGAAAGAGCTCCCCCCCAACATCCATTTACAAACCAAGGACCGCAATATGCCCAGTCCCTAGCACAAGACCCGGCCATGCATAATAATGCACAGGTGAAATTTTTGTAACCTTCCCAAAACCAACCGCGCCAACCATACAATCAGGAGAATCCAAATTATCCTCCTAACGCGGTTAAGAAAAAAGGAAAAAACAAGCCTAAAGGAAATCTTGGACAAAGGGGAAACAATCAGAAATGCCCTCCACAATCTCAAGTTGGATGCACCTCCAACCGAAATCAAAACCAGGAGCCAAGAAACCCCCAAAGTCAGAACAAGAGGGAAATTCTTTGGATGAACCACTCTTGTTTGATCTGTGGTGAGTACATCCATTACACTCACCACTGTCCCAACCTCCCTAAGCTGAAGAAGTTGCAAAGTAACCGTGGACAAGGGGGATCCTCCCAGTAGACAAGAGTCATGCAGGAGCCCTTCCCCCATTGAGGGACAATTAGCACGCAAAAAAAAACTCCCGAAAATTCCGAAAAAACAACCACGAAATATATATGATTGGCGAAGAAATGTTTTTCATACACGGACCCGAAATTACGATACCCCACCAGACACTAATACGTCAGGGGTTAGTACAAGTGCACCAACAACACCTTTGACCATATCAAATATGCCTATTGAACCTTTGCCAAAAATAGCTAAGGGACCAACTAGGCGGGCAGGAAACTATTCCAAAGTAGCCCATAACTATAGCGTTGTGGATGATCTAGCTCAATCTCCCGCCGATATGTCAGCTTCGGAGGTATTACAATCATGCTCAAAGCGGCGGAAAGCCTT
Organism: Pinus albicaulis; assembly: GCA_034641835.2. Lineage (NCBI taxonomy): Eukaryota > Viridiplantae > Streptophyta > Pinopsida > Pinales > Pinaceae > Pinus > Pinus albicaulis. Next base: position 678,745,493 of record CM076580.1, on the reverse strand, counting down.
ACTTTCTACACTAGGTGCCATCAACCCTGTTAATTCGCGCCTAATGGATTTTGATTTAGATAAATCCACCCCTAGGCTTCCTTCGATGGTTTCCTTTCAGATATCGACGTCGGTCCAAAACATCACCATTAACCGATGTATCATTGACGGGGGTGCATCCACATGCATCATGTCAAAGAATGTATGGTAGAAGTTAGGTTCTCCTAAACTAAAGCCATAAGACATCACGCTTAGAGCATATGATGGTCGCCATTCAGCGCCCGTAGGTCTCTTCCAAAATGTTCCAGTCTGCTTATCTGGAAATATGGTGCTTATAGACATTGAAGTCTTGGACACCCAATTGGACTACAATATACTCCTTGGATGGAGTTATATGTACGCCATGTCAGCCATTGCCTCCTCCGTCTTCTGAAATATGATGTTCCCCCATGAGGACCGCATCGTTACTGTCGACCAATTCACACACACCGAAAAGCTGCCCCTAACAAATACTGATGTCATTCTACCCTATGTAAACACATCTATTGAGATGCTTACACTGTACCAGGAATATGAACCCGACCAGTTCAAACCATTGTCCATCCTAGGGTCATTTTTCAGAGATCCCCCTGTTATACCTGAGTCACCACCTAACGTCACAGGGGCTCCAGTGTGCATGATGTCCTCCTCAAGCACTGAAGCTAGTCAAGAAACGGAGACAAGCAGTAATGACACAGAGTCCTCGGCTACGACACCCTCTCTAGCCTATGTCGCCTCCCAAACTCCTTTCCTCTTCCCCCCAGCTGGTTTTGTGTCACAACATCTCATGGCCACGGTGGTCCTACCAAACTTATCATTTTCAATACCAGTTTGGTACCTATTCCCACCTACTCCAATGGGAGTCGCGCACATCACCTCTACAGGGTTAATCCCTATCAATCTTGAGTTGGCCCCAGTCGTTCAAGATATTTTCGCAAACATCCCTTCAAAGGAAATTCCCATCGCAAAGTCGATGGTTATAGCTAAGAAAACCAATGGAAGAGGAAAGAAGGTGGATAATCCCACCCCGCAACGGGAATCACCACACTGCTCCATATGTGACATAGTAGGCCACCCTACCCACATGTGCCCAGAGCTAGATGAATTAAAACTGCTCCTTATCTCTGCGATAGACATCGTGGCACCTAGTTCTCGCAAAAAGGAACCTGCCACCAAAATTCATGGCAAAGCATTGCGTACAAACCACGCATGCACTATCTGTAGCAATTATGGACACTATACCCATCATTGACCAAATATCTCACAATATAGGGATGCCTTACATGCCATCAAGCAATCCTACTAAGAGGATCCCTCCACCCAATCATCTCAAGATGAACCTCACGTCATCCTATACCTACAAGAGGAATGACAGTCACTAGAAAGATTGACGTTCATATTCCCTCCTCATATCATACGCTGTGCACTGTGTGATGAATGTGGTCACTTCATTGAGCAATGTGCAGCCCTGGAACTCATCCACAGATGGTATCCTATTGAGCGCATCTACTATGTTGTTTTGCGGGCAGTGCAATTCACATGCCCTATATGTGCCGACAACCACATTTTAGAAAATTACCACTATATCCCCCGGTTTTGCTTAGTGCTAGCTAGTCTTCACTCAACCATAGTCTGCCTCTCCCAAGAAGATGACTCTGACTCAGAATATATGAGTAGATCTACAACTCAAGAAGATGTGATGAGTATATCCATCCTCTCTCTGACAACTGAAAAACATCCAATCGAGGAACCCTTAGTTACCCCCAATCGCCCTCTGTAGAGAAGACCAACATGTATGTTATGGTAAACACCCAATCATGTGGTCGCCACTTGCCCTGACTTAGAAGCGCTACGCCACTGGTACCCAGTCACGCCATCAAGCGAGCAGGAAAGAAACCCCATATATAGGTTTTTTTCCCTAGTGTGTTAGGGAAATCACCATGAGTAGAGTTGTTCTTCTATTCCGTGAGTCCATCCTCTAATTGATATGATATATACATTAGAAAAGAAACCTAACGATCTCCTCAACTGGTAGAGAAGGCAGATCGCCCCCAGGCCATCTACCCTACACCCACATCGGCGTAATGAGCAAACTGGGATGGCGCCTCAACCAAGCATGACCCAGGTTCAACCTAGGATAACATGCGGAAAATTCAACCTAGTCGGCCACTCGGTCAATCAGTGCAAAGAACTAAAGCCCCTTGTAAACAGTTTTCGCGTAGTCTCTTCTCTCCCACAGAGACTTCTCTCTAACCAAGAGAAAATCACACATACTTATTACCGGATTTTTTCACACTTTCATCATACAATAAAATGGGAGCATCTCTCGAAGCTTAGAGCGAAAAGAGCAGTGTTAAGTCTACACTCCTCAAAAGAGTTAGACATGCCCAAGCTAAAAACTCAGAAATGGAAGCAGAAGACCTCATCTTCTACATTGGATCACTTCCAAGGGTCCACTTCGGGGACGAAGAGCACTGTTTATTCCCACACAATCTACTCAGTTGGCACAATGGTACCATGCACCATTTACACTAGCCATAACTGCGAACCATAGGCATGCCCGCTAATGGAAATAGTCAGGCACCTCTGCACCAGGCACAATTTCCACAGATAGGAAATTTACCATCCTAACGAGAGACCCAGCCTTGTGCTCACACAAGCACCCATCACAGAGATTTTTCCCCCACCAAACGCCGATGACACGATACACCATATACGATTCATATCATCATGTATCAGAACTATGACTCGAGCTGTCTACTCATCTTCCATAGGTGTCGAGTCAGTTGCAACTACGAGAGTAGTTGTACCTATGACAGTGTAGACCCAATCTGTTTGCACTCTGTTGACCGCGTCTGTTTCCGCCATGTCGACGATGGAATCCTTCTCATGCCTATCAACTAGCTCCATGCAGACTGAACCTTTTCAGCACAGTCTTGCGCAGATTCAATCCCCCTTAGGATCCCTATTCCATTCGAATGAGGACATCCTAGAGGCCAAGACGGAGCCGGATTATCCATGGGATGCGATGCATCACCGTTCACTTTTTATCACCAAAAAAGTCTTCAGTCCTCACAAGACAAAAGAACAAGAGATCTACACAATCGAATCAAAATATTTCCTCCCATCAGGGAAAGTCGATTGGTTCAAGAATCCTATCCTGGCACCCGACACGTTTGAGGAAGGAAACATGTCAAACATCTCACCTACTGTCAAGGTGAATATATCCCAAAATCCTGGAAAGGTCGAAGAAATCTCATTGGGGGCTACATGTTCTCCAGAAGAAATAAACTCTTATACTCAATTGCTATAAGATTATAGATATATCTTCGCATGGAACTACTCAGGAATGCCTAGGCGTAGTCCCACCATCGTAGAGCACCATATTGACACCTGGCCTGACGTATCTCCAATATGCCAGAAATAGTGTCAACTGCACCCATCAAAGGCAGAAGCAATAAAATGATAAATTGATAAGCTTCACAAAGTTGGGTTTATATACCCCATTGCTTACACATCTTGGGTTTCCAACCCTATTCCCGTCATGAAAAAATAGGGCACCATACGTGTTTGCACCGATTTTCGATATTTGAACAAAGCATGTCCCAAGGAAAATTACCCCACCCCATTCATCGACCATGTCATCGATGCTTGTGCGAGTCATGAGGCCCTCTCCTTCATGGATGGATTCTCGAAGTACAATCAAATTCAAATCCGCCACACAGACTGGTATAAAACTGCGTTTACCACCCCTTGGGGCACATTCACATACAAGGTAATGCCATTTGGCCTAAAAAATGATGGATCCACCTTCCAGAGGGCCATGAAATACATATTTCATCACTTAGCACACCGTATCCTCGCCTACTTGGACAACCTAACCGTCTGGTCCAAGAAGTGCTCAGACCATCTTGAGGATCTGCGATCGGTATTCCAATGATGCCAACAATACAACCTACACATGAACCCTCTCATGTGTCTCTTTTGCGGCACAACAGGAAGACTCTTAGGTTTTATCGCGTCCCATCAAGGGATCCGCGCGAACCCCCTCAAGGTCCAAGCCATCAAAAAGGTACCTCCACCTCGAACCCTCAGGCAACTTTAAAGCCTGCAGGGCAAGGCCAATTTTCTAAGACGCTTTGTCCTAGATTATGCCACTTGCGCTGAAGGGTTCCTACGCCTCCTTCTTCAGGACATCCCTTTCAAATGGGATGATCATGCCCATACATCCTGTATCTATCAGCTTCCGAGACCGCCTTGGTCGGGGTATTGATCCAAGAAGGCCTAGATGGGAAGGAGCACGTAATCTACTACGTTAGTAAAACCTTTTTAGACCCAGCCTTAAGATATGAACCCAAAGAAAAGGCTGCCCTAACATTAATACATGCAGTCCAAAAGCTTCGCCACTACATCGTCTTAAAGACCATTATGGTCATCGCAGATATTAAACCCATCAAATATCTTCTCACATGCCACCTAATGAACCACAAATATGCCTGTTGGATATTCATTCTCCAAGAATACGACTTACAGTTTCACTCCCCCAAGAGCAAAAAGGCGCTAATCTTAGCATAGTTCATTATGGACCTCCCAAGAGATACCAAGGAATCACCAGTAAAAAATTCACTACTAGATGAACATCTCTTCCTCGTAGCAATTGACGAACCTTGGTACGAAGATATTCTCCTCTTCTTATGAACTTAAAATTTTAGACCTCATCTCACTCGAGATGACCATCGGCACATTCGCCATCAGGCCCCCTGATATCTCCTCATGGGAGATGTTTTGTACCAATGGGGAATCGACACCATTTTACATCGATGCCTTACTAATGACCAAGCGGAACAAGCCCTTAATGATTTCCACGATGGAGCTTGCAGTGGCCATCTTTCCAGGATGGCCACCTCCCAAAAATTCCTACGGGCAGGATATTTTTGGCCCTCCCTCTTTCGTGATTGCATCACAGCAGTCAATAGATGCGAGCGATGCCAGCACTTTGCTCATAAAGCAAGAGCCCCTTCCGCTCCTCTGCACCCTGTCATCGTCGCTGACCCCTTTTTCAAATGGGGAATCAACTTCATGAATTGAAACCCTGCATCATCGGGCAATCATAAATACATCATAGTGGTTGTCGATTATTTCACCAAGTGGGCCGAAGCCATGCCCACATACGACAACACCGCAAAAATCATCGCTCGATTTCTGTTCAACCACGTGATTGCCTGGTTCGGCATTCCCAAGGATTTAGTCTCTGACCATGGGAAACACTTCAAGAATGAATTTTTCCAGGAGCTATCTCACCACCTCAGATTCACCCACAAATTCGCTTCACCATACTACCCAAAATCCAACAGAAAGGTAGAAGCTATGAACAAAGTCCTCAAAAATATGTTACAGGGCATGGTGAATAACCATAAAACCAACTGGTACCATATGCTTTTCTCCACCCTATGTGCATACCGCACGCCCGTGAAAACATCCACTGGTTTCACTCCATTCCACTTGGTATACGGGGTCGAAGCCGTGCTTACCATAGAACGCGAGATCCCAAATTTACATGCCACCATCGAACTCCTCGATGATACCCAACCTTCAGAACAACATCTAGTACAACTAGAGTTCGTCGACGAAAGTCGACGGAAATCGATGAAACACAACGAGGCCCAAAAGAAATGGGTAAAATCATTGTTCAACCGCCACATCACCCCTCGCTCATTCACCGAGGGAGAACTAGTCCTCCACTACAATGTCGCAAAAGAATTCCTAGGGCTAGGAAAGTTCGAAACTTTGTGGAAAGGACCCTACATCATAAAAAATTGCCTCCTCGAGAGGGCATACATCTTGACTGAGCCAAATGGAACGTGCCTCAACAAACCCGTCAACGGCCTTTACCTTAAGAAATTCTACCCATAAGGGCCGAGAACTCCCTCTGCTAGAGTTAACGTACACACACCCAAACACTTTAAATTTTTGACCAAAAGACTTGTTACAAAACCCGCTCTAGTGTCACAATAGATTACCAACCCGACCTTTACTTCGGATTTGTTGATGGAGCATCACGATGGTATGAAATTTTAGCAGCAGCCGCCTGGGTTATTTATCACCTTGATTGATCCCCACTCTGCACCAATGGTGTTTGTATCGGCTCAAAAACAAACAATCAGGAAGAATATGACGTCGTCATCAGATTTATGTGCGACGCCCTTAATCAGGGCATAATCTGTATACATATCTACCTTGATTCCCAGTTAGTAGTGTCAGATTTAAACCAAACATTTGAGATAAGGGATTCACTTCTGTTTAGAAAATACTTGCTTGAAAAAATATTAAGTTGAAAATTTGTCCACATTACATTCACACATGTATCAAGAAGTCAAAACCAAACAACTAATTGCATAGCTAACAATATTCTAAACTGGAATGCATCTCGAATAAACCATCAGACATAAAATAAAAAAAAATAAAAAAATAAAAAAATAAAAAGAAGAAGAAGAAGAAGAAGAAGAAGAAGGAAGAAGAAGCATAGATATCCATCGGCACAGCATAATCCATAAACAAAAACACGGGGCACACCATGTAGAGCAGCAAAAAAATATCTCTCGCATATACATACCAAAAATGTATGTGTATGAGTACAAAAAATAGTGTCTCTGACCCGTAAGTTAGCCCAAAATATAAACATATACAAGTTGACAAAAATAGGGGGAGCATCCTCATAATGGGTGCTTTCCCCGTGTACAATAAGACTCTAGGGAGGTGCTCCCCCAAGTGGGGCACCTAGACCCACTGCTGCTCCTGGTACCGGTACTGTAGCCACCGTCAAAATGTAGATTGCCACCCGACGTAAAACCGACCGATAGCCCCTCTCCTGGGCCATCAAGGTCTCGAGCCACACATCCTCGAGGTCATCCACAAAGCCTCAGGTAGGCATCCCTTGGGTCAAGTGGTCCACTCGACCCCATGCATCCTCTAAATCTACCACCTTCTTGGTCAGCTCAGCAACACGAGCCTCTGCCGCATCGGTACGAGCTCGCTCAGCAGCAGCCAAGCTGCTACCCTCCCCCAAAGCGCCACCCTCACCACCCGGTGCTCCACCCAGAGGCTGTGCATGAGCTCCTCCCTGTCCCCCGCGAGCTCCTTGAGGTCACCAAAGCGGATGGTGTCCCACCAACCGATCCATAGGACAACTGACCTTGCCAACATCTGTAATAGTAACCAAGACTATGTCAGTGTCATCATAATACCCATATAAACATACATACTCAAGTAAATGCAGAAAACAAGAGAACATACCTACTTTCCCTCATGCATATCCACTGGGAAAACCCATGTTTGGATCTCCTCAAAAGTCCATCCATGCATAAGGGGATGGCAGGAACATCTGAGGATTTGCCTCAAACCAAGCCTTTGTGGCGGCATTCCAATAACGCCCCACCCTACCTCCACCTGCTCGAGGCATCACAGGGGCCCACCTCCTCATGAGAGGCTCTCGTGACCCCCAGTAGGCACCACCACCATAGGTCTCAGCAACACAACCCGCTCATACATGATGTTGCATAAGATGTTGGCATAAGTAAACAGCTTTGATCCATCCCGGACCTTGGAAAGTTGTGCCAGCATCCCATCGTAATAGAAACGGGCAAAGTCAAAAAAGTGCGCGGCCCTCAGTCGACGCAAGACACTGATTTGCGGACCCGATGCCTGATGAGGAGCAGATGACCTCGCCAGTTGTACAATGGCCACTAGAGCACACCACTCGGCCAAGTTTGTCACTATAGCAATAGCTATACACCCCTCCGTCATGGGCACCCCGCCAAAGTGGCATATCAAAAATCTCTCGTGATCCACTCTCCCAGAGGGAAGTGGATATTGAAGCGCCTCACCCTGAGGCATCAACCCAGTCACAAAATAGATATCTGTCTCAAGACGGATAACAAGGTTGCACCACCTTAGCACCATCACCTTGCATCGGATGTTCCAGCATTGGATCAGGTAGCGCAAAAGATGATCTTGTGATCGTAGCAGGTCATTCTCCATAAACTTGAGAAGACCTCACCACGCCAATTGTTGGAGCATGTGACCATCAATAGCTAAGGCAGCATGAAGATCGGGTCAATCCCTCTCCCTCCACAACATCCTGTCATTAAAATAGGAACACATCAGCCACACTGAAAACACTGAAAATAAACAAAATTTCCAAAATTTTGGCAAAAAATAGCTTCGACTCTCTGTGCGCATGTTCCTCAGATAGGCGCGAGGAGGGCGCGTCTATCCTTCTCACAGATGCACCAAAGGCCTAAAGCTAGGACAGGTGCGCTAAATGTGCGCAAAACCTTATTTTTGCTCGCCTATACCTTGATCGCCCGCGCGGTCAAGGTAAAAACTAGCCTAGGATCCGTACAAACCCTTATTGTACAAACCCTAGCACCGAAACACTGAAAAAATTAAAGTGCAGGACGTCATGGAGCCTACCTGACTCAAAATCACTAATCCCGGGTGCTCAGGTTGATTGCAACGGCAAGAACTGCTCCAAAGAAGCCACTAACCTCTCAACACTCAACTGTCACAAATGAACTAAATTGAGCCATATTCGCCCAAGGGTGGTGCCACACGTTTGCACCCCCGAAGAGATTAAAAAAAAAAAAAAAGTGCCGGCAGGTATGCCCTCTCTCATCTTCCTTTTTGAAGCACATGTCTTTCAAATAATATTTAAATAAATAATATGCTTTCACTTGGGGTTTTTTTTTTTTTGCAGATAGTGCGCAAGCCATCCACAACTCCATCCACTGAAAGTTCCAGAGCAGGTATCATTTTACCCTTAGCATGATAGAATCCCAAAAAAACTTTGCATATCCTGACATCATTTCTCCATCAAAAATCAACCACAGGTTCCAAACACCCGACCATGTTTATCATCACCTCACTTTTTCACATGATAAACATCCTTGTTGGTCGGTAGAGCCTCCCCCTCTATGGCACTCGTCACCCAAAGTAGACCATATATCACTATTTTCCATGAGCATACCACTTTAGTCCAGGGATCACGTTGTGCTCATTCGCCCGCCATGCATCAGGTCAAGTTTTACCATATCAAAATAAAACCCCTTTCCCTGACAACCAGGTTTTGCAAGCAGATCGAAATCTCACTACCACACCTCGCATTTGGCCTACCATACCTCTGTCAGCATAGCCCATCTGCAACAATATTTTCCATCCGCTTCATTAACCCCACACATGATACCAGCCAATGGGGCCCCCACCCTCAGCAAAAACACCTTCCTCACATCATCAGTGAGCGAACACTTTTATGTTTTAGGGCACCTATCTATGTGTTGGGTATGTGTTATATTATTTCCACGACTAAGAACACGTGGGGGGGTAAGAGGGGGGGCGATAGCCCCCTCCTTTATGTTGGGCGCAACGAGGGGTTCACAGGGGGGACGGTAGCCCCCCCTGTCGGGGTTCGAGGTAGCACCCCGGCAAAAATTTTTGGTCATTAATTTCTGGAGGGTAGTCCGCACCCATGGTTTTGTGCATTGTTTTGCACATGGTTTTGGGGTACGATGGTTTTCGGCCCCTAGTATTTTTTGTAGATCTGGTCAAGGGAACTATAGTTATGTTCTAATCTAGGGTTAATGGATTGGGGTGTATGTATGCTTCGACATGTATATATATGTGTGTTGTAACACTAAAAGGAATATAATGAAAAATCAAGCTGGTGGTCCAGATTTGGGATCCAGGGGAAAATATCTGTGTTTATCTGTTTTATGTTTTATGCTCTCGCTATTGTTTATTTTCTTTCCGTTATAAGACCCGTGGTGTAGATACCGTTCGTGGTTAAAACCTACACTATGTAAGCTGTACAAACCAAAGCCGATTACTTTATTCTTTTGGTAAATGTACAAATATTGCAAACAATGCACCATGTCCCCCACCCACCCATTCATTTTTTCTCCCATTGAAGCAGTCCCTCGTCACCCTTGGTTGAAGTATTACACCCTCACACATAAGCCACCATGACATTCATAACCAATATATACCCACCCTGGAGTCCTACCAACTCCAGGGATTTCCCCATCAGAAATAGTTATGACTGCCACCAAGCTTCTTTTTCTACTCCGACCTTGGGACACTGAATACCCATCATCAATTTTCATTCACCCCTCACCATCATGCCTATGTTAAACCCATCACATCTAGGATCCTGATCCCCTGTATCAGTGACCCTCTCTTTCGGTTGAGGTTTCCTTTTTATCGACATCAATACCTATTTTCCAAAAAGTAAGCGGTACCTTGCATCACCCCTCTCCACAAAAGGAAAATCCTCTAGTGGCACTATGGGAGACATCATTTCCCATAGATTTCATTGATCCTCCTGAAATTCGACTACAACACAAGATTTCATGTCAAGATGGTATCATACCTTACAACCATTGCACTTTGATCAAATTCGTCGAAGACCCGTGCCTTTATAAGCGTCTCTTTCAACAATGCTTACACGAGAAGGTCCCAACCATCACCTATGTGTACGATGAGCGTTGATATGCCATACCAAGTTTTATGCATATGGGTACACCACATTCCACCTATTATCAAAGAAAAAACACCCCTGAGGGCGTCAGTAGTTATCATCATCAACCAGCAAATCACTACCATAATAGTGACACAGACAGAAGATATATCTGTCAAGTATATTTGTTTAACTAGCCAAAGCATCACGAGCATGGGACATGCCTGCCTTGTAGAAAATTTTTTTATATTATACTATACCATTGCTTGCAGGGATCCCACAGGACATGGTCACTCTTCGACCTGGTGCAGGGTGTCTCCATCTCTGGGCTACACGCATGTCTCTCTCTGTCTCTCCACACAGTACACAAAAGAAACTATAATGTATTTCGGCTATACAGTTCTTCCTAAACCTCACACATTAGGGGGCAACTGTTATCACTAGAAAATTGGACAATCAAAAATGACATTAATTAATTTCAGGCAGAAGGATTTATAAGGTTGAGAGACATTATAGAATCTGAAGTATTTAAAAATCTTTAAGGTATAACAGGAAAATCAAATTACGCACTGAAGGAACTAGTAAAATGCGCCTTTGTGTGCATAATTCTTCGATAAGCGAGCCTTTATGCACATAATTCTTCAAAAAGCACGCCTTTGCGCAGATTTTCCTCAAAAATCCGTGCGGATCTAAGAGTAGCGGAAGTCACTTTCTAGGACCACAAGGCACACTCTAAGACGTTGATCCCACACTTGAGGCCGCCCAAGCCTCCTTAGGACCTCAAGGGAGCACACAATGGAATAATTGTGGCACACAATGGAATCACTCTTCTCTCTTGGGTCACCATACACAATGTACCAAGAGAGGGAAGGAAAGTTTGAATTCTCCTATGAAAGGCCACCAAGAGATGAACAATTTGAGAACACATTGTCATGTTGGCCAGAATTTCCCCAAGAAATACCAACAGTGTGTGATCCGAAGTAGAGATAGAGGGGACTCAGTTGTTGGCCATCCAACAACTCTAGTCCACCATAGTAGATAGAGGGAGAATTTGCGCCAAGGTAGCTCAGAAGTAAAGACATCCTTGCATCAGGACTTAGAACCCCTAGTTATAAGGGCCCCTTGGCAAGTGGGTAAAAGTTTCATCCTTCATTCCTACCAACACTCAATAAGAGGGGACGTAAGCACCACCGTTTGGATTATTGAAGTTGTTTGACTCTATTTAGAGCTTTTGTATTATTTTTTTTAGTTTTAGTTTAGTTTTTTATGTTTGAATATGCATGCTATTTCTCTATCTAGTATGTTTATGTTTTAGCATGTTCCACTAACTTGCTTGACTCCATCTATTTTATGCCTGTGACCAATAACTTAAGAGTGAAAAACCACTCCTCTTAAGTAGGTGTGATTTGGTACATTCACGCGCCAAACACACAAACACAATGATTGAGGAGTTACCATATGCAGGGATGGATTACAGAGGTGACCCAGATATCCCAGTCCCAATAGGAATGCAGTGGGGTGATCTAGGTAAAAAATTCTCATTTTGATGTTTTTTTGTTTTTTGTTTTTTTATTTATTTTTTCCTTTTTAACACCCAAAGCTAATTATTTGAAATGTTTATGCAGATGTGGGACTAGTTCGACCAGTAGAGCTATGACGTTTTGACAGGAAAGGGGACCATCCTGTATTTGTTGTAGTACCACACTCAAATGCAGCAGAGGCCTTGACCGAGCTGGAGCACAACCTGAAGAGGCTGACTATATATATCTCAGAGACTGGGACTGATGATTTTCCTCTCTATTAATAGAGGCACGTTTTCGGGGTTCCAGGGCTAATTAGGTGACTTCTACGTCGAGTAGCTCACGATATAGTCTACTATCATGATCATCATCATGCTTAGTTGTTAGTCTTTTAGGGCTACATTTTGATTGTTTGTATCAGCATATTCGGACAATAAAGGCCAGGGGGCTCATGTCTTTGGATGGTAATTTTTCTACGACACACATTTTACAAATATTACCTAATGGGAAATACTACTTTTGGTTTCAGTTTATCTTGTTCAATATATGGATGAATATTGTTTTTATTTACAAATGTTGAAAATGTCTATTTAACACGTGATTGCCCAATGTATCATTTAATGTGTTTAAATTTCCTGGAATGTATTGATATTCAATGTATGAGTTTGAAGATATATAATGATATCTACATACCAAGGATCTAAAGTACTGATAAGAAAGAGAGATTCTTTCGGAAGAGAATCCTCTACCACGGTTTCGGTCTCAGTAAAGGAAAAGTCACACAATAACTCATCAAATACCAATGATTTCTTATACTTAGATCTTTCAAACTTTAAATTGAACTCTTGTAGAATAACAATACGTTTAGACAATTCTCCCCCTAGAAACTATTTGGTAATAATGTACATCATATGGTTGCAATCATAGATCACAGTTGTTTTGCGTAAGAGTATATAGTGACGAAAACGTTGAACAACTTGAATGGTTTCCAAGGCCAATTTCTCCACATGTGCATATTTTATTTCAGTTTGTGTGATATTCCTAAAGAAATAGTAAATCACATGTTCAGTGTTAGAGTCATCTTCTTGAACTAGCACCATGCCAAAGGTGGCATAAGATGCAGCTAAATACAAAAAGTAGTCCTGATGATAATCAAGCGGATGCAACAATGATGTATGGGTCAACACATTTTTCAATGCATCAAAATATTTTTGAGCAATCTTGTCCCAAATAAATGGGATGCATTTTTTCAACAGTCGGGTAAAACCTTAGTTAGCTCGGCATAGTTAGGTATGAATCTACGTAAAAATTTTGCTTTCCCTTGCAAACTTTGGAGTTGGAAGAGATGAGAAGGAGGAGGAAATTTAACAATAGCCTCTACCTTAAGTGGATCGACACAAATGCCTTCCTTTGATACAAAAAATCCCAACAATCAACCAGATTGTACACAAAATACACATTTGTGAGGATTCAGAAGAATATTGTAGTTCCTACATCTAATGAAAATTGCATTTAAATACATTGGATGATCTTGTTATCTCAGTCAAAGAGATGGTAAGTCATCTAAGTAGGGTTGCACAATATGTTTTATATTGTGAAATGCATAAGACATTGCCCTCTTATAGGTTGCGCCAACACTCTTTAATCCAAACAGGAGTTTTCGATAAGCAAAGTTTCGCCATGGAAAAATGAACATAGTATTAGGTTGATCGAAATGGAGTGTGTTTATTTGATTGTATCCAGAAAATTTATCCATAAAATAAAAAATATCATATCTGAAACAATCATCAACAATTTGATCGATATAAGGAGTAGGATAATCGTCCTTTGGACAAGCTTTGTTGATATCCCTATAGTTGACACATACTCTAATAGTCCCTTGCTTCTTGTTAACTAGAACAATATTTGACACCCAATCAGTCAAGGGAACGGGGTCAATGAAACCTGCTCTAAGTAATTTTTCAACTTCAACTTTTATAACATCAACTTTCCGTGGATGCACTGGATGCAATCTCTGTCTAATAGGTTTGGCATCTGGGTAAGTCTTAATTTCATGAATTACAATTCTAGGGTCAATTCCTGGAATATTCTCATAGGACCAGGCAAAAATGTCTTGGAATTCCTTAAATAGGGTTTTATATGTCTCAATTTCGTCAAGGGATCATGAAGCACCTATGTGAATCATATACTAGGTTTAACTTAGATGTTGATGGGTAGTGTTATAGATGTGTTTCCTAGATTCATTTCAGAATCTGAATGAAGGATTGACATAGGACATTGAGGACTATCGACAATCTCAGATGAAAATATAGATGAAAATCATCCTTTATTTTATCAAGTTTAGGCAGAAAAGATGAACGATGTTGAAAATCATCCAATGCCATTTTTTCCAAAGTCATGATTTCCAAGATACTTTCCTCAGCTGGAAACTCGTTATCGAAGGGATCGGGAGATGATATTGGTACTAAACGTGATAAATTAGAATAATCATCAGTGATCACATTCACTTGATCAGTTTCAGATGATGGTGGGTCGAAAAATTATTGAACTGCCTGATAAGCCAATTCAAACTGACTCAAAGGCATCTCATTTCCATACAAGGTCAATCTGGACTATGAAGGCACAGTCCAAGGATTGAAAGATTGTATTGTGCTTGATGTAATCATATTAACCTGGGAAATATTATGAGGAAAACTGGGTGGAGGGAGTGAAAAAGTTCCCATAAGAGTCAAATCCTTAACCAAACCTACCCAAACATCTTCATACAGAGTAATCGATTTTCCAACAAAGGTTATACTACCTGTAGAATTAGGGTCTGAAGTGTAGTAAGATAATTGGCCTGCTTTACGATTTTTACTTTTATGGGGAACAATTATCATATGAAAAAATGATGAGACCACTGCCAGCATAGAATATGACCAACTTTGTCCCAATAGAATATTATACTCAAGTTGAGCATCAAAAAATTCAACTTCAACTGCAACCATTTTACCTTCTAACTCTATAGGAAGATCATTTAGAATTCCATATCGACAAAAAATTCTTCCATCAAAGGCTTTCAAAGTTGTGGGATATTGAATGATAGTTGGAAAACCCAAGTATTTCCAACAAGCAATAGACATGATACACATAGAAGCTCCTTCATCAATCAATGTGCGAAATAATTCTTTAGTTTTGACATAAACGGGTATTTGGAATTCCAGTTGGTGCGGAAGTATAGATACATAATTTTCAATATCAAAGAAAATGGGATTATAATCCTGAGGATCAATAGCTCATATTACTGACAAAATTAATTTCCTTTGTGTTGGACAAGTCTGCAACACTTCAAGGGCTGACATTGTTGAAGGTGACATAGCCATATCTTCAACAATATTGTAAATATAAGCAGCTAGCACATGTGGATTGAAAGTTGACTTTCAAAGAACACCTTTAGGAGGCTGTTGAATCATCATGTAAAAATTAGCTTTTTCAATTTGTAATGGTTCAAAAGGAGGAAGAATTTATGTGGAAGATTGATTAGGTGAACCAATGTTGTTTCCATTTACAATAGTATTGTTAGATCTGTAATCCTTAGATCTCGTGGCTACCATAACTTGTGAGGACATCATCATGATATCCACTGATGTGGAGGAAGAGGAAGGGTAGTGTGAAACCATATTAATATCTTGAGAAGGGAATGGAACCTTCAAAACAATAGGGGTGGGTGAACCTTTACCGAATTTAGTAACCTCGGCGCGATGAGGGAACTCCTTGGTGTAATGATCTTCATCACATATTAGACAAGGATAACGATGTTTTTCTTTTCATCAAATGGTTCGGTTTTATCTAATTTCTCTTTGGAGGAAGTATTTTGTTTTTCTTTACCTTTTCCTTTCTTTTTACCTCCGGTCAATTTATTCTTACTAGTAGATGAATCTACAACATTAATCTCAGAAGTAATTTCAGGAGAAAAATCACCTTCGGGTGAATCTAGTAAGTTATAATAAGTGTAGATTTGGAATTTTTATTCTTACTCTTAGATTGGCTAACTTAACTGATCTCGCCATCAATGACGTGAGATCATGTAGGAGTTGAGGCTATTTGACCAGGGAAAGGAAAATCCGTAATTTTATCATACAAAGTGCGAGACTGTGTGTAAACAAGGTTTAGATATTGGGCATGAGTAATGATTTTCTCTTCACTTACAACACCTCCCTCGGCCACATCTTTAGTAATGACTGGAAGCAAAGATTTTGTAAACCATTTAGCCAAAATATAATATGGAATGAAAATTTTAACTAAACAACATATATGTCTCCATTCATGTAAATGATCGGAAATATCAGTAGACAAGAAATGTTTTACAGAATTAAAAAATTTGGTATTAGTGTCATAACGAATTGGTAACTGAAAATGTGTCAAGAAAGTAGAGGCTAAGGCATTGAAGTTATGAAAATAAGCTCATCGTAATTCAATGTACCATTTTGTTGTTGAACCGTTTAAAGTTCATTGGAAAAGTCATAATCTAATGGAGTCATCGATTAATGAATTTGACACGCACCAAATATGATGTGTCATGACATGATTTGATGGGTTTTCTCCTGATTTGCCTTCAAATTTTGGGATGTCACTAGGCAACTTAGTAGGAATTAACGACCAAAACAGGAAATAGTAAATAGGATCATACGTTAGCTAAGACAAATCCTGTAAATCTAAAGTTGCGATCGTAACACCCTCTTCTCACAACTACCGAAGTAACCAGCCAACCAAGGTAAACATGCAATGAGAGGCTACTAATATGGGATTCATCCTCCTAGATTACCTTAAGGAAGTGGAAGCGACAAAGACATGACAAACATACCTTACACAACATCAACAACACCTCCGGGAGGTAACCCAACCTCCCAGACCCCTGAACCCTGAAGGGGAATTGATTTTTACCCTTTTGAGCCTTATTTGTGGGGATATAGGGGAAACAGAGCAGTTAGAAGCCTATAGTTGTGGACATGCCAAGGAAAGGTCGCGGCTAGGGTTCCAAAAAGTCAGTTATGTGCTTGCAGCTCTGGGATTTGTGTCATATTCTTAGCCCCTGAGCCCAAGTCATTGCCCAAAACTTCCTGTAACTTTAGAAGAGGATAAATAACATCAAAACAAATACATGGAAGCAATCACATCATTAGGAACTCATCCGAACCCACCCAATCATGACAGGAATTTCATCAAACATGTCACAAACATTGCATCTAGAGGTGTAAACTATGAAATTAAACATAGGGGTCTAATACTTATCTGAGAATCGCTAAGAAGAGTTGATCCATTACATCATAAGTTGCAATACAATCTATATGACCGTAGGTACATTGTATATTCATTTACAGGAAAAAACATAGATACAACCATACATCATCACTGATCAAATACACGATTATAAACATCATAATAAAAACAGAAATACCATGGATATAACATCAATGAAATCCACATAATAACCAATACATCTTCATACCAAATATCAAAGGAATGAGATTCTCATTATTGAGTGTAAAAACCAACTGGAGATGGGACTTCCATGTTCCACCTGACCATAGATTGGTTGAGCCAAATCTCTCTTCGGCCAATCACCCCTGTGCCATATCATAAGCATGAATGTGGGACTCATAACCAACCGAAAAAGAACCAAACAAGCATGGATGCTACTGGATTTATCCACCTAAACTGTGAGGAACATGAGTGCCTCATAGTCTCTCAGGCTTTACCGTAACCCACAGTTTGATCCAGGAGTCACTAGTACATACATCGATACCATCTCTCCAGGATTTACCATACATCCCATCCCTGGACTACTACGCCCAACGAAGAGAAATCCACCTCTTGGATTTACCATATATCCTTCCATTCACTGGCAAGGATTCCTAGGCCCATCGAGGAACACAATCTGGCTTTATCGCAACCCACAGTCTGGCTCAGGGGTTACTAAGCTAGTGGCTTTATCACGATCCACAGTCTGATTCAGGGAACACAGCTAGGCCATATGTTTGTCATTTCAGAGATCCACCCCACTCAACTTAGAATCCATCCAACAATCCAGCTCAATCAAAGTATGAGAAAACCATCTCATCAAAATTATAATAAAATGGCAAGGATAGGCTAAAAACTACTGTCACACCTGGAAAAACCCATGCCAAGACAACAATAAACCACATGCAATACCATGCATGCTAGATATAGCAAGGAAATCACATATGCAAATCGATACCTACAAATAATCACATTATAGTTGCTTGATCCTTCTCTTCCTTTCTTGCTCCAATTCCCAAGTTCTCCAAGAAAATTCGAAGTGTCCAAGAGTGAGAGAGAGAGAGAATAATGATAGAGATCCAAAAAATGCACTGACAAAAGCTTCCCAACTAATCCTCATAATCGCTTTTATTAATGAGGCCTCTATTTTCTTCATTTTCCATTATTTTCCTTTGTTTTCCTCCTCACATGCAACCTGTGACCTTTCATCTCCTTTTTATCCTAATTTCCATTATTTTCATAAATAAATGTGCCAAAAATACTTTTTTCATCTCTAATGCCTTATCCATTGCCTTTATCCATAATAATTGAAATGAACACCCGCTAGGATGTTTTTCCCACCATTAAGCTTGGAATATGTGTCCCATCGATCGTGGTCTTATATATTTTTACATGGATTTTTACCAAGGTTGTTAGAGAACCCCCTCCCCCCAGGGGAACATCGTCCTCAGTGTTCAATGACACCTACAAATGAACAAACTGATAAAAAAAAACATACTACCTATGGAGCTTTATAACACAACTCATTGCATAATCCACCTACAAAGTCAGCTCAAACATCCAACTGCCAAATACACAACCGTGCTACTTGTCCTCTCAGTGAACAGTTACCAACTCATTGTTCCAGGGTACACTCCCAATGCGCATTTGATTTCGTATGGCAATGCTAATGAACAAAACAAATCCATCCCCAAACTTCCATTCTCTGCTACATAGTCCCTCGGTAAATCCTGTCACCCCCTTCTGTGCAGTCACACACCTTCCAATTTTCGTTGGCACCCCCATCCTGGGAATTCCATCCCTTGGCAAGTCTTCCTCGCATCGGAAGATACAAAAAACAAGGCATATACCTGCCTCAAAACCATCATACTAATCATAGCATGCTCATGGAAATCTATATACACTATTGGGTACTAGTGTCCCACAATGGCCCTGCTCTTGAAGTGCTTTACCAACATACTATTGCTTATTTCAATTCCTTTTGTTGTTGCTTCTAATTCTTGCAATCAATTTCAACCACCCAACGGGAATTTCTGGCTTCCTGTACCAAGCACATAAATTCTATTAGCTTGACAATAAATTGAAATAAATTCACATCATAACTCATTGGTAGCTCATCAATAAGGTACAGTTTCAATCCTGTTCACTTCCTGTCACCACAAGTCAAACTAGTTGTTTGATCAATCATCATGTATAAACATATCACATCAGGCTATCTCAAAACACAACCATCATATATTAAAATCATAAATCACATGCAATCATCATAAATCATAATCATAAATCACATGTAATCATCATAAGTCAAAATCGTAGATCACATGCATAATAGAACTGAAATAAAATATTGATACTTATCCTTCATCGGTCCTTACTTCTGCCTTTTTTCTTTCTGTACACACACTGGATTGGTTTCCACACCCAGCAAGCACCTAGTTCCTTTGCTTATGTTCAATCATGTACACATACACACAATGTACATCATAACATGCATACAACCACACAAGGTGTACAAAACCACACAATACATACACCCACACCGGTGTACAACACGATACAACACATACAATACACCCGGTGTACAACATGATACAATACATACACATACATCTAGTGTACAATACAACACAATACATATACATAGACAAAGTACAACACAATGAATACACATGTCAGGATACCATGACTACAAGATGCACATACATAGTACCGCATGCCCAAAACACGGCATGTATGACATGCACACAATACCACATGTGCATAGCACCACCTCTACAACATGTACATAACACCATACATACACAACACCGCATATCCAACATGTGCACAACACCATATGCACATAACACCGCATATCCAACATTTTCACAATACGATATGTACAAAACACTGCATAGCCAACATGTACATAGCACCATCTATACCTAGCACTACATATGCAATATACACACAACACCATATATACAACAAGCATACAACATCATAGGTACAATCACTGAAAATACAACATGCACAACATATACACAACAATGGTACTCCACATCCATAGACAACACACTCACCCCACAAGCAACCTTGCTTCTAGTGTCTTTCCATTATCCATGCCTATCCTAGCATGCCACAGATCACACTACTTTCACTTCTTTGATGTACCCCTCAACATTACTTGTCCATAACATAAACATAGGCATAGTACAAGCATGTAACATTAAATCATATCCACATGATACTGACCTCATAGATTTGTCAATGCTACTATGCCACTTGATTCCTCATAGCTAGGAAGTTCTTCATGCCATTCACATGCATAAGCAATCATTCCTCGACAAGAATGATCCTTGAAAATCTTGTCATACATTGACATAGGGCCATGATTGTTTTATGTTAATGATTATATATATATATATATAATCATTAACATAAAAAAATCATGGTCCTATCAGAAAATGGCACACATACATACATATATACATATAAACATCAGAATTAAAAAATCATGATCCATGACGACCCCGTCAGACATGACATACATACATACATGCATGTATACATATATATAAACACCAACATAATCATGATTACAACATAATTGCTAGATATCATAAGGTCTAGGTTAAGAGAACTTCCTTTATTTGTGCACAACATGCACAACGTTGAGAACAAAAGTTCCCAACATAGCCAAGGCATATAACAGCTCAGATCCATTTTCTTTACCTTTTATGTTGCATTTCCCATTTATGTATTACCATTGTCCATTTACAACGATGGACCCAACCAGTCCGACCAATTTTCATAGTCTTACCTTCCGTTGCACTTACTCATGCACTGAGCTTCGTTAACTTTCGTCTTTCCCAAATCAATTCCCAAGACTATCAAAACATAAAGGAAAGAAAAAGAGCAAGCAAGAATAATACCATGAAAAACCAAAAACAATATGACACCACAAAAAATTGGTATGGCCATACACTAGACATAAAAAAAGCCACAATCAAGTGCAACAACCAAAAAATACCAAAAGCACAAGACTGGAAACAAACACCATGACTCAATCCCAATGGTTCTCGGAGCTTCTAATGGAAATCTCAACCTGAACCTTCTCCAATATTTCATGGTGGTATCTTTCCATGCATTCCCTTGCATCATACTACCCTAAACACATCATTGTCAGTGTATAAATAAATATACAATATGAAAATTACCTTACCTTGTTTTTCCAACACGCTGCCTTGTAACTGAACACATATACCTCTCAAGGAACTCCAATTACTTGATGAATCCAACCATAATTAGAAACCAATGGTTATACTTTTCAAATACATGTTCATGAATATAGAACATATCAAAATAATTCCAGACAAGATTAGGGTTAAGAAGGCTTCCTGTATGCAAGCACTCTTTCGTTTGGAATTAGGTTTTCCAAACATAGCAAAAGGAGTTCTTACCCAAATCCTTTCTTCTACCTTTTACCTTGTTGCAATTGAGTCTTTATTATGTGCCATCATGTCACCCAGATGTTAGTTATATGTAAACAATCAACTCGCAGTCATCAATCCTAATACATACTGCTACAACTATCACCTAATTATACTCGTGTACACATCAACTATCTCCACACATATGGTTTAGTGCAACCATCTCAAACAAAATCATTCCTTCATGCAATCTTATAGATACAACTCATACTATGTGATTATTGAAACGTTCAAACAAACTATAAGCATACCATGTTAGATAAATCGACTAGACAATACAATAGACACAAAACACTCAACACCATATAGATGACATAATCAAACAATCAAGCATCAAGTAAACGACATAAGCAAACTCATACCTTAATGTATCTTAGGGGAGGATATCTTGTTTGCACAATCAATATAGATTAGCACAATATAACTTCACAAGATTTCAACTCAATCATAAATAAGATCATGATATCCGTAACAATATCTAGCTAACATGTTCATATCATAAACTCATAAGCAAATGTCATTAATGCATACAATCACACATGCACAACCAACCTATATTAGTACAATATAATATTACAAATATATCGACTCATACATGAACGTAATAACCCTAACCATCTGCATAAGCCAATCCAAAGCAATATGATACATATACATCAAGATCTTAATGAAATAACCCTAATCCTCAAGTTACTAGCATATAACAACAACAAGTTATACAACATGTACCCTAATCATCAATCTAAATATCATACAAAAACAAAAAGTTAACCTATATCATACTCATCAACAACATATAACATAATTGACATAAACAACAATAGCAATGCATATAACCACAGGTTTCTTCTGCTTATATGGTTTTGCATCTTCCCTCAGAGGAATTCTATGCTGCATTATATTAATATCAAAAGTTTTTAGGTCCTGATAGGACCATGCAAATACATCCTTGTATGACTGAAATAATTTCAAATATTTCCTTTTATATTCCTTTGAAACTTTTTTGGATAGTTTTACGATTTTGGGCTCAGCATCAGTGCCCAAATTCAAGTCTTCTACTTGATTTTCTTCTATTACTTTACTGTGCTGCAATGGAACATCATTTTTATCAAATAATATTTCTAGGGGCACTAGCCCTCTAGGGATAACATTTCCTTTCAGCTGCAACACTTTATTACCTGCTATTTTTTCTTCCCATCTGTTTTCTGCAATATTCCCAGTTTCCTCTTCCTCACAGTCATCAATTTCCATATTAGAGAATTCTCCCACTGTTTCCAGGAATCTCTTCATTTGTTCTTCATCTTCGAATACCTGTCAGTGTTTAATATTATCTGGGATGGATGGTCTATATCGTACCTCCACTTCATATCTCAAAAGTGGGTTCTGAGGAGGACGGAACGTACTGGCAGCTACAGCAAGAGAATCTGCTATTATGTTCTGTTCTCGGGGCATGAACTGTATGTTAAATGCTAAGAAAAAATTCTCCACCATGTCCCATACTTCATTCCTATAGGCTTTCAACCGAGGGTGTTTTGTTTGGCATTGATTTCTGACCTGTCTAACAACCAATTCATAGTCTCCCAGAACTTTTAAATTCTTTATATTCATATTTCTTGCTGTTTGCAGTCCCAGTAGCAGTGCTTCATATTCAGCCACATTATTAGTAGCCTCATATTCCAATTTAAAGGACAGTGGCACCCATTTTCCTGTAGGAGAGATTAATAACACTCCAGCTCCATTACCTTCCTTTGAATTTGCTCCATCAAAATGTAATGTCCAAATTTCTAATTCCTGGTCTTCTGAAGGCTGCTCAGCTTGGATTTGACCAAAGGGGGGCTCATGGGCATAATTTTGATTTTCCTCTAACATCAAACACGAGAAATCTCCCTCTTTGTTATAAACTAGGGAATTCTCTGAGCAGTCAGCCTTGGTTACCATTTTAACAAATCTAGTCTCCCTGTATAACCTCCTCTCTTGGCCTCCAAAGACAGGGACGGTAGCATATGTTAAGTCCATTTTGAGAGACCCGCCAATTTTTGTACCCCAGGACCTTGACAGTAACATGCCAAAGCGGGCTGGGATATCAGCAACCACAATATCCATAACTACACTTTTTGCTGGAATTTGTGCCAGATTGACCACTAAATCTTTAATCATCCCCAAGCATTTAACTCTTTTGGAATCAAATGAGTATAGGTCTTTATATGGTCTTGTAATTTGCAATCCTAGTTGTTCCATGACAGACAGATATGGGAAGCCCCAGAATCTAGCATACAGTTGTGTAACAGCAGGTCATGAATAACTAAAGACACGTAAAAGGGAGGGGTAGAAGGGTCTATTTCCTCTACATGTGGGCCAAAGACTACCAGGGGCCTTTCTTCTTGGAGGTTAAGACTATCTGGAGTTATTGGGGCTTCAGGAGGTAATATGAAGGAAGTAACTTGAGATTGATATGCAGGCTGTTTTAACAGCTCGGTCAGGGGGACTGGAATCTTAATTTTCTCAAGCTCTTTTTGTAAATTAAAAGAAGAAGAAGGCTTTTCTATTACAACTTCTTTAGATTCTTTATTTTCAGCTGGAATTTTAACCTCTTTTGACACAGACTGGACATTAGGAGGACTAGTAACTTTGGAGGAAGAGGGGGTTTCATCATTAGGTTGTAGAGGAGTGTTAGGAGGGCCCTTACCTTTTCTGCAGCTTTTTGTACCGTTGTTTCTTTCTGAGCAAGTGCACCCCTCTGAAGTGGAGCTTCTTCTTGGTCTTGAGTCCGGGTCCTCTTCCTTGAATATATGAGATCATATTTTACATTGAATTGTGCTTGCATGAAATCAGCAAATTGTTTACAATAATGATCAATCTCTGCTTCTTCTTCTTCTTCTTGCAATGGGCATTCTATATCATCATTGTTTGAAAAAGCAAGGTTTGAATCTTCTAATTGATAAGCAGCATCTTCAGTGGATTCATGTGCTGGGCCTTCCAAGTACAATGGGTGTGGTACCTGATCTTGTTGCTCCTTTGCTTCCCTAGGCAATATCTGTAGTGGTGGTCTTTTATACTGAGGATTATATCCTCTGTTTGGAGCATTATAAAAATTCTTGGGGGTTGAACTCTTAGCCTCCAATTCAAGTTTAACCATATTCTTAATCATCTTGCTTATTTCATCCATCTTATCTGAATCCTTCTCCTGGTTAGAGGAGGAAACCTCTTCTTTTCCTCTCCTCCTAGTATCTTGTTCAACTTTCCCCTTTGATTTCCCAGTGGAAGCAAAGTTTGCTTCTAGCTCGAGAGCATCTGATTGAGCATCATCTAAAGTGGCAGGTTTTCTTTCCCTCAAGGAGAAGCCAAAATCTGAGTCAAAGGCTGCTATGAAAACCACTTTAGCAGCAGTCTGGTGAGGCTTCATCTCAGGAGGCAGGCTCAAATATAACTTGTTAAATCTTTTAATAAACTCTGAGACTCCTTCATTATGTTTCTTCTTAAGAGTATTGAATTCAGTAAGACACTGTCCATGATCTTTCTTTTCTCCCCATTTCCTGAGAAAAGTATTCTCCATGTCATCCCAGGTGGTCACTTAACGGTTTCCTAAGGTCTTGAACCATTTTCTGGCTTCACCATCCAAAGATTGCACAAATAATCTTAAGACCACATCTAAATGTTCAACATTAAAGTTCTCTGCAAAGGAGCAGAAAGTATCAAGATGTTTCTGAGCGTCAATTTCATTTTCTCCATTAAATCTAGGCAGAATCTTCAAATAATCCTGTGGCATATCATTTAGCACTTGGGGTAAGGCCAGTGGAGCATATTTGTTCAAAAGAAAAGCCGGTACATTAACCATTGGAGGAGGTGGGGGTTGTGCAACAATCTGAGGTACAAAAGAAGGAAGGGGAGGCAGAGGGAGTGGAGTATGTGCAACAATCGGAATGTGTTGTACAGAGGTCTGGGGTGTAGATGGAAACAATTCACGATTAACAAAGGATACCTCTGTAACTTCTTTAATTTCCTCAGCCTCAGGAGTAGGACGAAAATCCTCTTCAATCCTAACACTTCCCCTAGGTTGACTTTTTGAGTAATATTCGGGATTTTCCTCAGTGGAATCGGGATGTTTGGTTATGACTCCTTGAGAAGAAGAGGGAGGATAATCTTCAACAGAATATTTAGGGATCTCAGCACGGACTGATTTCCTCTCTTTCCAAACTCTTTTATGAATGATCTTCTCTGGGTCAGACACGTAAGGTGTCTTTGACTGAGATGTATCTGATCTCAAATGTGGCTTGCGAGGAGCCAGGACTACCAATAGATTTATCAAATAAATAACAGTGGAGTCGCCAAGGTGAGAGATATGCAACTCTTCAACTCTCTATGCTCACCTGATTAGAGAGTGGATATGATTTGTCGAGGCCCAGGGAAACTGATATTCTTAAATTCGATCCCCGGCAACGGCGCCAGAAAGATGTTGTAGACAATTCTTGTCACCCCTAGAGACGGCCTAGAGTTGCCATAGACCAGTGCCTAGGACATCTTATCATAGCAAGGAGCTCATAATATAACTTGGGTTGTCAATCCAAAAGCTCTCCTGCTATCTCTTGTAAAACAAGGGAATTAATTGAAATGGAACCAAACTCTCTCATAAGCTGATACAAGGATAAGAACAATGTAGGAACAACTTGTAAAAACTTCAATATTAAAGCATCAGACAGTTAAGAGGCAGTTTACTGTAAAGAGGGCCGATTCAAATGATATACCACATAAATCAAATATCAGAAGGTGAATGCAGTGAAGAAAATATCAAGAAAATACTAGTTAACATGAGGTTGATACCCAGATACACAACAGAACCACATATGGGCTTATCACTCTAAGAATCCATACATGATAATGGCGTTTTAAAAGCACCTTCCTCAAATAACTAATATAGCAGAAAAGATGGGTGAAATGAGCATGGAACAATATATCATGCTTGAGCCTATTTAAAGTGCTTGACTGCTTTAACTAAGGGCATCAGCTAGGATGAATCCTTACCAAACCAGTGAGCCACTCACATTCCAGTAACACGATACAAGAAGATAAATGAAATGAAATGAAATGTTATATTAACACATAAGAGAAAATTACATATTGTAGGATATCACAGACCAGAATCCTCATTATAGATATAGCTCCTCCTCACTGAGACCCTACGGGCTCTGAGCTTTCATATAGAAACTTTACAAGATGTATACAAAACTTTCCACCACACAATTTTCTGATAGAGATCTGGAACCCTTACAATGTCTTTCTTCTTATTACTTATAGAGGAAATAGAAAATTGTAGAAAAAGAGGTAGGTTATGCACAATTAATGATTTGTTTTAAACAAAATGGCGGAAAAACCCTCGTGCCCATATTACTTGACAACTTTGAAATGCTGAGTGTACTCTGCTGCTGCTCCATGGAGTAAATGCTGTAGGTGTAGATTCCTCTAGAAATGAGATGCGCAAGATAAAATATGCAATACTCTGTACTTTCTTGGAGAGAGAAATCTGCTGAGGATTAAACCTAGAGGATAATTGTACTTTCTGCCTCTCATCTTTTGAATCCACATCTAAGGTTTTAAATGCCCGAGGCTCAGTTTCTCGATCATTCCCTGGTATTTGTATGCTGCCCAATTAATATTGCCTTGCTGCGTAATCTTTCCCCTGGATGCATTTGCAGGATTTGATGGATTTTATTTCTGCTCCCATTAAATTGGTCATATCATAGCAACTACCGCCAGCCTCCTTCTTAAATTTCTACTTTTAAGAACTGTCCTTAGAGAAGATCTTGGCCTCTGTAACGAAGGTGATACATTACGGCAGCTCCTTCTCAATATAAACCTGCAAAACCTGCAAATACGTTAGAGAAAACCAGACACAGGAGCGAGGGACGTGGAGGTTTCGACGATGGTAGCTGTGGGGACATGGCCAAATGGTAATGGTGTGTGGAGTTGGAGGAAAGATTACAGGGTGGTGGAGAAAATGTAATGGAATAGCGAAGAATGGGCTGGCAAAGGGTTATAACGTAAGAACGTCAAAATACAATAAATGAATCGGATTTAGACAAGTCGATGTACGACAGATTGCATGGAGGGCATGATGTGGAGATATGGGTTGAAGGCATGGCGAGGGGTGGACTTAGTCAACAATCAATTACGCGGACGATCCTGACCCTTCGTCCTTAAAACGAGATCGACGGCTGGAACAGCATTTGGAGCGACAGATAGCGGGCCCGGAGTACGATTTCCCCTTGTTATCGTTCGTGCAGGTCCGGAGGATGATCGCTGTTAGATGGAAGCTGGCAGATCCGATGGCAATGGTGAATTCCGCTGCCCGGTTTTGGTCTGACCTTTAATGCGCGAAATGGGCGGTTTCAGCATCGTACACTTGGACACTTGTCATGCGATCTATGGAATTACTGGCCCCATGGAGAATACCGCCAGCTCAGCAATGGTGGTGCAGAATAAACCACCAGTTTTTGGGCGTGGGGCCACCACAGATAATTCGATTGCGGGCCATTGATTTGATTGAGATCAGACGACTACAGTTTGGCCCGAAAACATAAAGCCATGACCCCCGTTCAATTAGGCACACGGTTTTGCGCCCGAGTCACATGGGAATCAGAACAGAGGAGGCTGAGACCTCAAGGGCTGGGCCCGATAAAAATTTTAATGGCGGGTTTAAGCTTTGAATAATGTATTTTTGTGAGCAGGAAGGATAATGATAGATAGAAGGCGAGTGTTTTTGGCCACGAAAGGATTTAAACAGAATTAAATGGGGCTGGTGGCCAGGAATTTCGAATGTAGGGGCTGTTATGCACAACATCGGCTCCATCTGGGGATGGTACGTTCCTCCGTGGACGTGGCGAGAACCGGCAGACCACTGATCATTTCTGTGCTTACCTTGATCTTCTACTCTTTTAGCATTTTTCTCGATAATTTATCAGCGCACTCATAAAACCAAAACTGAAGAAAAATATATATACAGTATGGTACATCAGGCTTGCTCTACCTGAATCAGAATTGAAAGTAAGGCTTGAGAAATTGGCCATTTACAGGGGCGTCCAGCAGATCACTCTGTAGGTTTTCCAACATAAAAGTATTATTTCCTCCCTGCTTTACAATTTTGAATGGGCCAAACCACAATGGATCAAATTTACCATGCTTTTCTTTTTCGGCTCTCTGGACATCCCATCTAAGAACCAGGTCACCATTTTGCAATTTTCGATCCTTTGCATGCTGATCAAAGATATTTTTCATTTTTTCCTGGTATTCGGCTAATCTCTGATTCACCTGGTCTTGTGTTTCCTCCAATTCCACCAATTGATTTATTCTTCTGACCATATCATCGGGCTCTTCCTGATTTTCCTGCATGAAACGTGCCACTGGCGAAGCTAACTGCACAGGGAACACTGTTGCTCGTCCATATAATAATTCATAAGGAGATTTCCCTGTTGCTCTCTTGCTGGTTATCCTATTCGCCCATAGAGAAAACTTTAATTGGGAATCCCAATTCTTCTGATTTTCATTAATAGTTTTCTTCAAGGCCCTCACCAGAGTTTTGTTGGAAGATTCTGCCAAGCCATTTCCCTGTGGATAGTAAGCTGTGGAGTGATTCATTATAATGTTATACTGCCGGCAGAAATTTACAAATCGTGCAGACTTGAAGCCCTGTGCATTATCAGTTACAATTCTAGCAGGATAGCCAAACCTGGATATGATATTTTCTTCCACAAATTTGATTATCACAACATCTGTAGCATTTCTTGCAGGTGTGGCTTCCACCCATTTTGTAAAATAATATGTGGCTGTTAGTATCCATTTATGTTGGCCACTTGATGGGGGATGTATTTCCCCTATAAAATCTAATCCCCATTTTTGAGATGGTTCATTTACATGAACAGGAATCAAGGGCAGAGCTGCTAATTTCTGTCTTTCTGCAAATCTTTGGCATTTATCACATGCTCTGACCTAAACAAAAACATCTGTAAATAATTTTGGCCAGTAGAAACCAGCCTTCAGGATTTTATGAGCTGTAGCCCTCCAGCTGTAATGTCCTCCACAGATTCCTTCATGGAATTATGTCATTATAGCCTCCACTTCATTTTCTGTAAGGCATAATAGTAGTATGCCTGAAGGATCTCCCCAATATAGCTGTCCATTAGCAACTATGTATTTCTTCGATTTCATTCTCACCGCTCTGTATTTTACCTTATCACAACCCGAAGGACAACTGAGTGTTAAGAGATATTCAATTATTTCTTTGTACCAAGGACTAGTAAGATATTTCATGTGTATCTTTTGAGTGGCCAGCTCTATTCCATGCTGCTCTTCTCCTTTCTCAGACTCCTCATTCGCTATCATGGATAAATTTATACCTAGAGCCTGATGATTTGATTCAGACAAAATTTTGGCTAGCCCTTGTCCTTTAACCAGCTTAGTGGGTCTTATGTCCAGATCATACTCCTGTATTTTTGCAATCCACCTTCCTCTTTTGCCTTCACTATCTCCTTGAACGAGGATATCTTTGACAGCTGCTGTAGGAACATATGCAGTAATGTGAGATTGCAAAACATATGTTCTAAAGGCTTTGAGGGACTTCACCAGGGCATATGCCTGCTTTTCTAGTATGTTATACTTCAATTCTGCATCATGCAATACCTGACTGAAAAAGGCTATTGGCTGCTCATATCCATCTTCATTCTTCTGCAACAAGACTCCAGCTACTGTATGAGGTGAAGCAAATGAAAAGATCATAAATGGCTTTGCATAATCTGGTCCAGCTATCACAGGAGCTTCAGCAAATGCCTGTTTTATCCTTGTGAATGCATCTCTAGATTCTTGGGACCATTTCACCTCATTGTTCTTTTTAAGCATATCAGTTATATGCCTAACTATCTCGGCATAATTAGGAATAAATCTTCTCAGAAAATTGATTCGGCCTAAAAATACTTGTACTTCTTTCTTATTTCTTGGTAGAGAAATACTATTTATCACCTCAACTCTTTTAGGGTCTATTTGCACACCATCTCTAGTCACAATGTGCCCTAAAAGTTTACCTTCTTCTAATGCAAATAAAGACTTTTGTGGATTAAGAGAAAGGCCATACCTTCTAAATTTTTCAAAAGTTCTCCGTAAATGCTCAATATGCTCATCATCATTTTTGGAAAATACTGTGATATCATCAAGGTATACCACCAAGAATTTATCCTGTTCGCCAACAAAAGCAATATCCACAGCCCTATGAAAGGTGGCCCCTGCATTGATTAATCCAAAAGGCATCCTGGCATACATGAATGTTCCCCATGGCGTGGTGAGAGCAGTCTTATTTTGATCTTCTGGGAACATAGCCACCTGATTATAACCAGAAAAAACATCCATCATTGACATTCTAGCTGCTCCCACCACTTTCTGCAGGATGTGGTCCATCTTAGGCAGTGGATAATTATCCTTTAAATATGCTCTATTTAAATTCCTGAAATCCACACATAATCTTATTTCTCCATTCTTTTTGCGAACAGGAACCAGGTTAGCGACCCATTCAGAGTATCTTAGTGGCACAATTATTTTGGCTTGTAGCAGCTTCTTGATTTCTTTTTCAATTGAAGGAAGCAGCAGAGGATTTATCTGTCTAAGCTTCTGCTTATATGGTTTTGCATCTTCCCTCAGAGGAATTCTATGCTACATTATATTAATATCAAAAGTTTTTAGGTCCTGATAGGACCATGCAAATACATCCTTGTATGACTGAAATAATTTCAAATATTTCCTTTTATATTCCTTTGAAACTTTTTTGGATAGTTTTACGATTTTGGGCTCAGCATCAGTGCCCAAATTCAAGTCTTCTACTTGATTTTCTTCTATTACTTTACTGTGCTGCAATGGAACATCATTTTTATCAAATAATATTTCTAGGGGCACTAGCCCTCTAGGGATAACATTTCCTTTCAGCTGCAACACTTTATTACCTGCTATTTTTTCTTCCCATCTGTTTTCTGCAATATTCCCAGTTTCCTCTTCCTCACAGTCATCAATTTCCATATTAGAGAATTCTCCCACTGTTTCCAGGAATCTCTTCATTTGTTCTTCATCTTCGAATACCTGTCAGTGTTTAATATTATCTGGGATGGATGGTCTATATCGTACCTCCACTTCATATCTCAAAAGTGGGTTCTGAGGAGGACGGAACGTACTGGCAGCTACAGCAAGAGAATCTGCTATTATGTTCTGTTCTCGGGGCATGAACTGTATGTTAAATGCTAAGAAAAAATTCTCCACCATGTCCCATACTTCATTCCTATAGGCTTTCAACCGAGGGTGTTTTGTTTGGCATTGATTTCTGACCTGTCTAACAACCAATTCATAGTCTCCCAGAACTTTTAAATTCTTTATATTCATATTTCTTGCTGTTTGCAGTCCCAGTAGCAGTGCTTCATATTCAGCCACATTATTAGTAGCCTCATATTCCAATTTAAAGGACAGTGGCACCCATTTTCCTGTAGGAGAGATTAATAACACTCCAGCTCCATTACCTTCCTTTGAATTTGCTCCATCAAAATGTAATGTCCAAATTTCTAATTCCTGGTCTTCTGAAGGCTGCTCAGCTTGGATTTGACCAAAGGGGGGCTCATGGGCATAATTTTGATTTTCCTCTAACATCAAACACGAGAAATCTCCCTCTTTGTTATAAACTAGGGAATTCTCTGAGCAGTCAGCCTTGGTTACCATTTTAACAAATCTAGTCTCCCTGTATAACCTCCTCTCTTGGCCTCCAAAGACAGGGACGGTAGCATATGTTAAGTCCATTTTGAGAGACCCGCCAATTTTTGTACCCCAGGACCTTGACAGTAACATGCCAAAGCGGGCTGGGATATCAGCAACCACAATATCCATAACTACACTTTTTGCTGGAATTTGTGCCAGATTGACCACTAAATCTTTAATCATCCCCAAGCATTTAACTCTTTTGGAATCAAATGAGTATAGGTCTTTATATGGTCTTGTAATTTGCAATCCTAGTTGTTCCATGACAGACAGATATGGGAAGCCCCAGAATCTAGCATACAGTTGTGTAACAGCAGGTCATGAATAACTAAAGACACGTAAAAGGGAGGGGTAGAAGGGTCTATTTCCTCTACATGTGGGCCAAAGACTACCAGGGGCCTTTCTTCTTGGAGGTTAAGACTATCTGGAGTTATTGGGGCTTCAGGAGGTAATATGAAGGAAGTAACTTGAGATTGATATGCAGGCTGTTTTAACAGCTCGGTCAGGGGGACTGGAATCTTAATTTTCTCAAGCTCTTTTTGTAAATTAAAAGAAGAAGAAGGCTTTTCTATTACAACTTCTTTAGATTCTTTATTTTCAGCTGGAATTTTAACCTCTTTTGACACAGACTGGACATTAGGAGGACTAGTAACTTTGGAGGAAGAGGGGGTTTCATCATTAGGTTGTAGAGGAGTGTTAGGAGGGCCCTTACCTTTTCTGCAGCTTTTTGTACCGTTGTTTCTTTCTGAGCAAGTGCACCCCTCTGAAGTGGAGCTTCTTCTTGGTCTTGAGTCCGGGTCCTCTTCCTTGAATATATGAGATCATATTTTACATTGAATTGTGCTTGCATGAAATCAGCAAATTGTTTACAATAATGATCAATCTCTGCTTCTTCTTCTTCTTCTTGCAATGGGCATTCTATATCATCATTGTTTGAAAAAGCAAGGTTTGAATCTTCTAATTGATAAGCAGCATCTTCAGTGGATTCATGTGCTGGGCCTTCCAAGTACAATGGGTGTGGTACCTGATCTTGTTGCTCCTTTGCTTCCCTAGGCAATATCTGTAGTGGTGGTCTTTTATACTGAGGATTATATCCTCTGTTTGGAGCATTATAAAAATTCTTGGGGGTTGAACTCTTAGCCTCCAATTCAAGTTTAACCATATTCTTAATCATCTTGCTTATTTCATCCATCTTATCTGAATCCTTCTCCTGGTTAGAGGAGGAAACCTCTTCTTTTCCTCTCCTCCTAGTATCTTGTTCAACTTTCCCCTTTGATTTCCCAGTGGAAGCAAAGTTTGCTTCTAGCTCGAGAGCATCTGATTGAGCATCATCTAAAGTGGCAGGTTTTCTTTCCCTCAAGGAGAAGCCAAAATCTGAGTCAAAGGCTGCTATGAAAACCACTTTAGCAGCAGTCTGGTGAGGCTTCATCTCAGGAGGCAGGCTCAAATATAACTTGTTAAATCTTTTAATAAACTCTGAGACTCCTTCATTATGTTTCTTCTTAAGAGTATTGAATTCAGTAAGACACTGTCCATGATCTTTCTTTTCTCCCCATTTCCTGAGAAAAGTATTCTCCATGTCATCCCAGGTGGTCACTTAACGGTTTCCTAAGGTCTTGAACCATTTTCTGGCTTCACCATCCAAAGATTGCACAAATAATCTTAAGACCACATCTAAATGTTCAACATTAAAGTTCTCTGCAAAGGAGCAGAAAGTATCAAGATGTTTCTGAGCGTCAATTTCATTTTCTCCATTAAATCTAGGCAGAATCTTCAAATAATCCTGTGGCATATCATTTAGCACTTGGGGTAAGGCCAGTGGAGCATATTTGTTCAAAAGAAAAGCCGGTACATTAACCATTGGAGGAGGTGGGGGTTGTGCAACAATCTGAGGTACAAAAGAAGGAAGGGGAGGCAGAGGGAGTGGAGTATGTGCAACAATCGGAATGTGTTGTACAGAGGTCTGGGGTGTAGATGGAAACAATTCACGATTAACAAAGGATACCTCTGTAACTTCTTTAATTTCCTCAGCCTCAGGAGTAGGACGAAAATCCTCTTCAATCCTAACACTTCCCCTAGGTTGACTTTTTGAGTAATATTCGGGATTTTCCTCAGTGGAATCGGGATGTTTGGTTATGACTCCTTGAGAAGAAGAGGGAGGATAATCTTCAACAGAATATTTAGGGATCTCAGCACGGACTGATTTCCTCTCTTTCCAAACTCTTTTATGAATGATCTTCTCTGGGTCAGACACGTAAGGTGTCTTTGACTGAGATGTATCTGATCTCAAATGTGGCTTGCGAGGAGCCAGGACTACCAATAGATTTATCAAATAAATAACAGTGGAGTCGCCAAGGTGAGAGATATGCAACTCTTCAACTCTCTATGCTCACCTGATTAGAGAGTGGATATGATTTGTCGAGGCCCAGGGAAACTGATATTCTTAAATTCGATCCCCGGCAACGGCGCCAGAAAGATGTTGTAGACAATTCTTGTCACCCCTAGAGACGGCCTAGAGTTGCCATAGACCAGTGCCTAGGACATCTTATCATAGCAAGGAGCTCATAATATAACTTGGGTTGTCAATCCAAAAGCTCTCCTGCTATCTCTTGTAAAACAAGGGAATTAATTGAAATGGAACCAAACTCTCTCATAAGCTGATACAAGGATAAGAACAATGTAGGAACAACTTGTAAAAACTTCAATATTAAAGCATCAGACAGTTAAGAGGCAGTTTACTGTAAAGAGGGCCGATTCAAATGATATACCACATAAATCAAATATCAGAAGGTGAATGCAGTGAAGAAAATATCAAGAAAATACTAGTTAACATGAGGTTGATACCCAGATACACAACAGAACCACATATGGGCTTATCACTCTAAGAATCCATACATGATAATGGCGTTTTAAAAGCACCTTCCTCAAATAACTAATATAGCAGAAAAGATGGGTGAAATGAGCATGGAACAATATATCATGCTTGAGCCTATTTAAAGTGCTTGACTGCTTTAACTAAGGGCATCAGCTAGGATGAATCCTTACCAAACCAGTGAGCCACTCACATTCCAGTAACACGATACAAGAAGATAAATGAAATGAAATGAAATGTTATATTAACACATAAGAGAAAATTACATATTGTAGGATATCACAGACCAGAATCCTCATTATAGATATAGCTCCTCCTCACTGAGACCCTACGGGCTCTGAGCTTTCATATAGAAACTTTACAAGATGTATACAAAACTTTCCACCACACAATTTTCTGATAGAGATCTGGAACCCTTACAATGTCTTTCTTCTTATTACTTATAGAGGAAATAGAAAATTGTAGAAAAAGAGGTAGGTTATGCACAATTAATGATTTGTTTTAAACAAAATGGCGGAAAAACCCTCGTGCCCATATTACTTGACAACTTTGAAATGCTGAGTGTACTCTGCTGCTGCTCCATGGAGTAAATGCTGTAGGTGTAGATTCCTCTAGAAATGAGATGCGCAAGATAAAATATGCAATACTCTGTACTTTCTTGGAGAGAGAAATCTGCTGAGGATTAAACCTAGAGGATAATTGTACTTTCTGCCTCTCATCTTTTGAATCCACATCTAAGGTTTTAAATGCCCGAGGCTCAGTTTCTCGATCATTCCCTGGTATTTGTATGCTGCCCAATTAATATTGCCTTGCTGCGTAATCTTTCCCCTGGATGCATTTGCAGGATTTGATGGATTTTATTTCTGCTCCCATTAAATTGGTCATATCATAGCAACTACCGCCAGCCTCCTTCTTAAATTTCTACTTTTAAGAACTGTCCTTAGAGAAGATCTTGGCCTCTGTAACGAAGGTGATACATTACGGCAGCTCCTTCTCAATATAAACCTGCAAAACCTGCAAATACGTTAGAGAAAACCAGACACAGGAGCGAGGGACGTGGAGGTTTCGACGATGGTAGCTGTGGGGACATGGCCAAATGGTAATGGTGTGTGGAGTTGGAGGAAAGATTACAGGGTGGTGGAGAAAATGTAATGGAATAGCGAAGAATGGGCTGGCAAAGGGTTATAACGTAAGAACGTCAAAATACAATAAATGAATCGGATTTAGACAAGTCGATGTACGACAGATTGCATGGAGGGCATGATGTGGAGATATGGGTTGAAGGCATGGCGAGGGGTGGACTTAGTCAACAATCAATTACGCGGACGATCCTGACCCTTCGTCCTTAAAACGAGATCGACGGCTGGAACAGCATTTGGAGCGACAGATAGCGGGCCCGGAGTACGATTTCCCCTTGTTATCGTTCGTGCAGGTCCGGAGGATGATCGCTGTTAGATGGAAGCTGGCAGATCCGATGGCAATGGTGAATTCCGCTGCCCGGTTTTGGTCTGACCTTTAATGCGCGAAATGGGCGGTTTCAGCATCGTACACTTGGACACTTGTCATGCGATCTATGGAATTACTGGCCCCATGGAGAATACCGCCAGCTCAGCAATGGTGGTGCAGAATAAACCACCAGTTTTTGGGCGTGGGGCCACCACAGATAATTCGATTGCGGGCCATTGATTTGATTGAGATCAGACGACTACAGTTTGGCCCGAAAACATAAAGCCATGACCCCCGTTCAATTAGGCACACGGTTTTGCGCCCGAGTCACATGGGAATCAGAACAGAGGAGGCTGAGACCTCAAGGGCTGGGCCCGATAAAAATTTTAATGGCGGGTTTAAGCTTTGAATAATGTATTTTTGTGAGCGAGAAGGATAATGATAGATAGAAGGCGAGTGTTTTTGGCCACGAAAGGATTTAAACAGAAGTAAATGGGGCTGGTGGCCAGGAATTTCGAATGTAGGGGCTGTTATGCACAACAGGGACTTAACATGCCCCTCTCCTTTAAACAAGTGTTGTCCTCAACGCTTGATTATTTCTTGATGCTTTTGTATAAAATTATCATCCTCCCATGTGGAATATTCTATAGGAAAGTTCTTCCACTTGCTGAGATACTCTGACATTGATCGTACTTGTCGATTTCTTGTTTATGTGACTGCTTCAGAACTTCTTTCGACGTGATGTTGATCTTCCTGTTGTTTCATTAGATTCTGCATCAAAATTAGGTTATCCTTTGAGAGTTGGAGAACTTGTTGTTGATGATCGATGTGATCTTCCACTAATTTATCATCCATATTAGCTATTATTTGATCCTTCAAATCATCCAACTAAGCCTCCATTTCTTCTTTTAAACCATCTATGTCATCTTTGGTTGCTCTTCGTAAGATCGAAATTTGTTGCACTTGGTACCATAATTTTGATATCTCATACTGCAATTCTTCCTCTTCATGCGTCATAGTATAGCTTTCTGAGGGCTTAATGGGCATGGAATTAGTTTTTGGATGCATTATAGAACCCAATACTGATAAAAATTCTAAAATATGCCCTTGGAATCACTTCAAACTGCTTTTTCAAACAAACGTTGTGCAATTTTAAAAACCAAATACACACCTTTTTCTTTTTCTTTTGAAGAGCTTGATATTGAAACTGAATTATCTTTGTGATTTCAGATCTTCAATATCTGAAATTTGGCACTGAAGTATCCATTTAAATTCTCTTTTGAATTCCACAGGTCTTACCTAATTTGGATTCTTGAAGGCAAAGTTGTGCCCAATCTCTTACGATGACCTAATTATGGACTGGCTCAGTAGAGCGAAATTGTATGATTTGCCATGTGTCATTGTTTCCTACTTCATCTCTGAAATTGTTAGACAGGAAACTATAGTCTGTGTACTTGTGTCCAATTTTTACAGAATTCCAATCCGATGCTCAGAGAGAGAGAGTTATGAATATTTTCCCACGATCACCTCTTTGAGATGAAATTTGGGAGCCTGCAAAAGACCTAACTTCCACAAACCATATCTCCGAAAATATTGCGAACCAAGATCTAAAATTTTGCGATGGTGTTCCTCAAGATTTCGGCTTCGCACTCTAAAAATTTAAACCTCTGAACCTTTGTAGAAAAAACATTATAGCGAAACTGCCATGATGACCTATTTGGAGCAGCGAAACCCTAGAATCCAAAGCTCTGATACCAAATGTTATGAAACCAGCTCCAAAAGTAGAAGAAAAGAGATATCAACGCCTTAGAAATAAGCCAATTCGAGGGGCTAACCTCCAATACATTACATGAATGAACAATTCTTTGATGATACAAATGACAAAAACTCCTTTCTATATATAGGAGTCCATGGGGCCACAATGTAATCCTAGCCGACCTAACAATAATAATGTAAGGGCACAATAATAACCATATGGGGGTTACAGGGGTACAACAATAACAATAAGGGGGGCTACACTAACATAATAAGGGACTACACTATTAATATAGGTACTTAACATTCAAATGATAGGAAGATGTTTTGTTGAAGAACCATTTTCATATATTAGAATATTTGGAAGCTCCGCTCCCCCACATATTCTTCCTTTGTATGTTTCTGATAGATTGATGGCGAGAGAAGTCACTTACCAAACTGTTGGTAACAGACTCACCAAATCTTTGAAGGATAGTAAAAAATCCTTATGGCCGAGTTTTCCAATTCAATGTGGTACATTTACCCTCAAAAATTTCAATCATGCATTGAAAGAATGTTAGAAGATTGAGATTTTGAAACTCCTCGTTTTACCCTCAAGGCAGTTCAACCCGGAGAAGATTGCTAACAAGTTTACTCAGTCAGTTAAAGTCAAACCTATCATACAAAATGATGATAGATTTGAAGACATTTTGCAATAAGTTGGGACTTTTGAAGAAGTCCAAAATTTCATTAAATCAAACCTAAATCCAAAAGAAATACAGAGATTCAACGAATACAGAGAAAAAATACTCAGACGTATCCCTCAAAATGTCTTAGTTACCAGTTATACGATTGAAGCAAGCAAAGAAGTCAGGACAGAACAAACAGATTCACGAAGTCAGAGTGAACTAGATAAAATCTGGACTCCAGTTAGCAACACATTGATAAATACCCCAAAGGTATCATCTTCACAAAAATATACAAAATTTCACACTCTAAAGGGACAAACAGTTTCGGAAAAAGAAATCATTGAAATTCCTGGGGTAACCTCCCAAGAAACAAAATTCATTCCTGTGTTTTCAACTAATGAAATCATTTTGAAGGTAACTGATATCCCTCCACTGGATGTATTCTACAGCCCTCTCCATAAAGTTGTAGTAAGGAAACAAAGAAAAAGGAGAAGGATTGAAAGGCCTCCAGGAAATGAAGTAATGGAAGTTGTATGGAAAGAAACTCCTTCAAATCCAATTGAAGATCTAACTCAGCTATCACAATTTTCCGGAGCATACACTACTACAACGATTGATAAGGCAGCTGAAGTGTCTATTTTGGTTCAAGAAAAAGATGATAAGATCATGCAGCTACAACAGCAATTGGATGAAGAAAGAAGCAGTTTGAATCAGAAGGTAGAGCAGCAACTCCTCAAATTTAAGCAAGATATGGAAATGCTTAAGATAATTCATGAAAATGACTTATCTAGCAAAAACACATTAATTAAAGAATTGAGAGAAGAGCTTACAAACTATGAAATTATTCCTACTGCAGGGGAATGTATAAAGAAGCATTGGCATTGAATGCCTTGCTCTCAAAACAACAAAACTTGTTTATTTTACAGATGTCAGATATAATCCCACACTTGGAAATCAGTGAAAATTTGACCAATACAGTCATTGACCAGATAATTGAGTTTAATGAACTCAATACTAAAATTTCTGATTATATTGAATGGCAAGATTCAGAGGAAGGGAGAAATTCAAATCTCCCAAAGATCAAATAAACTTTCAAAGATATCTTTTTTACTGACTGGGATGCACAGGAAAAACAGGCAGAGTTGGCCATAGCCAGAGCAACAGGTATATCAAAGAATAAGGTCAAAATGATTAACCATATGTTGCATACCTCTGGTTTGATTAAAGAGGGAACTCACAAGTCAATTCCTGATATCAGAAATTTAGAACAAAGTTGGAAAAGCACAGGTCAACTCCGGGAAGAAACGCTTGCACAGCTGAAGAATACTGATTGGGAATCATACTAGTAATTACTGGCTAAACCACATAGTCAAGTAATGACATTGAGTTGCTCTTTGGATTCCATACAAAAAATACAACCACTTTTACAGGATGCTATATTTGCTGGGCAAATGAAGACGCAGTTCGGCAAGCCTCCACAAGTTCAGCCGATGTCAGATATTTGTGAGCAGAAAAACAGAGCTGGCAGCAATCTATCATCGGGCATGATTATAAGTTAGTTTGTTTTTAATAATTTCAATTTTAGCAAATAGGCACTAGGAATGAGGAAGGTTCTTTGAAACCACCTCATAATATATTTTGTATAATCTATTTTTTTTGTAAGTAGTTGAAGTAGTATTTAAACCCTTCTCGTGCATTTAGAGAAGGGTCCATAATTTTATTGAGAACATTTACAAAGAATGATTTATTGTAAGTTTGTAGATGCCTCGATGAAATAATGGAACATGGCCTTTTCAGTTATACATCATTTTGTTAATCACTGTTGATGCACTTTTGTATTCTCTGAAAAACTCATTGATAGAAGGATTGATTGGGACCTATTATTGCTTATTTGAATGAACAGGACAGTATACATCTAGTACTATTATCATGTATGCTAAATCTTGTTTTAAACATTAGTGATAAGTTCAGATTTCATGAATTATGTATGAAATCAATTGTTTATGTTTGAAATATCAGTTGCACTATCGTACGATATAAAGATAGAAATTGATTTGTTTTATATATGATCATCAGAATATATGCGATATGTTTTACATTTTCTTTTGATTAACTATTTCTCAAAAGAATCATCTTACAAAGTATTAATCCTATTAATTCTGTGATTGATCTAATTCATCACTGACTGAATAGATATCGTTCTAAATCGCATAAAATTGGTATTATCCCGGGTTAGATTAGATTAGACTTAATTCAAAATTTTTCATTCTAGAATAAATTTGTTTTAGTTTTTAGTAATTCTTTATGCAAATCTTTTGAGAGAAATCCAATAATCATACAAAAACCAAAATCTGGGAAATTGGTCCCATTACCCAATCGAAGCCACTATCCCAAACGAAAAAGGAACTGTTTTAAGGTCCGGACTAGGTGGTTATCCCCCTTGTTGTTGCCACATATTTCCTAGGCCTCAACAAATACCAAAGACCTAGTTGAAATGGAGAAATAGGAAGTCCTGGAGTAACAGTCTGTTCACCGGTAAAAAATGAAGTACTTGGAGTTTCTTCTTCCTCGTCTGCAGTAATAACTTTGATACTAATGAGACCATGAGGTAGATTATTGTTAATACTAAGTTTTACTTTGGGTGAATGTGAATCATGAGTAAGGGCTATAATATCTGAAGGAAACTGAGGTTTTGAAAAATCAGACTCAGGTTCATAAATTTCTGGCTCAGTTAATTGTGTCTTTGAAACTTTACTAGTATTAGATTCCTATCTAACAACTTCAGTAATTACCGATTCAGTAATTCTTGAGGTTAATTCACTTCAGTTTCATATTCTACAATGGTAGATGTTTCAGGCTGATATGAAGTCCCAAATCCTGTCGATTTTGACCTTTCAGCCTTAATTTTTGCCAATTTAATCGGTGTATACTCAGGGGGTTTACCCTGCATTCTCCGTGAATGTCTTGGTAAATCAGCCGCGATGAATTTTAATTAAGAATTCGCAAAATATAAATAAATAAATAAAAATCACACCTAAGGCCTCTAAAAAGTAAAAAAAAAACACAAATAACACACGCTAACAAATCTAGGAATCAAATCACATAAACAACCTTTTCACATCGAAATCACTAGTTGGTGATGAAATCAAATGTAGAAAAAATAAAAGTGAAAAGTATATATAGATAAAGCGGATGGAACCAGTTACCCTGACAACCTGCTTAATGAAGCAATCTGGTGCAAGTAACTCCACTTATGCCATCACGTGTGAAGATTACCCTCCAAAAGGTCCAAGTGAATTTAGTCAACGTTTGTTCCAGGTACAATAGAGACCTTACCTCTATCGTCACCTCAGGTGATATCCCTAAGATTATGGTCACTAAGGTTACCACTTTTAAAAATTCAACTTGGGGGAACAGTCGCAGATCAAACATACACGCAAAGGCAGAGTAACAAATCTTAATCCCCTTGAAAGTTCGTCAACATGGATAATTTGAGGTTTACTTCCAAGTCACCCCAATTACCTTTCGGCATTGTTTGTAATGTGTGAAAACCACTCTATTGTAACCAATGAAGCGAGTATGATCACTTCACTGGGTCCGATATGATCTCGTGCTTGCCTCCCTTGTAAGAGGAGAATCCCAGAGCAAAATTTTAATAAACGAATTTACTCCCTGCCGCAAGATTCTACTATTTGTTTATAGCTTTGGAAATTTAACTCACTTCCCTATTCCAAAACCCTACAACCCGATCTATGTATGTGGAAAGAGCCTTTAAAATGAAAAAATTCTAATCAATTTTAATAACGTTGTGTTATTGAAGCATTGTTTACTTAATGGGTTATGGATGTGAAACTGATGATATTCTTACCAGACTCAAAAACTCTAATGCAGTCAAATATGTAATTGTAACCTTTTCATTCAATGAATTCCTGGTTATGGGAGAGTAAGAGACTTTTTTATTTTTTAAACAAAATGAAAAACTCAGATTCCAATAACATTCTCTTCCAATAAATGCCAATTTCACTTTGAAAAAATTCAATTGCATAAATCAAATAAAAAGTTCAGTTCGCTTAACAAGTCAAATAGCCATAAAATGTCCTTTTACAAGAAATCACTCACAATTCTTAAAAATGCATGGAGGAATCAATAAAACTCATAAATGGATTTGTATTATTGACTGCCACTAATCTAATGGTGTCTACAACGTATTTATGAACAAATTAAATACAGAAAAAAAGGTTTTTGTTTTCCGTTCAGAAAAAGAAGCAACGCTCACAAAACATTAAAAAT
Organism: Pinus albicaulis; assembly: GCA_034641835.2. NCBI lineage: Eukaryota > Viridiplantae > Streptophyta > Pinopsida > Pinales > Pinaceae > Pinus > Pinus albicaulis. Next base: position 678,701,889 of record CM076580.1, on the reverse strand, counting down.
TTGAGACAACCCTACCTTCACTAATCTAGAAGAGATCTCATAAATAATCAAAGTATTCACTAAACCTGGTATGCTTGAAAGAAAAAAGACAGGAAGACAACAATCTAACAACAACCAATATCTTTTTTGATCAATCAGAAAACAATCCTGATAAAACCCTACCCAAATTTGTGAAAAGGATTGATTCTCAACAAGACTTCACTATGGCATTCAAACAAGTTCACAGAAGGTATCCGAAGGTAAAAAAAAAACATAATGAAACACCAAGAAATCAAAATCAGAATCTGATAAAGAGAAAATCTATTTTTTCAAAAATTTCTAATAATTTCATAGGCTAACAGTTTAGTCTAGCGCGCATATGCACAGTTGCTGAAGCAAAACTGTGCAAATCTGTGCTTTGTTGCTGAAAAGAAATGACACAGATAAAGAAAGCTTCAATAAAAAAATAAAAATAAAAAATCAAGGCAGTCAATCCAAAGGATCTGAAAATTCATTACTTTTCTAATACTCAAATAAAGCTAATAAAAAAAATCAAAAAATAAAATCAAGGAAAAGGAAGAGAATGAAGACATTCCCTTGTATGGTCGCTAATTTGTTATGCAGACTAATCCCTCTCGCGGACAAGAATGATCTCCCTATATTCCTAAGGAAAAATTGAAACAAATAGACAATTGAATAACTCTTTCTCTATGCTTAATTAGTTTGAATCATAAATACAAGAGAAGGAGAGTGGAACCCTTACCTATTTGCGAAATGCTTGATGGAGATCCTCGCTTCGTCCCAATGCAACTCCTTAATGCTTGAAAATACCTGCAATCACAGAAATAAAAGAGATCAAAGACATATGCAATATAATAATTCAAACAAGCTTAATCTAATGATCAAGGAGATTAGAATTTGATATCATCTTAATGAATAAACAAAAATAACATAAATCATTCATCATTCTAGGAAGACAATACAATGGAAAAAGGGATTCATTTGTATTATTTCAAGGTTAAAGAAAAGCCTTACAACCTATGCCTTGATTTTGTGAGGTTCCTCCCAAATTCCTCCAACCCTCTCCTTGGATGATAAGCTTCTAAATATAAAATTAACAACGTAAGTCTATCTTTTGTGAACTTCACTAACCCTCTAGCCTGTAGTCAATTTATAGGCCAGGAAGAGGAGGTTTCAGATCCCCAAATAGACAATTGAATGACTCTTTCCATAATCTTAATTAATTTGGTTCATAAATACAAGAGAAGGAGAGTGGAATCCTTACCTATTTGTGAAATTCTTTATGAAGATCCCTGCTTCGTCTTGATGCAACTCCTTCATGCTCGAAAATACCTGCAATCGCAAACATAAAAGAGACCAAAGGCGTATGCAATATAATAATTCAAACAAGCTTAATATAATGATCAAGGAGATTAAAAATTGATATCATCTTAATGAATAAACAAAAAGAACATAAATCATTTATCGTTCCAGGAAGACAATACAATGGAAAAAAGGATTCATTTGTATTATTTCAAGGTTAAAGAAAAGCCTTACAACCTATGCCCTGATGTCGTGAGGTTCCTCCCAAATTCCTCCAAGGCCCTCTCCTTCGATGATAAGCTTCTAAATATAAAATCAACAACATATTTATACCTTTTGTGAACTTCACTAACCCTCTAGCTTGTAGTCAATTTATAGGCCAAGAAGAGAAGGTTTCAAATCCATAAGAGAAGGATGAGATACACTAAAAGTTAGATTAGGGTTCCTTGATGAAATGGAATTATCTCCATGATGTGAGGGGTAAGGTTCGAATAGATATAACCTAGAAGCTTTCGGTTGGGATATATTCGCCCAACAAGGCTTCTAGAATTCAATTTTTATTTTTACTTTTCATTAAGTTATTTGCATAGTTTACAATGGAAGACAGAGTGCAATTCTGCGTAGGTTTCAATGGTAGAAACTGCGAATGCGCGAAAACTGACTAGGAAAAGCGCGCAAGTTATATCAAACAGGTTATAAAGCCTTGTTACCGAAAATTCATATTTTATTCAAGGGTTTTAAATTATTGACTTGCAAGGGAGTGATTTGAAACATGTTTATGGATAGCGAGATATCCATTTTAACAGTCAAGTGTCATGGTGACAAAATGATGTGTAACAATGTTGCGTCCTTATTTGGAAAATCTTGTTATTGTATTCCCTGATGACATCTTGGCATATTCTAAGAAGAGCATGCCAAGCATTTAGAAGCAGTGTTGAGATTATTAAGAGAGCATCAATCATATTCTAAGCTTAGCAAGTACAATTTATTTCAGACAAAGGTACACTACTTGGGACATGTTTTTTCCAAGGAAGGCATAGCAGTAGATACAAAAAAAATAAAGGCCATCATGGAGTGGGTAGTTCCTAAGAATGTGAAGGAAGTCAGATCATTTATGGGATTAGTAGGTTATTATAGGAGGTTAATCAGGAACTTCTCACACATTGCATATCCTATTAAATATTTGCATAGGAAAGGTAAATAGTTTGGGTGGACAGAAGAATGTGTCACTAGTTTTGAGTAGCTAAATCAGTTGTTGGCCAATGCTCCATTTCTTAAGATCACAGATTCAGATAATGAGTTCGTAGTGTGTACAAATGTTTGTAAAATAGGACTTGGTGGAGTTATTATGCAGGAGGGATATGTGGTATGCTATGAGTCCAGGAAATTAAATGAGCACGAGTAGAACTGCGTGACTCATGATCTTGAGTTGGCATATATTAATCAAGCTTTGAATATGTGGAGGTATTATCTTCTTTGCAGGAGATTTGTACTGATGAGCGATCACAGTCGTTTGAGGTATCTAGTTTACCAACCGAATCTAAATTTCAAGCAAGCTAGATGGTTGGACACCCTTAGTGAGTTTGATTTCGAGATCATATACATTAAGGGAAAGGAGAACAACGTTGTAGATGCACTCAGTAGGAAAGTACGAGTGAATCATATAACATATATGAGTTCCTATGGGACAGAATAACAGGATCATATATTACAGGAAGGACAATAGGATGACTGGTATATGGAACTCAAACACAGGTTACAGTAGAGTACGAGTATAGGTGCAGGTGATCAGGGTGCATATTTTCATTTCACAACAGATGGTTTGGTAAGATTCAGGGACATGATATATGTGCCAAATGACAGTGAGCTCAAGAAGATTATCTTAAGGGATTTTTATGTCAATCCATACTCCGGTCACCCAGGACATCAAAAGACATTGATGGTGGTGAAGAAGCTCTACTATTAGTTGAATCTAAGGAAGGAAGTGATAGAGTTTGTGGCTAGATATTTGGATTGCAAGTAGGTGAAGGAAGAATGTAATCATTCAGGTGGTCTACTACAACATATTCTGATTCCGAAATGGAAATGGGAGGTCATTTCCATGGATTTTATTACAGGTCTTATGAGTACAGTGAGGCAGCATGACTCTATCATAGTTGTGGTCGATAAGTTGAGAAAGGTGGGTCAGTTCATTCTAGTGAAGACTACATATTCAGATAGTGAGGTGGCACAGGTCTTCATGAGGGATATTGTGAGATTACATGATGTTACAAATAAGATTATGTTAGACAGGTGTTGGCGCTGGAATCAACACTTGGATTGCAGCAAGTGCCTGACCAGACACATCTTAAACTCTAAGGAAATTTCAATGTTTTGTTTTATAGGATTGGAAGATGGTATAAACTCTGATTTACTGAAGAGAGATTTCGGTCAAATCCATAGTTGTACTAAAGAGGGTATTGTAACTTGATGTGGTAGCAAGGTGCAAGTTTGTAGTCTATGATGAGAGGAAATTGAAAGATGAGAGGAAAATGAATAGGTTTGTAAGACATAAATCTACTAATTTAGTATAAATTGACAAAAGTAGCAGTTTGACAATATTCCATTAAGAGAAAGTTATTTCTAGTCTGACAAGATTCTCACTAAAATATCATGAAGAATAACTATCATGAGTGATGCTCTTCCACTGTTATAACATATATTTTATTATGAATGCTCACTATGTGAAACTAACAAAAAATGATAAAACATATAACATGCTTAGGAGACTAATAGAAACACATAACAGTATGATGATTTGCAAACTGGAACTGGAAGAAATGAGATATGGAAACACAAATAAAGTAGACAATACACACACCAAATTGGTAATAAGTCCTCAGTAGTATCATTCCATTTCATACACCAAAAAAATTACAGTTCATATAAGTCAAAATTCAATAACCACCAACCAACCTTGACTTCATATCAGTTTGGGATATATATACATAATATGATACTGTCATCTTCCACAGAAAAAGGTAAATCTGTTTCAAAATTCATTACAACCTCGCACAAGAGGTGAGGCTTATCTAAAACTTTAATACGGAGTGTTATGACATAACGAAAATAACAACATTAATGCTAACAGTTTTTGAAGTGGTTTGTATGATGTGGCAGTTTTATGAGAAGACTCCTCTTCCATTATGGTGCAACCAAATCCATAAAAAGTGTGAATAATGGTGAAAATGGTGTGTGGGTGTTCCTTGAATGTTGCTCGGTGTCTGGTAAAAACGTGTTGTTACTGAGAGCAGTGGTATAAAATTGTTTGAGAGAAAATTTGTCGTTGTTCTGTTGTTCCTTTCCCTTTTTTTGGTTGAAGACCCTTTGTAATGGCGGAAAACTTGGAACTTTTGGATAGAATGACAGATTTTCATTTTATGAGAAATTACAAAGAAAATCCTTTGAAACAAGTTTAATTGATAGAGGAGACATGGAGTGGAATAAATGATAAGTGAGGGGGGGTGGTGACATGGCAAAGAAGTGGGACTGATCGCAGATCGCGCATCGAAAGCTTTATTGTGAAATGTAGGAAGTTAATGTCGAAAATGGCGAAGTGCGATGTGCGATGAGGGTGGAGGGGATGTGGCAGAGAAATGGGACCAATAATAGATCCTCCATCGGAGGTTTTATAAACATACATACTTGTGCAATCAACAGCGTTTATCGAAACTTTAAAAAAAACCACAATTGCTCCCAAACAATATGCATTCACGTGTAATTGTGGTTCTTGGGCCCCACAACCAGTTGACCAATAAGAAGCAATCGCAAATCGACCACCCACAAATTTAAATTTACACTGCTAACGGCTAAACCATAAACTCTGTGATTTTTGAAATCGCGCTGGTGCACTATGCCGACACGTGTCCCTCTCCTCATCGCATCGCAAATCGCTTAACATACCATGCGAAGCCTTAACGATAAAATTTAAAAATTGCAATTTGCGAAATCGCTCCATCCGCGCTTTAATCCCATCGTTGATCTGCGCCCAGATCTGACGGTCTTCCTTGCTTTCCTCTTAGCCTCATCGAATCACAAATCACTTAACATACCATGCGATTTGACTTAACGATAAAACTTAAAAATTGCGGTTTGCGAAGTTGCCCCATGTGCGCTTTAATCGCAGTCGTTGGTCTGCTCCCCTTTGGATCCGTGATTAGATCATGGTTATCCTTTCTTTTTTAACGTGGTTCTTCCTTGTTGCTTCATTCCTTAGTCTATTTCCCGGCCAACTTCCTTTAAATATTATCTGCTGCTCTTCTCTGGATCTCCCACTTTGCTGGTTAAGTTGTTTTCATCCGGCTGCGCTTTGATTTTAAAGAACTTTGGTTGCCACGAAGCCTTAATTTTCCTGCTTCGAAAATTTATTACATGTTTACTCGTAGCCTCTTTTATGAGATAACCAAAATATCAGTGAAATAGTTGTGCTTTTCACTGTGTGGAATATATGACTTCCATTTTTTAGAAATAACTGCCTTTTACTGTATTATTGTTTTGACAATGAATTTGGAACAAAGGTAGCTATTACTCTAGACTAGATGACTGCAATTTTATTACCCAGACATCAACTGACCTTCAACACTAACATAAGCGAAAACAAATATTTTAACTTATTTTGGGACTCTAAAACACTATGACACATATTCACTTAAAACCACCTTGATGTTGGGACTTTTTAACGTTTATTGAAAATGAATGAAACTTTGGACATGGACTAGGAAACAATAAAAATTTGAAAACAGTAATACAATGGCGATTACACCATTAAAATTTTCAATGCTAACAGTGGCTCTTGTTAATGGGGATGAAGTCCTCCCTGTGAGGCTTCAAGGACTGTAAACTCAGTGCCTCAAAAACTCTTGAAACTCATAAGACTTTTTGAAAATAATGACTAGGATTGACCGTTGACATACTGGACTCAAGACTGACCATATATACAGACATAAGTACTATTGGCCATGGAGTTTATTGACACATCACACTGGATATTTACAATGGAGTGACTCAACTTCCTTTACAAAATAAATAACCTTTTAAGAAAATGACCATTGACAGGGCCTCCAGTCAGCTGATCATCGTCTATATGTTTGAGTAGAAAAGTATTATTCTCCAAAAATTCAGCAATTTTAAATGGCCCAAACCATAGATTGTCGAACTTACCATGCTCTCCATGGTCTTCTCTCCTAGCATCCCAACGCAACACCAAATCATTCTCCTGAAACAACTGTTGATTTTCTATTTTATCAAAAACAGATTTGACTTTAGCCTGATACTTCTGAATTTTTTTCCAGTAGTGATTCTCTGATTTGGTGTGCCTCTATCAACTCTATAATTCTCCTTTGGAATGGGTTTTCATGATCAACTTCATTTTGTAGGAATTTCATCACATGAAGAGATAATTGCAAAGGCATTACAACTTCTATACCATATACAAGCTGAACTAGAGAAATTCCAATTGATTTTTTACCACTTACTCTATCTGCCCACGGAGCATGTATCAGCTGAGTGTCCCAATTCCTCTTATTTTCAGGCAGCATTTTCTCAATAATCCTTACCAAAATTTTATTGGATGAATCGGCCAATCCATTACCTTGAGGGTAATAAGGCGTGGAATCATTTAATCCAATCCCATATTGTTGAAAAAAGTTGTACATATTAGCAGACTTAAAGGCCATTGCATTATCAGTTACTGATTTATGTGGACAACCAAATCTTGACATAATATTTTCCAACATAAATTTAATAATTACCGTATCAGTAGCATTTCTAGTTGGTAAAGCTTCAATCCATTTAGTGAAATACTTTGTAGCTGTAAGAATCCATCAATGTTGTCCTGATGAAGGTGGACGAATTTCACCGATGAAATCTAGCCCCCACTATTGGAAAGGAACATCTGCTGAAATAGGAATGATAGGTAATGGTAGCAATTTCTGTTTACCAGCAAATTTCTGACATTCGACACAGCTCCTGACTTTGGCAAAGACATCAGAGAAAATAGTTGGCCAATAATAGCCAGCTCTTAAGATTTTGTTTGCAGTTGCTCTCCAATACAAATTCCCTCCACACACTCCTGCATGTATCTTTGTCATAATCTCCTGGGATTCAACTTCATCTACACATCTTAACAAGATTCCAACAGGATCTTTTTAGTAAATATGATCTTACAAAATGCAATAATTCACAGCTCTCAGTTTAAAAGCTCTTCTTTTAGATTTCTCTATTTCAGGTGGATAGTTGAAATTTAACAACAAGTAAACTATATCCTTGTACCAATCTGAATTAAATATTTCAAGATAATTAGCAATACCTTCTCCATCTTCTCCTTCAGCTGTCTTTACATTAATATTTAAAGCTTTGCAGTTAGATTCAACCATCAAGTGAGCCAAACCCTGAACTTTTATCAATTTAGTTGGTTTGATTTCAACATCAAATTCCAGAACCTTGGTCAGCCATCGTCCTTTCTTTCCATATGTATCTAACTGCAGCAACACATCTTTAATAGTGATATCGGGCAGAAAAGCAATTATTTTTGAATGCAACACATAAACTAAAAAAGACTTCAAAGCCTTAACTAATGCATATTCCTGTTTTTCAGTCAAGCTGTACTTTAATTCAACATCCCTTAAAGCACGACTAAAAAATGAAATTGGCTGGTCCAAACCCTCCTTATTCTTCTGTAGTAAGACAACTGCAATTGTTTCTTCTGAAGCATATGAAAAAATCAGAAACTCCTTTTCAAAATCAGGACTAATCAAAATTGGTTCTTCAGTCAAGGCGGACTTAATTGCTGAAAAATAATCTTTAGCTTCATCTCGCCACTTAAATTCTGCATCTTTTTTCAGCAAAACATTTATATGTTTGATCAGCTCTGCAAAGTTAGGAAAAAAATGCCTCAGAAAATTGATTTTCCCTAAAAATGACTGCAATTCCTTCTTATTTTTTGGTAAACCAATCTTCTGAATAGCTTCTACTCTTCCCATATTAATACAGATACCACTTTCGATTACAATATGTCCCAATAACTTACCTTCTTGGACAACAAAAGATGAATTTTTGGGGTTTAAGGAGAAACCAAACTTTCTGCATTTGTCAAAAACTTGCTTCAGATGTTTCAAGTGGTCTTCATCATATTTTGAATATAATGTGATGTCATCTGAATTCCACAAATATGTCCTTTTCTCCCGCAAAGGCAATATCTGTTTCCCTTTGAAAGGTTGCACCTGCGTTCAGCAAACCAAATGGCATTTTATTGTACATGAATGTGCCCCATAGTGTGGTAAATGTTGTCTTTTCTCTATCTTGCCTGTCAATCGAAATCTGATTGTAGTCTAAAAAGCCATCAATCATTGATAGTCTTTTGGATCCTAAAACCTTCTGCAAGATATAATCCATCTTGGGCAGTGGATAGTTATCTTTCAAGGAGCATCGGTTCAGGTTGCGAAAATCAACACAAATCCTTATTTCTCCATTCTTTTTCCAGACAGGGACTATATTAGCTACCCAGTTAGAAAATCTCAAAGGCAGAATAATCTTTACTTCCCATAATTTTTTGATTTCTTTCTCAATGATTGGAAGCAGCATGGGACTTATGTGTATGATTTTTTGTGCTACAGGCTTTGCATCTGTTTTCAAAGGGATCTTGTGCTCCATTATGCTCTTATCATAAGTTTTCAACTCGCTATAATACCATGCAAAAATATCAACAAATTCCTTCAAAAGTTTTATATATTTTGTTCTCGTTTCTAGAGGAAGGAATTTGGACACTTTGACTAATCTTGGTTGATCTTTTGTACCAATGTTACACTCTATTGTACTATCTCCATCAACCTTGCTTTCAGGCTTGAGAAAAACATCATTATTATCAAACAGTCTTTCTAAAGGAACCAAACCCTTAGGAATAAAGTTAGTTTTCAGATCTGTAATTTTTTTCCCAACCATAGTTTTCTTAAAAGGGTTGCTATTTCGGTTTTCAACAATTTCCTGCTCATCATCAATTTGTATTTATGCAAACTCTTCTACAGACTCCAAAAATTTCTGAATCTCCCTGTCATCTTCAAATACTTGCTAGTGCTTGATGTTATCAGGAATTGAAGGTCTGTTTTTTATTTGAACATCATAGATTGCCTTGACATCTAGAGGAACTTTGAAATTACTAGCAACAATAGCTAGTGAATCAACAATTTGATTCTCTTCTCTAATGACAAAATTTATATTAAATGTTGAAAAGAAATGTTCAATCAAATCCCACACTTCATTCCTATAATTTTTTCAATTTGTAAATTTTCACTTGGTAATTATTTCTCACCTTCTTAATCACCAACTCTGAATCACCAAAGGAAATTAGTTGTTTTGCTCCCAAATCTTTCGTTGCATTCATACCCAGCACAAGTGCTTCGTACTCAACAGTGTTGTTAGTGGTAGCAAATTACAATTTGTATGATATGGTTACCTTCCGTTGAGTGGGAGAAATGAGGAATAGACCGGCTCTCGATCCTTCTCTTGAAGAAGCTCAGTCAAAGTACAATTTCCAGATCTGTCCTCCTTCTGAATGCTGCACATTTTCACCTTGAAAATGTTGTTTTCAGTTAATTCAGGTTGGAAATCATTATCATCAACAACAAGGTGCAAAATTTATGACCCCAATTCTTTTTCTTCAGCATATATGGGATGGTTTGATGGATTGTGTTGATCACTAATGATGTAGGCCATTTGAGTTTCCCTATATAGTGTTCTGAATTACCCTCCAAATATTGGGATGGTAGCATATGACATGTCCATCTGGAGGGTACCTCCCAATTTCTTAGACCAAGATCTGGAAAGTAACATCCCAAATCTAGAAGGAATGTAGGCAACCACAATGTCCATCACTAAGCTCTTCATAGGCAGCTGGGTAAGGGAAACAACCAAATCCTTAATCACTCCTAGACACTTGACTTTTTTGGAGTCAAAGGTGTAAAGGTCATGGTATTGCTTGGTGATCTCTAATCCCAATTCATCCATTACATTCTTTGGCATGAGATTGTGGGAAGCTCCAGAATCTAACAGAGAATTATGCAGCAATTTGTCATGTATAGTGAGTGACAGGTAGAAAGGAGGTGAGCTATCATCATTTTGGTCTTGGACATGACAACCTAGAGATAAATGGTGGGATGCCCATCCTCAAGGTTGAATGAATCAAGGGTGAGAGGAGGCTGTAACAGACTCTTAAAAGAATCTTTATATGTTGGATTTTTCAATAATTCCAGGAGTGGAAATGGAATTTTGATTTTATTCAATTAAGATTTGAAACTGAAATAATTTGGAACTAGTTCCGTATTTTCTGCAGTAATTTTAACAATTGGGGCAGAATTTTGAGGTGGAGGAACCTCATTTACCTTGGCCTTATGTTTAGTAGCTTGTTTATCTGAATTTGATTTTTGTTGAGGCTACTGAACAAGACCACTTGACCTCAAAGGGTAATTTATGTTTTGAACTTCTTGCTGTTTTTTATCATTATTTGCGTAAATTTGAGCATCCATATCATCAGAAAACAAAAAAAATATTGATCTATATTCATATTCCTGCAATTTCAAACATGTTGACTGTGAAGTTTCTCCCATATGGTTTATTTCTTCATTTTCTTCCTCATTTCCTTGTTGTTCTTCTCCAACAAAATTATTCAAAGGAGGCTGAACATTTTGATCATCAACATTCATCCTTGGGCGTTGTAGGATTTGTTGAGGTTGAAAATGCCTCTTGAAGGGAGCCTGATTTATATTAGCTTCGTTTTGATTGGCTCTAGCAGCTGGTTTATTTTCTACATCTAATTTGACATCTTAGAGGCAATTTCCTTGATCAAATTGGACATTTGATCGATCTTTTCTTTTGCTGAAAGAGACTTAAAAGAATAAGGCTTTTCTTCTTTCATCTTCTTTTTTTCTTTTGCCTTTTCTTCATCCATTTTAAATTTATTAGAAGCCATGAGATTAGATTGTACAACAATTGGAGCTTCTTGCATAGTTGTTAGTGTCTGTGCTTTTTCAGCCCTCAACCATACGACAAACTTAATCTAAAGCATTTGCAAAATTTATCATAGGTGTGGTTTCAATAGGTTTAATTTCTTCACGAATTTTTTGATAAATCTTATTAAACCTCTTAGTAAAATCAGCTAATGACTCATCTGCCTTCTTCTTCAGAGTTCCAAATTCTGTAAGATAATAGACATAGTCTTTCCTATCACCCCAATGCTTCATAAATATCTCTTCTAATTCATCAATACCTGTAATTGGATTTGGAGCCAAACTTCTAAACCATTTTCGAGCTTCACCATCCAAACTCTGAACAAAGAGTCTTGACTAGACATCTTCAAGTTCAATATTCTGATTGTCAGCATAACTATAGAAAGCCACTAAATGTTCCTCAGCAGAAACTCCTTCTCCCTCCCAGTGTATTTTGGCAGATATTTCAAGTAATATCCTTGAGGAAGTGGATGTAAGTGTTGAGGGAGAACAAGTGGTGCATATCTTGCATCCACTATCTGATGCATCCTTGTAAGGGTAGGTTGAGCCATATTTTGCTTATGTACAATTGATGTAGTTGTTTGAGAAATAGGAATTACAAGTGGAAAATTCTGATTCTGATTTAGGACAGTAGAAAATTGAGGGCCTTAAGATGATTTTTCGGGCTTTGGAACTAAGAAGAGTGTGTTTTAAAAAATATGAACATAGGATGTCTTGACTTCTCCTTCAACAGAAGAGTCAGAATCTAAAGTTGTCTCTTGAGGGGATGGAGTTAATTTAGCTTTATTTTTCCAAGCAAGGAAGTCAGATAAACTAAAAGTAAGACCTTCAGTTACAAACTCTTTAAGTGGATGAGAGGAAGATGACCCAACAGCTGGATTTGGAGAGAAAGGAAAATATTATTGCTGAGGGGTGACAAGAGACTGGTATTCAGGATGAGTCTGAAGGAAATTTAAAATATTCTTGAAGTTTTCTTCAGTCAAAACATCCCTATCAAGAAAAGGTGCAATAGCCAATACTTGCTCTAATTCACCTTCAATCCGCACAAATTCTTCTGACTTTTTTTTAACACTTAGAAATTTAGTTTCTCCTTCTTTAACTAGAACAATACTTATTTCAGATTTACTAGGTGATGAGTAAGAAAAACCTTCAGTTGAGCCTAGGTTAACAACATCCACTTTATTTTCTAGAGGAGTAGCTTCAACTTGAGATTTTTCAGCAGAACCTTTTGAAACTAAAACCTCTGTAGATTCTAAAGTAGATAGAGGTACCTTTTGCTTTGGAACGTACTTTTTGTGTACCTTCTTCACTGACTGAGATGTGGCTTCAACAGATCTCTATTTTCCTTTAGCATCTTTGATAATTTTCTCTGGGTCAGCAACTAGAGTCACAGTTGGAGATCTTTGATTCCCCTTGTAGAAGGAGGTCTTGAAACTCCTCTTCCTCTTCGTGGAGTCGTCAGGTGAACACATTTGTAGTCTTCTTCAGGTCACCAATTCTTGTTCACCATCAAGAACTGATTATCAACAATTCATAACAATAGACTCGGGAGAATACTTCGTTACAATGCCTTCGGCTCCCGACAAACGCACAAAATGATGTTGGCGCTGGAATCAACACTTGGATTGCAGCAAGCGCCTGACCAGACACATCTTAAACTCTAAGGAAATTTTAATGTTTTGTTTTATAGGATTGGAAGATGGTATAACTCTGATTTGCTGAAGAGATATTTCGGTCAAATCCACAGTTGTACTAAAGAGGGTATTGTAACTTGATGTGGTAGCAAGGTGCAAGTTTGTAGTCTATGATGAGAGGAAAATCAATAGGTCTGTAAGATATAAATCTAATGACTTAGAAGAAATTGACAAAAGTAGCAGTTTGACAATATTCCACTGAGAGAAATCAATTTCTAGTCTGACAAGATTCTCAGTGAAATATCATGAAGAATAACTATCATGAGTGATGCTCTTCCACTGTTATAACATATTTTTTATTAGGAATGCTCACTGTGTGAGACTAACAAAAACTGATAAAACACATAACATGCTTAGGAGACTAATAGAAACACATAACAATATGATGGTTTGCAAACTGGAACTGGAAGAAAGGAGATATGGAAACAACAGTGAAAATGGTGTGTGGTTGTTCCTTGAATGCTGCTCGATGTCTGGTAAAAATGTGTTGGTACTGAGAGTAGTGGTAGAAATTTTTTTGAGAGAAACTCTACCATTATTCCGCTGTTCCTTTCCCCTTTTTTGGTTGAAGACCCTTTGTAATGGCAGAAAACTCGAAACTTTTGGATAGAATGATGGAGTTTCATTTTATGAGAAATTACAAAGAAAATCCTTTGATACAGGTTTAATTGATAGAGGATACATGGAATGGAATAAATGATAAGTGTGGGGTGGGGGAGGGGTGGTGATGTGGCGAAGAAGTGGGACCGATCTCAGATCACGTATCAGAAATTTTATTGTGAAATGCGGGAAGTTAAATGTTGAAAATGGTGAAGTGCGATGTGCGATGAGGGTGGAGGTGATGTGACAGAGAAATGGGACCGATCATAGATCCTGCATCGGAAGTTTTATAAACACACATACTCATCTAATCAACAATGTTTATTGGAACTTTAAACAAAACCACAATTTCTCCCAAACAATATGCATTCACGTGGAATTATGGTTCTTGGGCCCCACAACCAGTTGACCAATAGGAAGCAATCACAAATCACCGCAAATTTAACTTTACACTGATAACGGCTAAACCATAAACTTTGTGATTTGAAAATTCACGTTGGTGTGCTACGCTGACACATGTCCCTCATCTCTTCGCATCACAAATCGCTTAACATACCATGCAAATCCTTAACGATAAACTTTAAAAACTGTGATTTGCGATATCGCTTCATCTGCGCTTTAATATCCGCTGTTTATTTGCGCCCAGATCTGACGGTCTTCCTTACTTTCCCCTTAGCCTCATTGCATCACAAATCACTTAACATACCATGCGATTTGACTTAACGATAAAACTTAAAAACAACACTTTGAAAAGTTGCCCCATGTGCACTTTAATCTCAGCCGTCGGTTTGCTCCCCTTTGGATCTGTGATTAGATCATGGTCGTCTGTTATTTTTTCACACGGTTCTTCCCCGTTGCTTCATTCCTTAGTATATTTCCTAGCCAACTTCCTTTAAATATTATCTATTGCTCTTCTCTAGATCTCCCACTTTGCTGGTTAAGTTGTTTTCTTCCGGTTGCGCTTTGATTTTAAAGAACTTTGGTTGCCACAAAGCCTTAATTTTCCAGCTTCAAAAACAGATTACCTGTTTACCTGTAGCCTATTTTCTGAGATAACCAAAATCTCAGTGAAATAGCTGCGCTTTTCACTGTGTGGAATATATGACTTCCATTTATGAGAAATAGCTTCATTTTACTGTATTATTGTTTTGACAATGAATTTGCAACAAAGGTAACTATTATTCCAAACTAGATGACTACAATTTTATTACCCATACATCAACTGACCTTCAACAATAACATAAGCCAAAATAGATATTTTAACTTATTTTGGGACCCTAAAACACTATGACACCTATTCACTTAAAACCACCTTTATGTTGGGACTTTTTAATTTTTATTGGAAATGACTAAAAATTTGGACATGGACTAGGACACAATAAAAAGTTGAAAACAATAGTACAATGGAGGTTACACCATTAACATTTTCAGTGCTAACAACAGGGATGCCAAGTTCACTTCCAAGTTTTGGAAGGAGTTGTTTTCAAGTTTGAGGACAGAGTTGGCCTTTAGTACAACTTATCATCCACAAACATATGGACATACAAAGAGGGTCAATAGGATATTGGAGGACATGTTGAGGATGTATGTGATGCATAAACAGAGGAGATGGGAGGAGTACCTTCCATTGGTTGAGTTTTCATACAACAATGGTTATCAAGAGTCATTGAGGATGAGCCATTCTGAGGAATTGTGTGGGAAAATTTGTAATACTCCCATCAACTGGGGTGATCCAGTGAATAGGGTACTTATTGGACCAGACATGGAACAGGAAATGTAGGTTATAAGGAAAAATATAAAGGCAACACATGTTCGGTATAAGAGTTATGCAGACCAACATAGGTCATTTAAGGAGTTTCAAGTTGAGGAGCATGTGTATTCGTTCATCAATCCCAAGAAGAGCTAGTTGAGAATCAAATGATGTGCCAACTTGGCACCACATTATTGCGGGTCTTTTGAGATCCTTGAGAGGATTGGATCAGTGGCCTATCGACTTGCAATGCCTCCAACAGTGAAAGTTCATGATGTTTTTCATGTTTCTTTACTTAAAAGATATATAAAGAATGTTTATCATGTTATTGATTGGTCCGTATTGCAGGTGGATCAAGAAGGAGAATTCCAGTCGGAACCTCAATGGATATTATAGTGGAAGCAACTCATACTTTGGAACAGATCCATCAAGCAAGTTAAATAGAACTGGAAGCACTTTGGGCCTGAAGAAGCTACATGGGAGATGGAGGATGAGATGCGGGCTATGTATCCTTCATTATTTTTTAGTTGAGGCAAAGAAATTTCAGTATTTGTACATATTTATGCATGGTTTCTATTGTAAATACTGCCATGAGCTAAGTTATAAAGCTCCAATAAGTGGTATGGTTGTTGTATTGTCATGTTGTCATGATGCGTTTTGCTTTTGAGAAGGCTATTCATTGTAAATACTGCGTCGAGCTAAGTTATAAAGATCCATGGACAATATGTTTTCTTTTCTGAAATATCCCTTCCTAAATTATTTTGCCACGAGATTTATTTTTATGTCATGAGGGCCAATTTTGGTGATGTCGAGGCCCATTTGATTTTTCATTAGAAGTCTTAGGAGTTAGAAGTTAATTAACTTTACGTTATGTTATTTTGTTGGTGATGAATGGGGACCCACCCAAACACAAAATACACATCCCCTTAATAACTATTTCGAAAATCATGAATGGGAATAGCGTATGGAGGGAAAGGCGGGAAGAAGGCTCAACGAAGGTTATAAAAGGGAGCTCACTTCATTTGGCATGATTTGATTATCGATTTTTATCTCAGTTGCTCGAGTTGCTTAGCCGGGTCACTTGTTGTTTAGCACGAGTTTTCCGAGCGAAGAACTCACCCATCCTTCGGGGACTTCGAGCGCCACCCTAGATTGGTTTTCCATTATCATCCGAGGGAGATTCATTGAGTTACCTTCAACATTTGCATTTAGTTGCTAGTAGTGGTTATTTCTGGGGACGCAGTTGTGTTGTTGGAGGACGCAATTGTATTCTTGGGGGTCTATTGTTGATTGATACTGGAGGGTTGGTTGCCGGGAGATTATTTGGAGGAGAAGGATTAATAGTCTGCTGAGCTATTGGGAAAGTTTGGGAAGCTGAGATTGATAGCGTATTTCAGGAGTAGTGTGGCACTCACTAGGAAAATGTAGAGGAGGAAAGCTGGGAATAATTGTGAGAGAGTGCCTCAATCATTTGATCCATTGCTTGTCGGGAGAGGTAAGGGGAGTACCAGAGGAGTTATTTATTGCATTCTTGGAGGGTTGTGGAGTATTTCGTTGATGATTCTATAGACAGTGGACTTCAATAGCTAAAGGGGGAGCGTAGGGCCTATTGGAGATCATTTTTGGAGGGTCATGACCATTTTTGGAGAGCACCAGAGGTGGGGTTTCCATCTATTCCATTGTAGCAGTTAGTGTAGCTTCACTGGGACAACGCAGAGCATCACTGGGCAATTTTTTTGGGTTTTTTTGTTTCATCTAGGATTTTCTCCGCTTGCCAAAAAGGAAAGCTTATGTGAATTTCTCTATATATTTGTACTCTTTCCCATTTCATAATAAAATAACTCAGCTGCTTCCGTGTTTCATATTGTTCTGAGTATTTATTGCAATGTTTTGAATTTCCATGATGTAAGTTTATGATTTTCTGTATTAGCATTGTTTTTCCTATTTTAGAACATTAAAGTGGTATCAGATCCCTAAATCTTGGCTCAGTCATGGGAAGATTTATTTTATGAGAGAAGGAGATAGAAAATATACCACTTACAGGAATCAAAGGTACTGAAGCAAAGAGAGGGAGTTGGAAACTACTCATCGAGGATCGAGGGAAGGAGGTGTTAGTAGAAGACATGGGAGAGGCCGAGGGAAAGGAGGAGATGGTCTTTGAAATTATTTTGAAGGCCATCAATGATTTGGTCAAGGGGCATCAATACATGCTTAATGAGAACACGATTTAGAACTAGGAACATACCACCTAAAATTTTCTATTTGGAGAGACTTCTAGAGCATCTCACTAGTATGATCAGCTTGCACCTATTGCACAACCACCATCTTTGAGTGGGCTAGTTGGAGCCACGCTAACCTCTTCATACCTATAATACTGGTGGAACGAGTGGGATTCAGTGAAGAAGAATATTTCAGAGTGTGGAAATCCATGGGAGATGAATTTAGAGCAGCGCTGCCTTTCAGAGATTATTAACAGCTCAAGAAGAATGAGAAGGGAAGGGGCGATGGAGGCCAAGGCACGCAGAGATATGAGTTGCAATGTACCATTGGGAGGATGTTTTCCCCTGCATATGATGGCACTGCCAAGTGCACAACTCGTGCTTGGGTGGAGAAGCTCAATACATATTTCCAACTCAACAAGATGACCGAGACAGAGGCCATTAAAATGGCCACTTTACATCTGGAGGGAGAGGCACACGATTGGTGGATTCATGGCTTGTCTACTTTGGGGCATGCTAATATGACTGCCTATGAGGACTTCACACGGAGAGTAGTGGAGAATTTTGATCGAGGGGGTCCAAAGGCTCACTTCAGGGAGCTGACCCAACTCAAGAAGACATGACATCCTTAGCATTATATTTTGGAGTTCCCGCGAGTTTCAGTTATGGTGCTTGATTTTTTATATGATCAAAGGGTGTAAATTTTTGTAGAGGGTTTGATGGAGCCATTGCATGGACTGGTGAAGTCACACAAAACCTCCCCTTTACTGGAGTTTGTGACTTGTACGAGGGATTTGCATGGGGCCATCCCCAAGACCTGAGCACCTTTTCCATCATGCACTCACTACCCTCAGAAAGGGGGTGACACTAGACCTACACCAACATAGAGAGAAGTTCTAGGGAGAGGAAAATTTGATGATGAGACTAGAAGAGACCTCAATAGGAGGAAACTATGTTTTACATGTCGAGAGCCGTGTGCACCATGCCATCGGTGCACAGCGGGCAAAGCCCACTATATCAAGGTTTTCTTAGACAGTGACCATGAGGATGAGTTTGAGTTGGAGTTTGAGGGAGGAGACTGTGAGGGGCCATCAGAGAGAGCTCCCCCACCACCACCTCCAATAGGAGGACCATCTTTTACACTATCTGGGGGAGTCCTTGCATCTTTGTGTGGGGTACCCAAAATTCTAACCATGAGGATCAAGGGCATAATGTAGAGGCATTGTGTCTCAGTCTTGGTAGACAGTGGGGCCACCCATAATTTATTGATGCTCAGTTGGTCCAGAGGAGAGGCATCACCACTACGAATTTTGAGGAATTTTTAGTACTAGTTCCGGGGGATAGGACTATGCAGTGCGACCGATATGTTTTTTCTTTGGCAGTGGCCATAGGGAACTATACGATGAAAAATCATTTCTTTGTAGTGGATGTACCAGACACAAATATGGTGTTGGGTATCCAATGGTTGTATTCCCTTGGCAGAGTTACCACTGGTTGGAGGCAGCTCATGATGGACTTTATCGAGCTAGATGGTAAGCTAGTAGTTCTTTGGGGTATGCACTCATATCCCCCACAAACAGTTTCAGCTCATCGGATGGAGACAAACTTGATACATGGGGACATAGCATGGGAAATGGAGTTGAGGGTTTCATAGGTTGGGCGACATACCAAGTCTCCACCACTAGACATACAAGATGTGTTGGATAAATATGCAGTAGTTTTTGGAGATATACCACCTGGGAAACCACCAAATAGAGGATTCGAGCATACCATAGAGATGGAGCCTGGTGTGCAGGAAATAATTATTGCTCCCTATAGGCATCCCAAAGCCTATAAGGATGAGATTGAGTGGGCCATTAGAGAGATGCTAGCATTGGTCCATATCAGGTCGAGTTCCAGTCCCTTCGCTTCTTCAGTTGTGTTGGTGAAGAAGAAGGACGAGACTCTGCGCATGTGTATTGACTATAGGGCGCTTAACAAGAATACATTGAAGAACCAATGTCATATACCACTCATTGATGAGTTGATGGATGAAATTATAGGAGCCAATTTCTTCTCTAAGATAGATTTGTGGTCAGGATATTATCAGATCTGGGAATTTCGAGTTCCTGGTCATGCCTTTTGGATTAACCAATTCCCCAACCAAATTCTAGTCATGCATGAACCATGTGTTCATAGGGTAGTTGAGGAGGTTTGTATTGGCGTTCTTTGATGAAATCTTGATCTACAATAGGACGTGGGAGGAGCACTTGCAACACTTAGAGACAATGTTGCGTATTCTGGAATAGAAGCAATTCTACACCAAATTATCCAAGTGTGAATTTGGGCTGACAAAGATGTTGTATTTGGGACACATTATTGACGCAGATGGAGTTAAGGTGCGTGAGGATAAAATTAGGGAAATTTGGGATTGGCTGGAGCCTAGATACGTGACAACATTGAGGGGATTTTTTGGCATTTTCACTTACTACAGGAAGTTCGTCAAGGGCTTCTCACAGTTGGCAGCACACCTCACATATTTGACCAAGAAGGGGGATTTTTCATGGAAAAATGGAGTTCATGTAGCTTTTGATCACCCCAAGGAGGTGATGAGTAGTTCCCTAGTTTTGGCACTTCTGGATTTCACACAATATTTCACCTTGGAGTGTGATGCTTTGGGTGAGGGGATTAGAGTTGTCTTGTCCCAAGAGGGGCACCCCATTGCTTTTGAGAGCAAGAAGCTCTTACCACATGAGAGGTCATTTTCTATATACAACAAGGAGATGTTGCCCATTATCATGCATTGGCCAAGTTCAGACAGTACTTGGTGTGTAACAGATTCAGGGTGAAGGCAGAACATAACATTATTCGCCACTTCATGGGGCAGCATGGCCTCATTAACAGACAACTTAGATGGGTCAGCAAGGTGTATGCATACAATATTGATATTGAGTATGTGCGGAGAAAGCACAATGTGGTAGCTGATGCACTATATAGGAGACTTTCAAGGCTTTCACTCATTAGCATTAGCCATGACTGGAATGCATAGTTATTAGTGGATTACTCCAAGGATCACCGAGCATGTGAGATCTTGGAGGGTATTCATGCAGATGAGTGCTATCAGGTGATGGTGGAGGTTATCTACTATAAGGAGTGCATAATTCTGGTTCTAGGCTCGCAATTGAGAGAGAGGGTCCTTCATGCAGCTCACGATTCTCCACTGTCGGGGAATCAGGGGTTCAGGAAGACATATATGACTGTGAGGGAGCACTTCATCTGGAAGGGCCTAAAGGGAGATATGTTGAGATATGTAAAGGAGTGAAAGGCCCGTTAGAGGAATAAGGGAGAGTTGACACATCCAATACTATTATTGCAACATCTGCCCATTCATGAGGGAAAATTGGATAGCATTTCTATGGATTTTATCACAGGACTTCTCGCAGTGAAGGGGAAGGATTGTATTTATGTGGTGGTCGACAAACTAAAAAAGTATGCACATTTATTTGTTATTCTGACTCGATAATCAACTTCTAAGGTAGCAAAGTTGTTATTTAAGGATGTTTTATGCCTACATGGACTCCTTAAGACCATAGTCAGTGATAAAGACAACAAATTCATGGGGGGATTTTGGCAGGATATTTTCAGGTTAGTGGGCACAAAGCTCACCCTGAGCACTAGTTACCATTTGTAAACAGATGGCTAGAATGAGAGGGTGAAAAGGTGGCTAGAGGGGTATCTAAGGAACCATGTGACCGGGATACAGAGGGCATGGATTTGTTGGTTACACTTAGGAGAGTACTCCTACAATACTACACATCATATGTCCATCGAAATGACACCTTTCTGTGCTTTATATGGATATGATGCTTTTTATTTTCTTGACATTTTTTTTGGAGACAACCGAGCCCAAAAGTCCAAATATTAGATCCAAGAGAGCCAAGACATCCTCAAGGCACTTAAGGATAATTTTCTTACAACTCAAAATCAACAAAATATATATGTTGATAGGAAGCGGGTAGAGAGACATTTTGAGGAGGGGGACTTGGTGTTCCTATGCTTATATCCATACCGACAATCCACTTTGAAACAAAAGGGGGCCAAGAAGTTGCAACCCCAGTTTTACGGACCTTACCGGGTGACCAGGAGGGTCAAAGAGTAGCTTATGAGTAATAACTATCACCGGGAAGAAAAATCCACAACATCTTTCATGTTTCATGCCTCAAGAGAGTGTTGGGGTAGCAGATTACGATAACTGTGGAGTTTACTCTGCTTGATGATAAGGGGCATTTAGTTTTAGAATCGGAGGCCATTCTGGATACTAGAGAGAGGAAGCTCAAGATAAGGACAATCAAGGAGTATTTGGTGCGTTGGAAGAGCTTGCCAGATGAGGATGCCACCTTAGAGGGTGAACACGTATTGGAGCATCCAACGTTGAAGTTGCTTGGGGACAAGCAACATTTCGGAGGGGAGGACTGTAATGTCCCTTCCTAAACTATTTTGTAACGAGATTTATTTTTATATCTTGAGGGCCAATTTTGGTGATGTTGGGGCCCATTTGATTTTTCATTAGAAGTCTTAGGAGTTAGGAGTTAATTAACTTTATGTTATGTTATTTTGTTGGTCATGAATGGGGACCCAGCCACTCATGAAATATGCATACCCTTAATAACTAGTTTGAAAATCATGAGTGGGAACAGAGTATGGAGGAAAAAGGCAGGAAGAAGGATCAACGAATGTTATAAAAGGAAGTGAGCTCGCTTCATTTGGCATGATTGGATCATCGATTTTAATCTCAGTTGCTTGAGTTGCTTAGCCAAGTAACTTGCTATCTAGCATGAGTTTTCCGACCGGAGAACTCACCCATTCTTCGAGGGACTTTGAGTGCCACCCTAGATTGGTTTTCCATTATCATCCGAGGGAGCTTAATTGAGTTATCTTCAACATTTGCATTCATTTTCCAGCAATTCATATTTTTGGGGACGCAGTTGTGTTGCTGGAGGACGCAGTTTTATTCTTGGGGGTCTATTGTTGATTAATTTCAAAGGGTTCATTGCCAAGATATTATTTGGAGGAGAAGGATCATTATTTTGCTGAGCTATTGGGTAAACTTGGGAGGTTGAGATTGATAACGTATTTCAGGAGCAGCGTGGCAGTCACTGGGCCAACGCAAAGGAGGAAATTTGGGCATAGTTATGAGAGAGTGCCTCAATCATTTGAGCCATTGTTTTCCTGGAGAGATAAGGGAAGTACTAGAGAATTTATTTGTTGCACTATTGGAGGGTTGTGGAGTATTTCACTGATGATTTTTTAGACAATGTACTTCAGCAGCTATTGGGGGAGTGTAAGACCTATTGGAGGTCATTTTTGGAGGGTTATGATCAGGGCAAACCATTTTTGGGTTTTGGTCATATTAGCTCAAGGAATCCAGGAGTAATTTAGGAGAATTTTCTGAGCAGCAGAGGTGGGATTTCCAACTATTCCATTGCAGCAGCTAGTGCAGATTCACTAGGACAATGCAGAGCATCATTGGACAATTTTTCTGGGTTTTGTTGTTTCAACTAGGCTTTGCTCCACTTGCCAAAAAGGCAAGCCCTAGTGCATTTCTCTATATATTTGTACTCTTTCCCATTTCATAATAAAATGACTCATCTTCTTCCGTGTTTCATATTTTTATGATTATTTACTGCAATGTTTTGAATTTCCATGGTGTAAATTTATGATTTTCTATATTAGCATTGTTTTTCCTATTTTTGAACAGTACATTTTCAACGGTTTTGCTGAGGTATAGGTGTGGTTTAACAATGAATATGATGTTCCCCAAGGGGGAGGGTTCTGGAATATACCCGGGCTAAAAGTTCATGTAATAAAAGTTAATAAAGGAAAAAATAAGACCAGGGTTAAGGGACACTTATTCGAAGCTAAACGTTGGGAAATATATCCTAGTGGGATTCACTTGATGTGTTTATGGCTAAGGGGAAATTGAAAAAGGCAATGGATAAGGATTTGAAAAGGAAAAAAGTATTTTTTGCACATTTATTTATGAAATTAAATGAAATTAGGAGAAAATGAAGGTGAAAGGTCACAGGTTGCATGTGAGGAGGAAAATGAAGAAAAATAATGGAAAATGAAGAAAATAGAGGCCTCATTAATAAAAAGGCTTATGAGGATCAATTCGTGGTTTTTTTGCTAGTTAAATTTTGGAGCTCTCTCTCTCACACACACTTGGACACTTACAGTTTTCTTGGAGCACTTTATCATTGGATCAAGAAGGGAAAGTAAGTGTTATCACTCTCCCAAAATTCCCAAGGCTGAAAATAGGATTGGAGAAAGGTAACCACAGACCAAGCTTTAGGTCAGGTAGCTAGCCCTACAAGGACCAGAGAGGGCTCTCTTGTTGTCACTTTTGGAGTCAAAGGAATGACTGAATATCTAATGATCTTAGGCTATGTATGTAAGCTCAGTAAATAGGATTTGTTTGATGTTTTTAGTGCTCGATAGAAAAATCAGTGAGTAGATTATGTATAAGGTTTTTAGGTTTGAAATCCAAGGTGAATTTGCAGAGAATATATGAGGCTAGATAGGTAGTTTGAAAGCATTTTAATAGATCATTGAGTATAGGATGAAATAGAAGAGAGTTTGAATTAGCACTGAGGTAAATTCATTCAGTTTAGAAGCAAATAAACATAGCACTGTAAACCTTGTCTAAAACAGAGCATTAATAAACATGATTTCAGCTCATAAACTTATAAGATAAACATATATGAAAGAAGAATACATGGTATCAAGCATGAAACGATAAAAATACATAAGAAGAACAAATTCTCCAATGCATACCACAAGTATCTCAACACAATTCCTGCAAATATGTCTCTGAATTCATTCCAAATTGTTGATTACAAAAGCTCCACTGCAATATGAGACTATCAAACCCAACAAAAGACTAAAGAGAGTCTACTTATAGAAAATATGGACTATGATACCTCATCAGGTCGAAATACCTTCCAAAATGGATCATAAATACACAAGATGAGTGATTTCCTAGATTGTAGGGAGGTTAGAAACCATTCCCTCAATTTTAGCTATGAACTAGGAGTGTTTGTCCTTTACATTAATTACATATTCCTTCATGATAGGAGGAAAAAAATAACTCAATAACTATAATTCCAACTCATAGGAAAACAAAACCTCGAATTTTTGACCATTTTTGAGCTTGACGAGTGTCCCGAGGAATCTAATGCTGACCTGTGACATTTCTAACAGAAAGGTAACAAAAATTTGCAGAAGCATAACAGAACTTTGGAGGCATTTTTAGGAGTCCAAATCCACTTCTGAAAGAACAATCAACTAGCCTTGTGTGTCTAGTTTCCAGAACATCTTTAATTTTACAAAATGACCCACGAGAAGGCCTTCAAAAATCCATTCTCCCAAGGTTACTCCAAAAGCGTAACAAAGGCTCCAAAAAGGTGGCAGAAACATGAAAAATGAGTGGTTTTTGAGCTTTTTCTCCAAAATTATAGTTTTTCATGCCATTGGGGTTCCTGATCTGTGATGTACTCATCAAAATACATCCATGTAAATAAATCATCATTTGGATGCCTCCAAAATAAGAATAACAAAAGTTCATTACCCTTCTACAATGAGGAATTTCCAGAATTGTGCAAAAATCACAAAAAATACCGAAATTGATTAAATATTCTCGAAATTGGTTCTATGGCACCTGTAAGTGATGGGATAAATAGCCAAAGAAGCTTCAACTAATAATTCCAAACTATCCTTCTCTTTAAGCTTCATTTGTGCTTCTTTTAGCCTTTTCTTCAATTGTTTAAGCCTTATTTGAGAAATTGTGTTCCTGGTGCAATAATGGTTTGCCATGTGTCTTTGCAACTTATTATCCCTCTTATCCATCTTCAAGAGCTTCTCCAAATGCTTATTTACTCTTGAAAACCAAAGCTCTCTGTCTTCATTCATCTCCATGGCTATAAGCTCATCAAAGGTCAACTCTTCAGGTGGATGAGTTGACTGTCTTTCTCGCTCCAGTGCCCTTTTTAGGCCTCTTGTTTTTGGCCTTCTTGATTGTGTCTCAGCCTCCATATCCTACATTTGGTCAACAACAATAACCTCCTTAACTTTACCTTTGATTACCTCTAGGTCTCACTTGGGCTTGCTTTGTAGGAGTTGATTCACTTTCAATTGAAAATTTGCTTGCTATAAGAAAGTGATTCGAGAGTTAGCAATAGATAAAAATTTCTTCGATTCTGCTATTTCCTCATATTTTTCTCTGATGATCTCTTTAGTTGATCTGGCCTCCATATGATCTACTACTTCAACCTCCAATGGCGTTGATTCACTATGCTGATGCAAAAGAGGTTGCTCCTCTATCTCACATTGTCCCACAATGGTGTCAAGTGTAAGAACAATTTTTGGCAGACTTGGGCGCAAATATATGTTTCTTCCATTTCTAATAGGTGTGAGTAAACTCAAAAACCCTAGGAGCATCTGAAAGATGAGTTTGCATGCTAGAAGAGCCAACCTCCATTGGCTGTGTTGATGATGTACTAGGAAAGATAGGAGGGATAATGGTAGGCGTTGTTGACAATCTCTCCAAGAAATTTTCCCAAGTCATGTTGATGCAGGACAAGTGATGAAACACAATGAGCTTGATCAGACCATGATGAAAAATTCTAGTGTGATGATCTTGTCTTCTACTCTGAACCTTCTCATTCATCTTAATCAAAATCCTGTACGAATAAAATGGCAAATAAAGTGTTTTGATTGAGGTGAAATGCATCAACAACCTAATATGATACCTATACAACCTGGCGAATCTTCCTTCACATGTGAAGTACTTCATTATGAACATCATAAAAGGAGCATACTTGTTTCTGAGGTGTCTAAAAGGAAATAGGTAATCTAGGTCCTCTCTAGCATGAGGCTTGAGAAACTGTTTGTAATTTTCAATGTCTAACTCCATAGCTTTGAACCACTGCTCTCCATGACAAGGGATACCTGTTGCTTAAGGAATTAGGTCTGATGGAGATGTAACCTTTCCCATGTTGAAGCTTGTTGCAAATAGGCTGGTCAATTGAAGATGATACCCCTCTTCCATGAGCCTTTCACAAAATCTCAAACATTGAGCTCTCTCACAGCATCTTCAGGCCAATGGTGAGGCATTTACTTCATGCATTGTGAAGGGTTCTAGCCTGAGGTGGCACCCTCCCTTGAAGATTTTCTTGTCACTTTCCATTGTGTTTGTCACTGGAATTATGAAAACCCTAGGGTGTTGATGAGATGAGTGAATGTATGCAAATATTTAATGAAGGCTTCATAAGGTAAAGGAACCAAGCTTTGAATTGATTTGGAATTTTTTCAAGCAAAAAACCAAAAATTTCTTCTTCTCCAGCGTAACAGGTATCTACAAAAGCGTAACAACTAAGGCCAAAAGCGTAACAACTGTGGCGCAAAAACGTAACACTGTGGCTGCGCAACGCTTGCGCAGCACCAGCGTAGTGCTCAAAGGCGTAATACTGTTGCGTAGCACCCTACACAAGCATAATATTGGTGCCTAAAAGCGTAACAGTGTTGCCCATAAGCATAACAAGAGGGGAAAAAAGCGTAATAACAATTGTTTGAAGGGTAGAAAATGGATTTTTAAGTGAATTTGAGCCTTGGATTTTGGAGCCGGAACACCTTTGGAGTGCAAGTGAGGTAGAGAGGTGCTCTTCCACACATTAAAGGGTGACAATGAATGTAAATGATTTTGCTTTTGCCCTTTTATAAGCTTGAGTTGACCTTTTTACCTTTTGACATTTGAAATGACTTTTTGAACTTTCTACATTTGGAAATGACCTTTTCAAAACAAGACAAGTTGTCTTTGACATTTGGGAAATGAACTTTTTGTCTTTGACTGAGATAATAGGGTAGAATGGACCTCTTTAAACCTTTGACACTTGAAATGACTTTTTTGCTGCTTTTAATGAGACAGTAAGAAAAAATTTGCTCTTTTCAATGAGACAATAAGACAAAATTTTCTCTTTTGAACTTTTTTGTCACTTGAACATTTGAAACAAGACAAATTATCTTTATTTCATTTCCTAAACATGGTAGCTCCTTATTTAGGGTTTTATGAGTGGGACGAAAGGTTAAAGCCTTGTTTTAGGTGACAATTTGAACATTTTTCAAGGGCAGAGACAACCCTAGACAATGGCCTATATAAAGTGGAGTGACATAACCCTAGACCTTTTTTAAAAATTATAATGGAGATGACCTTGAAAATGATGGTGGTGATGAATGAAATGAAGGAGCAACACACTTTACCTAGACTTCTTTAGTGACCAAAATTATTTTATGAAAACTTGTTTGAAAAAGTAAAAAATTTTGACCTATGAATTTAGGAAAATAACTAAAAGAGTTATTTTTGATCACTGACATACCCGAACTAGTAAAGACAAAGAAGGCAAAGGAAAGAAAAGATCAAGTAAGGAAGAGCAGGATCAAGCAAGCTTCAACATTAATACTTGCAGGTAACAGATTGCATATATGATTTCCTAGCTGGTTTTGACATGCATGGTATGTGCTTGTTCGTATTTGGTTCCTTTGCTGTCAGTGGCATGGTTTTTCCAATTTTTGACAATGGTTTTCAACCTTGCCTTTCCATTTCTGGATAGCCATGGTGTGATGGGATTGTTCTAGGTTTTGAGCTTTGGAATCGCCGAAGGTTTCAAAATCCGGGACATAGGTGGTCTTAGGAACATTCCCAAAGGCCTAGGAATCCCTTGACCGGTAATGGCGAGATACACAGTAAAGCCTGAGGGTAGGGCCTAGTGCTCTGGTGTGGATGGCAGTAAAGCCTAGAGACTTGGAGACAAAAAATTCCTCAAGGATGGTGAAGGAATCCAGAGGCATTCCTGGCTCGGTTTGGTTTTGTGATCTCGAAGTGGGTTTAGGTGAGATCATGGTATGGTGAGGGTGGAAGTGATTTAATATTTGGATTCCCCTGGTTGTTTTGGATTGCTTTATCCACAAGATCCCACATTCATGCTTGGAATATGGCACAGGGGTGACTGGCTGAAAGAAAGATTTGGTTAAGCCATGTTTATGTTCGTGTGGTATGTGGAAGTCCCGAACCAGGTTGGCTCTTTCCTATGTTTAATGAAAGCTAAGTTCTCTTGATTTTAATTGGTAAATGTACTTGTTATTATGTGGCTTTAATGAATATTATCTTATGGTTATTTATATTTTTATATGCTCGTTATAAGCATAGATTTATGACTGGTTTTAGTCATGGCTCTTATGTTTTTACTTGTAATTGAAATAATAATGGATGCAAGACCTAATTGATGTTAATACAACTAATGGGAGAGTGTGGTGATCCTTCTTGTTCAGTTTTATCTGGGTTTTTACTCCCTTATGCTCATACTTGCATTCATGACCTGTAGGTTGCATATCTACCAAGTGTTTCAAAAAATGTTAGTCCCGGTTGGGGATGGTCAAGTCTAGTCTTGGTTCCAGTTTTTGGTTTATAATCATTTTTGTCATGTGATTTATGTGTTCTAAAAGTTATATGGATTTCTGTGTAGAGGCTTAGCCCCAACCCTGAAAAGTGGCTTAAATTATGCAGTCGCTAGCACAACACTGAGCAAAAAAGGCCATAGTCGCACTGATGCATGCCTATGGGAGTGACTAGGGGTTTCCAGTCGCATTGAGGGCTTGGTAAGAGAGTGACTGAGGCTCAAGCTTAGTGAAAAGTAAGTTGGCTTAGGGGATGGACACCTAGAGGGGTTGGGTTACTCTTGGAGGGTCCTGAGGCACCTAAGGGAAGTTAGTAAGGTTTGTTTTGTCGACTCCATTTCCTTAAGGTCACTTAGGAGGTTGAGTCTTGCCATAACAACTTCTCATCTCATGTTTATCCTGGGTAAACCGGTGAAAATGGGTAGATGTGAGGGGAGGGGTGCATTACAATTTATTAGGTTAATATTTATCCATTTATTAATCATTTATCATAATAATAAATAAATCAATTAACTATTATACTTATGTAACCATATAAATTAAATGGCTAGTAAACACCCATTAACATCAAAACATTTACATCTCACATTATCAAGATTAATTTTATTTATTTATAAAATTTAACTAACTTATAATTTATTTTAAATAATAATAATAATAATAATAATAATAATTAATTATAAAGAGATTTAATATATGAGTTAAACATATATACATTAATATATATATATATATTAAAAAAACACTTAACAAGATTCTTAAACATAGAGATTCACCCCACTGCACTATATCATGGGCCAATACCATGACTTACTAATACCACATGCAAAAAAACCACAACTCATGTTCATATGACACGTGTTTATACAAATTTATTTGAATTAATCAAATTAACGAAAAGAACAAAAAGGACATAACTATAAATTTTAACCATCCATATTTTTACGTCGCAAGGCGTATTTATTTGAAAACAACTTTCCTAAATGCCTTTCTGTCTTAATATTTGCCATCCGATCTCTTGTTAGACGATTGAGTCAAAATGAGTCGTTGATTGAAATATAAGACAGTTACGACAGTTATTACTCTGCTATAGAAGATTTGAAACTAGTGAGATTACGTCTTCTGAGTGTTCAGTGTTCAGGCAAAACATAAACCGGATCGTGGATCTCCCATGCTGATGGTGCTCTTACGTCCAAAAAACAGAGAATTTGCGAACTTACAGGATTCGAATTGTGGCATGTCATTTCTGATGTTGATGAATCCAAGGAAGAGGAAGGCGTTGGCTGTGTGTCAACTGCAATCGAGTCGGCTTTCATATTCACAAGATGCTTCTTCAAACGGGTGCCCCACACGTTCTTGATTTCATTGTCGGTTCTTCCTGGCAGGTACGAAGCAGTAGTAGACCATCTGCATTGTGAAATTGTTTTTTTAACAGTGGGAATGATCTGGATGGGCCTGTGGATCAAGCATATGATAGAATTTGACAATTCAAAAAATCACATTAATGTTCCTCTCAATCGCCTCCTCTTCTTCCACTGCAAGGCTGGGAGTGTTGTCGAATATTTAAATTTGAATTGTGGCAGAGCTTTTTTAACGGTGGGAATGAGCTTGATCGGTTGGTGGATCATTCAGAAAAGCTAATTACCGTTCACAAAAGCTAATTTAGTTAATATCCTTTCAGGATTCTCTTCCTCTTCTTGCATTGCAATGCATTCTCTCACTCTAGGTGCTCTTCTTCTCTGTCTCTCAGGCGAGGCTATGATGTCTTGTCTTGTGGAGTGATCCTCCTTGTTTGTTTTGTGTTGGTTTTTTTAATTTGTATCAGTGACTCTGTGTTGTGACTATTAGTATGTAGTAGTTTTTGTTGTCTACCTTTGTTTTTTGTTTGGACATTCAGTCTGCGTTTTATGTTTGACGAGTCTGGGAGACACAAAAAGATACACCTTTCTGTCAAGAAGCCTTTTGATGGCCAAAATCAGAGGCTGAAAATAGCTGCAGGATGTAATGATGATCTCCGCTGGGCTCAATGGTGATGGAGAGTTTTGAATTTCAATTAAGGGAGGAAGTTGATCTATATTTTTATTTGATGTGTTATTTATAATGATAATATATTAGGTCATAAGGAAAATTCTGATCAATTGATTTCTATTTCCACAATAAGGAAGAATTTATGCAAGAGCAGTAATCATAATAAGAGAGTAAAACAAGAAGAAATAGAGAACCATTTGTAAGCAAGAAGTAGAGAACCTGTAAGCAGATTTAAAGGATAATGTTATGCCAGGGTATATTTTTCTTTTTCACTGTTTGATTTTTTAATTTTTCATCTTTCAGATCCATTCCTTTAAAGCAAAGGAGGCGTTCAAGTCCTGTGCAGAGAAATGAAGATGGCTAGAGTAGCATTGTAACAACATGAAATTCCAAGGAATTGCCCTCAAACGGATTCAGGTAGGTCGCTCTATTAACTAATCCTACCGATAGTTTATTGGGTTTTCCTTTTTCCAACATGAAAAAGTAAAGTCAGTAGATATGTGTTTATAAGATAATTAACTGATAGTCAGACTGCTAAAATTTTCAAGAGAATATAGAAGCATACGCATATTCACTGAAAAAATCTTTATGTATATGATCTGTTTTTTAATGAACCATGGATTTTTTTATTTTTTTTTTAACTTCTATTTTTTTCTATTTTAAATGATAATGTTATACCACGGTATTTTTGCTTTTCCTTTGGTTCTCTTATTTTCGTTTCGAATTCTGCCTGGAGAAATAATGATGGCTGAGTGGCACTATGACAACATTAAATTAGCCCTCAAGGAATTGAGGTTCGTACCTCTATTAACTAATCCTACCTATAATTTATTGGGTTTTCCTGTTTCCAATAAAGTATATGGGTTTATATAATAATTGACAGATATATAATTTATTTTTTTATTTAATTATCTAATTTCTTTTACTGGTTAGTTGAACTGCACCATTTTTCCCACCAAAATCCCATGCAGCTAATGAATGATCCTGTCCCATTCTAAAATAACCAAATTACCATACCTTAAACTTAGAGGGTTGATACCTGACTCATAAGTTAACCCTACTCAATTTAGGTTTTACTAAGTTAGTGATATAATTTAACCCTATCCAACTTAGCTTTGACTAGGTTAGTGGGTTGAGTGACAGTACTTTTATTCTACACTAGGTGATGACCTTTATTTGAAAGAGAATCACAAGTAACAATGCAGAGTTCTCAGGACAACCTGAGTGGGTTCAATGGTTAAGAACTTGTGATTTCTCTTGAGAGGTTACAAGTTCAAAACTGGCAGAGGGTAAGGTTATCTATTCTCATCATGACCAAGCTAGAGGGATAGACGCCCCCAATGCTGGAGGCCTAGATCCTTGCGAAAGTCATCAATTTATGGTATATGTGGCTTACAGAATGTACCAATTATATAGTCATTCACATTTTTTAAGTCTACAGTTAATGATGAGGACCAATGGCCCAAATTCTGTCATATCCATTCTTTGAATGCAAATTAGGCGTTCTTGTCGTGCACAGAGAAATGATGGCTGCAGCGGCACTATGACAACGTCAAATTCCAAAGGAATATCCCTCGACGGATTTACGTAGGTCCCTCTATTAACTAATCCTACACCTACAATTTATGAGGTTTCTTTTTCCAACATGAAAAAGTAGTACATATATGTATTTATACAATAATTGACAGATAGTCATAGTGATAAATTTATAATTGGCCGATAGTCATACTGATAAATTTTTCAAGAGAATATTGAGGCATACACATATGCACTTAAATTCGTTACTAATAAAATTTGTTTTTCAATGAATCATGGAATTTCTTTTATTTCAGTTTTTCTTTTGATTTTATTGGACAATGTCATAAGAGGCTATTTTTTCTTTTAGTTTGTTTGGTTTTCTAATTTTCCACTTTTCAGATCAGTTCCTCGGAAGAAAAGCAGGGATTCGAATTCCACACATAGAGACGACGTTGGCTTCATCGACATTATGACAGCGTCCAATTCTAGGGAACCACCCTCGATGGATTGAGGTTGGTACCTCTATCAACTAATCCTGCCTACAATTTATTGGGTTTTTCTTTTCAATAGTGTAAATCATCAAATATGTGTTTATATGATAATTATTTTCAATAATGTAAATCATCAAATATATCTGTTTATACGATAATTAGCAGATAATCAATGTTAGAAAATTTTAGAGGAAATATCTAACCATATGCACTGAAATTCTTTACCTATGTAATCTATTTTTTGTTAATTATGAAATTTCTTTTACTCGTTGAATTGTACCATTCTTTTCTTCTCCACTAAGTGAACTCCATATATAAATCTTGTGTCACGAATGAATGATATGGGTGCCTTTTCAATTCTTCCCGACAAAGCGTCCTCCATATATAAATCTCGTGATGTTAATGAATGACATGGATGCCTTTTTATTGAAACAGGCCTATCCCATTCTCTTAGCCAGTTGATGCCAAACTCAGAAGTTAACCCTGCAAGGCTTATGTTTGACTTGGTTAATTACCGAAGGTAACCCTACCAAACTTAGGGTTGACAAAGTTAGTGGGCTGAGTGACAACATTTTTATTGTGAAATCTGCGATGGCCTTTATTTGAAAGATATTAACACATAATAATGTTGATCACTTTATAGTGGAAAAAGCGTATCACTAGGCCATTTATACGGACAATTACGACAGTTATTACTTTGCTCTAGAAGATTTGAAACTAGTGAGATTACGTCTTCTGAGTGTTCAGGCAAAACATAAACTGGATCGTGGATCTCCCATGCTGATGGTGCTCTTGCGTCCAAATTACAGAGAATTTGCGAACTTACAGGACTCGAACTGTGGCATGTCATTTCTGATGTTGATGAATCCAAGGAAGAGGAAGGCGCTGGCTGTGTGTCAACTGAAACCGACTTGGCTTTCATATTCGCAAGATGCTTCTTCAAACGGGTGCCCCACACGTTCTTGATCTCATTGTCGGTTCTTCCTGGCAGGTACGAAGCAATAGTAGACCATCTGCATTATAGAAAAATAATCAACCCATTGCAAGAGTGAATATTAATTTATGAGAATCTGTGGAGAATGGCCATTTTTAAACTTACGTATTCCCTATGAGCCCATGCAGTTTAATGGTATGATCTTCCTCTTATGGACTTAAATTCCCTCTTTTGATGTCGGGTCTCAGGTAGTTTGTCCACCGCAGGCGACAACTCTTTCCACATCGCACAAGCCCTGCAACATGAAACCGCCATAATTAGATTTACAGACCATTTTTATTCATTCATAAAATCCTGATAAGCAACGCGAATAAATCCATGAGACTGACCTGCTTGCTTGGGCAGTGCACGCCAGTTGCCGTGGCCATGTTTGTAATTATTTTATTTTTAAAATTAATATATAATTTTGAGGGAACTATATACATTTATATAGTTTTAGAAGAATTAGTAGCATGTCTTATACATGTAGTTATTAGTAATTTTTTCTCTATAAATTACTCAATTACTCACATGATTATAATTTTCCTACAAAAGTTATCTTACTTTATTTCCAGCATGCAAACTATTAATCATTGTCCCAAAAAGCATGCTCCATACATGGCAAAGGGAGTTTAAAAAGTGGAATGTTAACATTTTCATTTATATTTTGAGCCCATTAAGAGACTTCACAAAAATGGAGTCCCCTTTTAGAGGATCTATAATGTTTATGTCATGTAAAGTACCCATCAGTATTTATCTTGGGCAATGCAACCAGAAGGATGGAGCAGTTGATTTGTTCATAGGAATCCAACATTTTGTTCATAGAATTTCTGGATGATATTATACATTCTTCAAAATTGGCAGAGAATAATATTACAGAGACTCCAAGGGAAAAAAATTGTACACTGTCCACTACATTTAGCCATATTATGAAATAAACTTTGCTAGAGGTCGATATGAAAAAGGGCATGATTACCTTGCTTATGTTGGGAGCAGTACCTCTGTAGCCACTCTCTTTATTTAGAACCGTGAAGATTTATTTTTTAGGTGATGAGCTCAAATTTGCAACATGTCTACTTACTAAAACAACACAATCTAACTAAACAACCTTTTTGTTTCCAAATAAACCTAATAAGCATTATATTTTAGTTGTCTCATTGTTTTTATATCATATTTTAGTTGTCTCATTATTTTTAACACTTCATAGATATGCCACTCGCAATGGATGCTTTCAAAGATTTAATATCTCACATGAAATTATTGCTTATGATTTAAGACACTGAATAACGTTTTGTTTATTAATTTGAATTTATACCTTACGGCGTTTCCTTTGCAACATCTGGTGCAATTGCTAGTAAAATATTTCATAAAGAATGAATCTCTACCATCCACCTAATAATTGTTGATAATTAAATTAACCCCTATTCCAAAACACACCTATAAATCAATAAGTATGCTTATAAATATATCTACTTTGGAATAAAACTTGTATAATTTTAATTTAATTATTAATAATTATTAAGAAGTGGTAGAAATTTAACTTACATAAAATATTTTAAAATTTAATCATAATTTTGTTTATTCTTATAATTTATTTTAATTTTAATTTTGACAATGTAAAATATAACATGAAGAAAATATTTTGATCTTATAAATGTTTACTAACGATTTAATTAATTGTGCCCAGAGGCATATGGAAGAGATGTTGTAATGTCTCGTTCTCTCCTTCACTCCTTCAGTATGGAAGAGATGTTGTAATGTCGGGTTCTGCCTCTTAAACATTTTAACTTGGCCAATTTATTTATTTATTTATTTTTCTCGAGAAAATATCTGGTTAAGATCCACTTTAACCCCAAGAGTGTCTAGGAGAATTGACCTAGTGACCTCCCAATAGCATGGTGCTTTTACCTAAGAGACCTTGACTAATTGAAGTAACCCTATAACTAACTGAGAAGGCTACTGAGGCAGAGGAATTGCCCACACAGTCAAAAGTGGCCGTAATCTTGGTAAATTTGTTTCAAGAAATCTTGCAATTGCAAGGTTTGAATCATGTTTTTGATGGTGGAAAAAAACAAAATTCAAAAATCTTTACGTGATTTTATTAAAATCTTGAGTGAATTTCCATAATTTCCAAAGGAAAAAAACAAGCTAATTAAATTATGACATAACTTTGTCAAATTACATTAAAAATAATAAAATTATAAAATTAAAATAATAATGATAGTTATTAATAAAATAAAATTACATTAATTTTTTTTAATATTAATATTTATAATTAATAATTAAATCAGCTTACAATCTAAATCTACCATATAATTCATCTTAATTATGGAGAAAACAATTTTTTTTGGTAAGAGTAAAAAAATATCCGAAATTAAAATTAAAATACACCTAGATATGTATTAATTTTATAATTTCCATTCAAAAAAAATATTATGTATTACTTTTATAATTTCCATTCAAACAAAATATTTTTTCAGAAATCAAACTCGAAGTTCCTGTACGGTATTGCGAGAACTTCGAGAACCATTCAAAATCATGTCTTTTCTACTATCGATGAAGCAACGAACTGATAACTCCGGTATTTTGTTTTTCCGATTTGAAGCGAAACGATAGGCAAGAGGGGCGTTTTGATCACCAGCTATCTCAACTTTTTGACTGCGTAGTTAAATGTAAATACAAAATTTAAGAATGCAAATAGATAATAATGATGATGATTTCTCAAACGAAGCCTGTTGTACGTAATTGCAGAGCACACACAGAGCTATCAGCAGCGATGTCTGCCACTTCCATTTCCTTTGGTCTCGTAATTAAACACTCACGTAGTGCCGCTAACCCGCAGAGTCACACGCACTCTGGAACTTCAAGAAATTGGTTCGAATCCCATTCGCTTGCAACCGCGATTCGTGGGATTTCGGCAAGAGGAGTTGAGCATCATAAGAGGCTGTTGTTTGTCAGGGCCAAAGCAGAAGGGTCACAGGGCGGACCAGACAGAGAGGGGCTACAACCCCAGCAGATGCCTCAAAATGAAGCAGACGACTCTAATGCAGAAGTAAACATGGCCAACCAAGGCAAAGGCAGCAACAGTGTCTTGTCTTTCCTCTGTCCATTGCTCAAGTTTATGGGGGTAAGTTGAAACATCATCATTATCCAATTTGCGCACACCAATAATTTCTCTTTCTTTATTCCCAAATTTAGCATCGCATGTGATATGAAGTAATTGTACCGTTTGGACTGTTGCCTACCAAAAGTGGGTAGCCCAAGGAGAACTTTTGTATCTTCTTCTGGCCTGGCAGACAACAGTCTCTGAGAGCCACCTTATAGCCGATGTGATGTGCCACTTTATCTCCGCTCCCTGTTTTAGTTGTATGTTTTCTCGCCTATATGTCAAGAGGATATGTTAGAAGGTGGGCAATCTGACCCAAGAGGTATGTTTTCCATTGTGCAATCGGATGCTTATGCTTGTTTTCCATTTGGGCATTTTGGCCATAGATTATTGGGTGACTTGGAAGAAAGAAGGAATTTGACTGTGGTTTTGTTCCTTCTCCTTAAATGGGGGGTTAATCTTCAATCTTAGTCATTTGGGATTTTCCCTATTGGCCTATGGCTTTAGGAAGGGCACTACTTGGGAAACCTTGATTTTGCTAGTGTGGTCTCATTTTCTCGTTCCATATTTTCACTCCCCTCTGCACATTACAAGTCATATTTCACCATTTTCTTTTTTTGGGTACACATGACCATTGGGTCCACAAGGCATTAGCACTCCCCCTCCCCTTGTCTACGTATCTGGAACGGGCCTAGAAATGTTGCCCAGAGGTTGATGTAGCTAAAAAAAAGCTAAAAGCATATCATGGCCACAAGCAAGAAACAAAAGAAAAAGAAAATCATAAAATGCAGAAGATGACCGAGACATTTAAGATAGCGCATGGGCAAAATCCAAAACTCTACCCCTTATCATTATGGCTATTACCTTGGTTCTTAGGGCCCATGAATGCCCCTTTTCATCATTAAAGGAACTCATGCATGTCCCAACCCCTGGTGGGCAATGAATTGCCCCACCTTAAGGGGCTAATAATTGCTTCACATCATACACAACATGCTCTCATTTCCTGGAGCTTCTAGCAGTTATAGAAAGAAAAAAATCAAGAAAAGGCAAAAGGAAAATAAAGAGGGGTGGAAAAACAAAGGCCGGGGTAACTCATATATCCACTATTGTTCCCTCCTCACATCAATATGCCCAATATGTGGAATTTCCTCATCA
This sequence comes from Pinus albicaulis, assembly GCA_034641835.2. Lineage (NCBI taxonomy): Eukaryota > Viridiplantae > Streptophyta > Pinopsida > Pinales > Pinaceae > Pinus > Pinus albicaulis. Next base: position 678,663,529 of record CM076580.1, on the reverse strand, counting down.
TTGCTATCCTTGTACCCATGGCATTTGGCTCTGAAACACCTTTATCCCATCCATTCATCGTTACCCATACGCCACATATTGACTGAAGGATGTACCAAGGACATGTCTTTACCCTTAGGGGTTGGGAACACCTAATAGGATCGTTTATTAATTGCTCCTACATAGGGAGGTAACACTACTTCAAGATCAAAGCCTCGAATTTGGAAGAGAAGCTCCATATGAAGTCTCAATTTGCCCTTGACTAACAAGCTTGGTTCACTTAGATGCATTAATGAATTATTGTACCTAATGGTGAAGATGCAACATTGGACATTATATGTGATTGACACATGGTTTCATCATGGGCTAGGCAACTTAATTGGGGTGTATGTCCACTAGAGGAGCATATGACACCCTCCAGGTGAAACATTGAGAGCCATAGGACTCCTGTTACTTGCAGAGCATCATCATTCCACTCCATGGGCACCTCCAACACCCTAGCAGTCTGCTCTTTGCCCCACATTATTCATGAGATGATGCACTTGGATTAATATGCCCCCAGCCAGCTAGCAGTGTGCGCATAGTTTGGCAGCTGATTTGAGCCCCAAATGAGGTTTGTCTCACCCCTTAAGATATGGGAGGGCTATCACCATTCTCTGAGGCCTCAACGTTGGAGTAGAACTAGCTTATTCTATCACTAGGAGACCCATGAGACCCATTTTGAGCCCCAAATACAAAATTGGGGTCCACGTGATGATTTACATAGATATCTAGGGGTCAACACCTAGATGATGATTTATGGAGCCCTCTTGACTCAATTTGGCACCAAGGGAGCTCAACACATGCCTCCAAGAGGCCCACACAATGATGACGTCAGCCTTGCGGCCCTCTTATGGGTTAATTTTTATGATTGCACATTGGCGATGTGGTTGGCCTGTAACCACAATTAGTTTTGCTCTCCATTTGACAACCAAGAAGGGATTTTAGGCTAAAATTGGACTTGATTGGACATGTATAAATAGAAGAGATCTCATTTGAGTCTCTCATCATCATCACACTTGAGATTAGTCCTCTTGAGATAAATTCACACTTGTTTCTTTGCCTATTGGAGATCTTTTCTATGCATTTTCGATGTATGGGAGCTAGTTCGCTTTTGTCTTTGGAGCTATTTATTGGATATCGAATGGATATATTGCATGTCATCTTGTAAGTGTTTTATGTTGATGGAATTTTTCTCTTGAATTTGTTAAATGTATGGAATTGCTGCTTCTATAACATGCTAAATTGTGTCTTAATTATTGAAAATTATTTGTGAAAGGTTTGCTAGTTGAGTATTGCATATGTTTTTTTCTTTTTTTTGGAGAAAAATCGAACTTTTTATTAAGTTAATAAAAAGTTACAACTGTAGACGCTTAAAGCATTCCTGAAAACTTTGGTTTTACATAGAGAAAAAACACAGCTCAAACCTGAGTAATAACCAACAAAACCAAAGGAATTGTGTTATTCAGAAAATATTGCCAAGAAAATACCAAAAAACCGTAGATGAGCCTTCCCATTAATTGGGGAAAACAACCCACAAATATTAACAGTTTATACATGCAGTATCCATTATGTCCAAAAAAGCCTCAAAATTTAAGTTCAGTGAAATCGAGCAAAAAACCCTGTCCATCTGATAGATCTACATCAAGTAAATCAGTAGAATGAAGCAGCCAAACACTTGTGATAAGAGAGAAAAAACAAAGCTCATCTGATATAAGGTGGCTGATCCAACACACAGATCCTCCCATCTTCTGTCTCAGTTATTCTCCATGAGCCCAGATCCTGTTGCAGACCCTCTTTAGATAGGTGATCGGCCTCAATATTCTGCTCCCTGTATATGTGGAAAACAAATATGTTATCAAAAACCATTTTAATATGTAAAATTTCTTCAATAAGTGGAATCAAAATATGGTTTTTACATCTCTGAACTTCATTAAACCGGTTAACAATATTTAAGGAGTCACTAAATATTTACACTGAATCAATCCCTTTTTCCTGAATCCAGCATAGTAAAAGTTTCAATGGCTGTAATTCTGTGAAATTGTTAGATCCCACACCCAGGCCTACTGAAGCTTTTTGAGAATTTTGATCATTTAAATGTAATACCAACCCCACCCCACATCTGTTCTGTGCATCTGATGCACCATCAAAATATACCCAAGGAATGAGAGGATTTATCTGTTCCGCTCTGATGATTCGAGGTGTCTTGATAGTAGATGGGGTAGGGAGTAAAGAGTAAATTGATGCACACTTAGCCCTTATTAAGGAAGGAGTCGAGGAGGTGTCCCGAAAGATGCCTTTGTTCCTTGCCAACCAAATCCCCCAAGTGATTATAGGAGGGACGTTTCTGAGAATCTCATCCAGAGCATAATTCCACTAGTTTTGCCAAGATTACAATATAGATAGCCCATGCCAAACCCGCCTTATCCCCAGGATTCTCAAAGTAGTCTCCCAAATGTTAATAATAAAAAGACAGGTTAAGAAAACGTGGCAAGCAAATTCTTCTGAGTTTTTGCATAATATAAACCATCCTGTCCCGCTCTTGTTCCTTTTCTAAAGGTTGTCCCATGTGGGCACTTTATTCTTAAGCAGACACCAAAAGAACAACCTTGCCTTAGTTGGGCATTTCAGTTTCCAAAGTGGTTTCCACAACCAATCCTGCCTCCCCTGAAGCCACCGATCCATCTGGCATTTGTAACCATATTTAGGAGCATATTGGCCAGAGGGTGCATGGACCCATTGGAGGGCATCGGTTCGATCCCTTAATCTGACATTTGATCTTTGCAAGTCTCTGATATGGTTTTGCCAAATTCCTTCCCATTGAGGCTGAATATGGAGATCTTCAACTGATTTCCAGCCTTGGTGCCATAACAATGAGGATTCCTCATTCGTAATCTGATTTAGATATATGATACCTCGGTTGTTGAGGTATTCAATGATCTCTCTTGGCATAGCAAAACCTTCACTGCATCCCACCCACGAGTCAATGCCTACCCTGATATTTCCGCCGTTCCCTACGTGCCATGCTAGTCCATCTTCAATAATTCGAAAAGAGTCCACAATAGCCTTCCATATTGCTGATGCAAGTAAAGGCTTCTTGTTAATCTTGCGCATCCATTCATCTATGGGTTCAGGGTCTATGTATTTCCTTTTTATCACAACTGTCCAAAGATTTTCCATTGTTAACATGCGCCACCCTGATTTTGCTGCCAGAGATGATGCAAAAATAGGGAGGTCCTTGATATCCTAGCACCCCCAAGCTTTTGGGAGAGCTATTTTGTCCCATTCCACCCATGGAAGGACAACTTCCTCCTTTGATCTAGCCCATAGAAACTGGCCACACAACTTCTAATCTGAGAGAGTATTCCTTTAGGGACCCAAGTGAGCATAATCCAATAGATAGGTATGGCAATTATGATTGATTTGATCAGTACCAGTCTACCAGCCCTTGAGAGCCACTTAAAAATCCAATGTTTAATACGTTTTTCGATTTTGGACAACAACCAATCCAAATCATGCTTCCTATAGTTGTCAGGTTTAATATGGAATCCCAAACACTTGAAGATGTCCATGACTCCATCATTTGTTTTGCTTCAAAAGGGATAACTCTGTTGATTTCAGCCACCGAGAACCACACATGAGAAATTGAGGATTTTTGCTCATTGATACACATCCCTGTTGCTTTAAGGAAAAGACCAAGGGACTATTTCAGATTTTGAATCTCATCTCTAGAGCCATCACTGAATAGGAGGATTTCATCAGCGAACAAAATATGGGTAATGAACAAATTGGTAGCCACTTCGATTCCTTTAAGCTCTCCACGATGCTTGGCCACTAAAATAAATTGACTATGCCCTTCAGCAACAAGTAAAAACAAAAGCGGAGAGAGAGGGTAGCCTTGTTTGAGCCCTCTCTCACTGTGAAAATTGGGGGAGGATGCTCCATTGATAAGGACAACAAAACTGACATTAGTTATACATCCCATGACCCATCTGATGAAGTCTATTCCAAAGCCTAGATGAGTTAACAAAAGACGAAGGTATAACCAACTTATTCTGTCATAGGCCTTCGAAAAATCAATTTTAACAATAAGCCCCTTCTTTTTGCTCCTTTTGATGCTATGCATGGCCTCCTGAGCAACCCCAATGGCCTCGTGAATCTGTCTTCCATCCAAAAACCCAAATTGTTCTCTTGAAATATTCTTTGAGAGGATTGGCTTCAAACGAATAACAATGATCTTTGCTATGATTTTATAGAGACAATTGCAGAGAGATATGGGTTTGAAATCCTCGAAGATTTTTGGGTCATCAATTTTACGAATAAGAGCTAAGAAGGTTGAGTTGAAAGGCTCGTATACATATCCCGTGATTCAGGATTCCTCCACCACCCCTGTAAGCATGTCCACTACAAGTTGTTAATTTTTGGGCAACTAGGTCCAAACTCCATGTTGCATTGCTCCTATGACGATGGTCATATTTTTGTTGGATTCCTCTTTCGGAGAGGTGCAAGGTTGATCTAAAGATCATCTTGATCGGATGAGTAGAACATTGATTTTGAATTTATTTTCCACATGTGCAAGGTCGGCCAGATTTATCCCACATGCCTAAGAGATGTGTCACACACCCTCATTGATGGATATAAATTGGAGAGACTTGGAGATCATTTTCTCATCATCTCATCACACATTCTCTCTTTGTGATTTGATTGGTTCGATAGCCTTTGGAGGCCTTTTTCTTCTCACACGTGTGGAGCGAAGCTGCTGTTTTCTACGTTGATCTGTTTAGGGCTTGCTACTGTTTTCTGCGCTGATCTGTTTAGGGTTTTTCTGTTGCAGCGTTGACCAACGTTGATTGTGGTCAACCCTTGGTCGTTTGACCTCAATCTTCTGTAGAAATTCCGATTTTAGGAGGTCGTACAGCTGGGCACTAAAATCGATGAATTTCAGGTATTTCACTGAAGCCCTAGTTTGTTGCGTTGACTTTTCTGAAGCAGCCTGCATTGAATTTTCTGCGCTGTCCCTGGTTTGACTTGCGTTGACTTGTGATGAGTTGTCTTTGAGGGTTGTGGTTGTGACACACGAAAGTGCTGGCTAATCGAGAAAGACTTTGCTGGTTGAAGCATCCTGCTGACCGCCGTAATGCAACAATATCTCATATCTTTGCTGGACATAAGGAATTGTAAATCTGATCTATATTTGGCTTGTCTTCTATTGATCTATTATTGTGTTCTATCAACATTTTACTTTCAAGTTTATATGATTGCTATTTTGTATTGGGCCTAAGAAAGATTGAAGTAAAAGGGCATCAAGCATAGGACACCATTATTATCTAAATTTAACATGGTTTCAGAGCTGAGGTGAAGACAAAGTCCAAGAGTCCAAGCTGGTGTTAGAAGCTATCTCTGAAGGAAGAAATCCTATCAAGGACAAGTGGCCTCCTCAACCTACAAGGGTTTCAAGGTTGATGATAAATTGACTGATAAGTCTGATTATCATGCATGAAAGATGTCCTTGGATTTGGTGCTAGAAGATCAAGATGTCATGGACTATGTGCAGGGGAAGATTCAAGAGCCTCCATCAAATGAAGCTGCTGCCATGAAGACGAATTATAGAAAAGGGGAATTCAAAGCAAGGATGATTATCCGGGATTCTATTCATAAGCACTTGGTTTCTTACATTTATGAGCTGAAGACATCTAAGGAGATGTATGATAAGCTGGTGAACATGTTCAGGGCTAGCAATGCTAATCAAATCCTCTTCTTCAAGAATCAATTGAAGAATATTAAGAAGGGTAAGGATGAATCTATTCAATCCTATTTTATGAGGCTCACTGAAATCAGGAATAACCTCCTAGCTATTGGGGAAGCAATATTTGATCGAGAGATGTTTCTTATTGCACTTGGAGGTCTCCCCCGTGATTGGCATGTATTCAATACCACTATTCTCAATAATAATGTGATTCCTGATTTTGATGAAATATTGACAAGATGCACTCAAGAGGAAACAAGAATGATGAAGTATGCCTCTAATGGTAATGGAAGTGACCCTACTGCCTTCGCCGCTCATGCAAAGAAAAAGAACCATGGTGGCCCGAGAAATCAAAACCATGATAGAGCGGGGCCCAAAGGAAGGAAGGGAAGATGTTACACTTGTAACATGACTGGTCGCTATGCAAGAGAGTGCCCTAATAGAAGGGACTCTCCCAGGGATGATGACAACAACAACTCGAGAAGGAATGGCAAGAACAATAGGTTCCAAGGAAAAAGGAAGGCTCCCTCTGATCGTAATGGAAATGGGCAACCTTTCAAGAGGTCAAGAAATTCCAGGTACAATGAGTCTAATGTTTTTTTTTTTGTATTTATTTATTCGGAATAAGACGAAGTCTATTAAGAGCATATGATACTAATGGAGTTACAAGCAGGAGAAACTAGATGGCGGGATGCCGGAAATGAACAGTCAACCTTGGTCCCATATCGTAGCTAAGAGAGAACATAGATGATCCAGAAGAGAAACAAGGGATTCATGAGAGACAAACACAAGAGATTACTCAGGAAGGGTAGAAGACAGACACAAGAATTTACCCAGAATGGGTAGAATCCTCGATACGACACTTCTTTCCTCCTTTTTTGTTCATAACTTTGACCCAAACGTCCTTGGGCGGGTGGGCTGAGACCACCTGAAGATTGTTGGTGATCAAGGGAAGAGTCTCCTTATCTGAGTCGGAGGATGCAAACTCATGAGCTCGTTTCTGAGTATTTGGGGAAGCATTCGGCCTTCCAGGATCTGCTAAGTTTGTTTCCATATCTTGCGACGCAGCCACCTCGTCAGCTTCAATCTTCTCTTGATCCGAACTAAAGGAGTCAATGTCATCCATGGGGGGTGGAACAGAAGGTTTCTAGCTTTTAGATTTCGGTTTTTCGAGTCCTTTCTTCTTTTGGCCAAGGAATACGATGCAGGAGTTCTGAAGATGTCCTGTTTGATGACAGTGACGACATCAAAATGGAGTGTTCTCATAATCCAAGGTCTGAGACCAAAAGAAATCCCCCACTTTGAGATGAATTTGATCGAGCAAACCTTTGCTTAAGTTAATCTCCGCACAATGTAATATCCCCAACGAGAAATAAACAGTAATACACAGCAAAACAACAAGCAGCTATATAGAACAAAATGCCGGAACTAGAATATGGAACAAATACACATAAAATACCAGAACGCTAAGCCATTTTATTAATCTGAGAATACATGTATATGGGTACAAAAGATAATCAGAATGAATGCACCTATCCTTGCTCAAGGCAAGTGGAGACCCTCTCAGAATAAGAAATGGCTACAACAGAGACTGCGTCCTAGCTGCTGGAGAAAACTGCCGTAGAAAACTGCTGCTGCAATGTACTGGAAATAGGGGCTGATCCCTGCACTGGAATGAGCTGAAAATCGGAAGGCTAGCTGTACTCAACCCTCCGGACAAAACCCAGAAACCGTGAAGCAAGTGCTCCACCTCCGAAAATCCACCAAATAAACCCTCCTCAGTGAAAACGCTGTCTCTCCCAGGAACAGCGCAGAAGCCCAATAAATATGCTGGAAAAGGGGCCCAAAACTCTCCTGCAAAACCTCCAGCTGAAACAACAACCTCCTAATGCTGAAAGACGCTGAAACCACCACCAAATCACCTCACAACAACGCTGCACAATAATGACTGCGTCCTCCCTGCTGAAACTGCGTCCTCTCTCTGGACTGCGCAGTCACTCCAAGGGGCCAGCTCCTCTGCAAACGTCCACCCAAAATCCACTGCAAATCACCTACAGAAACTGAAGGAAATACCTTGCTCAAGCAGGCACTCGAAGTCCCCCGGAGCCAAGGGCGAGATCTCCGACCGGAGACACTTAGTTCGCACTAAACAGTGTTGCAGACCAACTAAACAACCGGCGTGCTGAAGTAGACAGAAGTCTAGCTCTCAATATCAATAACATATCAATAATGCCAAATGGAGTGAAAACCCCACCTTTTATAGTGCTAGCTCCCTCAAAAACCCTAACTGCGTCCTTGACCTCCTCCTTGACCTGCGCAGTTACCTTAGGAGCCTACGTGAGGCCTCCCTCATGTGTGTGTGGACCCCCAAGGCCTTCCCCTTTAAGTTACAACGTTCACCTACTAGGAAGCACTTTATTTTATTAAAGTGAGTTGACCCCCTCTTTCTCACTTTATTTATTAATTTAACTAAAGGCGGTAAAACTATACAAAAAATGAAATATTCCAATTAGCGGTGCTAATTAGGAATATTACAGTCTCCCCCGGCAGAACGTTGCTTGTCCTCAAGCAACTGAAGTGACAGATGCTGCAATATCTTCTCATCCTCCCAAGTGGCATCCTCATCCGGCAAGTTCTTCCACCTCACCAAGAACTCCCGGATTGTCCTGTTCCGCAGCTGCCTCTCCCTAGTATCAATAATGGCCTCCGGCTGCAACACCAGATGCCCCTCATCATCCGTGGGTGGTAGCTCCTCTGTGACTGTCACCTGCTGGCCCAGTGCCTTTTTCAGGCATGATACATGAAAGATGTTATGAATCTTGCTGCCTTGGGGCAGCTCCAACTCATACGCGACCTGCCCGATCCTGCGTATCACCCTGTATGGCCCATAAAAGTGGGGCTTAAGCTTCTCCGCCCCCTTCTGCTTGAGCGAAGACTGTCGGTATGGCTGTAGTCGTAGGTAGACCAAGTCCCCTACCTCGAAGTGCCTCTCCACCCGACCCTTATCAGCATACAACTTCTGTTGATTCTGTGCTGTGGCTATGTTGTCCTTGAGAGCTTGGAGGATATCTTGGCTCTCTTGGATCCATAACTTGGCTCTCGGAGCCCTACTAACACCAAACATCATGTCCACGAAAGATAAGGAATGATACCCATACAAGGCATAGAAAGGTGACATACCAATAGACATATGATGCGTCGTGTTGTAGCAGTACTCGCCCAGATGCAGCCACTTCAGCCATGCCCTCTGCTGTCCACTGACGTAGTTACGCAAGTAGCCCTCCAGCCACTTGTTAACTATCTCTGTCTGCCCGTCTGTCTGGGGGTGATAACTAGTGCTCGGTGTCAACTCGGTCCCCACTAGTCGGAAGAGCTCCTGCCAGAATCCGCCCATGAAGCGGCTGTCCCTGTCACTGACGATGGTCTTGGGTAGACCATGTAATCTGAAAATCTCCCTGAAGAACAACTCAGCCACCTGCGCTGCTGTGTGATGTGCGGATATGGCGAAAAAATGGGCATACTTCGTCAGCCGGTCAACGACTACGAAGATGTAGTCCTTGCCCTGCACCATGGGCAACCCTGTGATGAAGTCCATTGATATGCTCTCCCATTTCCCCTCCGGAATGGGAAGAGGCTGCAACAACCCTGCAGGATGGCTCATCTCTCCCTTGTTTCGCTGGCAAACATCGCACTCCCTGACATGCTGGAGTACGTCCTCCTTGAGGCCCTTCCATGAGAACCTCTCCCGAATGGCCCTGTATGTCTTGGTGAACCCCTGATGGCCCGCCAATGGTGAATCATGTGAAGCCTGGAGTATCTTCTTCTTGAGCTGAGACCCCTCAGTCAAGAAGATCCTGTCCCTGTAATAGATGATCTCATCGACCACCCTGTACCTGTCATCTGCTACCTGCCCATCTAGAACCTCACATGCAAACCTATCCTTGGAGTACTCAACCAGCAGTCGAGCCCTCCAATCAGCGTCCAAGCTCATGAGTGATAACGTGGCCGGTCTACGAGAAAGGGCATCAGCCACCACGTTATTCTTGCCCTTGACATACTCGATGTCAAAGTCATAGGCTTGGATCTTGCTGATCCACTTCTGCTGCCTCTCCTGCAACTGCTTCTGCTCCAAAAAGTACCTCAGGCTGTTATGGTCTGTCCTCACCCTGAATTTGCTGCCCACCAGGTACTACTGGTACTTGGCCAATGCATGCATGATGGCCAACATCTCCTTGTCGTATATGGGATACAACCTCTCGTGTGGAAGGAGCTTCCGGCTCTCAAAAGCAATCGGGTGACCGTCCTGCATCAAAACTGCACCAATCCCCTCTCCTGATGCATCACACTCTAGGACAAAGGGCTGTGTAAAATCTGGCAACGCCAAAACAGGGCAACTGCTCATCACCTCCTTGAGCTTGTCAAAAGCTCGCTGTGTTGTGTCCGACCAACTGAATGCCCCCTTTCTCGTCAAATCTGTGAGGGGTGCAGCCAGCTGAGAGAAGCCCTTGACGAACTTCCTGTAGTATGTGCAAATGCCAATAAATCCCCGAAGCTCCGTCACATTCCGCGGCTCTGGCCAATCTCTGATGGCCCTAATCTTCTCCTCGTGGACTCTCACCCCGTCCACTCCTATAATGTGCCCCAGATACAGCATCTCTGTCAAACCAAACTCACACTTGGAGAGCTTGGCATAGAACTGCTGCTCCTCCAAGATGTGCAAAACTGTCTCAATATGCTGGAGGTGCTCCTCCCAAGTCCTGCTGTATATAAGTATGTCATCAAAGAAAACCAGCACAAAATTCCTCAGATGACCCCTGAAAATGTGGTTCATGCATGACTGGAAGGTAGTAAAAATATCATTACCAATGGCATGACCAGAATCCCAAAATGTATACATACCCAGTTTCGGCTCTGGGAATGTCCGCTCTCACGCTAACTGATGGCAACGGATCTCAAGTCAATCTTTGAGAAGAACCGTGTCTTCCAACTCATCCATCACCATCGATCCCGATGTAGACCGCCTTCGTGGTCTTCTTTATTTGGGAGCTCTTCAGAAATAATGCACATACAAGTAATGTGCCGTTCTTCTTCACTGTAAGACTAATACAGTTTAGCGACTAGACAATAATGGACAAGGGCCGTAAGAATCGGATAGCCCGCTTATCTGGCCCCGATAGCCTGGATGCCGGTAATGGTGGTAATCTACTACCGTATCCCCGCTTTTCAAGCTCGACAAGGTAAGCTCAAACCCCCGATCCGGGTACGCCTCCGGTGGAATATCCGAAACCACCGTATGATGTTCGTCGAGAAGGACCAGCCCGGTGATGCACCGCCCGTCTGTGATCCACCCGCTCTCAAGCCCGGCAATCCCCACCGCCCACCTATGTCTCCCTTGCGGCGGTCGCTTCCATCCCGTGTGCCGATGTCTGCTCGAGGTGGGTATGGGCGGCCCCTAGATCTTCCTCATGCCTCCCCGTCTTGGGATCATCCCACTCCATCTCTAGGCTCTAATCATTGACCTTCCCTAGAGTAATAAGCCACCGAACACCCAATGTGCCTGGTGTCTGGAATATCCACCACAATGAAGTGGTCTGTCAATGTGTAAGTGCCCATCGTCACTGATAACTCTGGAACATACCGAGTACATGCCATAGTCTGATCTCCTGTCCGGAACATATCGAGCACATGCCATGGTCTGATCTCCTGGGACCAAGACGGAAAACCCATCAAAGCCCTCTGTCTGTATGCCTCTCTGCTCAACCATCTGGGCATCAATAAAGTTGTGGGTGGCCCCACTATCAACTAAGATTGAAACCCGCTGCCCGCGCACTGCCCCTCGTACGCGCAGTGTCAAGTACTTGGGAACTCCCCGCAATGCGGCTAGAGCTCCCCCAGTGGGTGCAAACGATGCCCCACCTGCTGCGGGTGGTGGAGGTGGTAAGGTACTCTGCGCTGCATAACAATCTCCTGCCTCCACATCATCCCCCTCATCCTCTTCTCCACTGCTCTCGGAGAAGACCTCAATGAAATGTGCCTTCCCTGCCGCACATCTGTGTCCCGGTGCCCAGGGCTCCTGGCAAGTGAAGCACAAACGCTTCCTCCTCAGCTCTCTCCTGGCCTCATCATCAAACTGCCCTCGTCCAGGATTCGCCTTGGGAGGCGGAACCCTCGTGTCCTTACCCTTAGGCTGGAAAGCCTGTCTCTGGGGATAAGGTGTCCGAGTCCTGGGTAAGACATCCTGTAAGTCCCGAGTCCTGCTGATGGCATCCTGAAGGGTAGCCGGTCTGTTCGACCGGACTAGGCCACGAAGTGGCTCTGACAACCCCTCCACAAACATGTAAACCATCCGAGCCGCAGATAAATCAGGTACCATCACTGAAACCCTCAAGAAGTCTGAAATGTATGTCTCTGCACTCCCAGTCTGTTTGAGCTTTGTCAGCTCAACAAAGTGCTGCTCCGGATCCCTCCTGTCAAAGCGCTCTACCACCCTCCGGGTAAACTCGACATATGTCGTCACTGCAGAATGTCCGAGTGTTGTCATCCCATGGAACCACCAGTCCTGGGCCTCACCGTCCAGATGTAATGTTGCCACCGTAATGGCCTCTGACTGCGACATCGGGTTAAGCTGGAAATAGATGTCCAGCTTCTCCACCCGAGACTTTGCCGAACTGTTTGATGAGCCATCAAACGTGGGCAAATGAAATCTACTAGCTGCGCGGTGGTCATCACGGTGGTGCCTGTGCCCTCGGTGATGATCACGGGGTCTAATGTCATGCTGGACCTGGATATAGTCTCTGAAGGTGATAGAATCCATGAATGCCGATCCGTAAGCCTGGTACTCTGTAAAAAGGTCACCCATCCGACCCGGATCTATCTCTCGCTGTACTGTTGTCCCTGCGTCCTCTGCCAGGAAGGTAGGCATGGTGGATCGCGTGGGTGCTGGAATATCCCTCTGTGCACCCCTCTGTACTCCTGCCCCTGCGTCCTCTGGCAAGAATGTGGGCATAGTGGATCGCGTGGGTGCATGAGATGCCACAATGGGGATAGCATCATGCACTGGCACGTGGTGAGACATACCCGATCCCTCACCGATCTGGAAAACCCTGGGAGGTTCTCTCTGTCTGACCTCTATGGCCGTGAGTCTCCGTGTCATCTCCTGCATGTGATGGAGGAGCGCATCCCATCTCCTCTCCTCGTCTGCCATCGGGTTCCGCTGCTCTGTGTCCCTCACAGGCTGCTCCTGCTCTGAATCTGTCTTAGGTGGCTCCTGATCAGAATCCCCCCCTCCGAAGGGAAACTTCCACCTACTCTCAACGTCCCTGTGTCTCCCCTGATCAAGGTAGGGATTATCCCCGGGCGTCATAGACTGCTAGCACCACAGGCTGAGCCAGAACTATGCTCTGATACCACTGTAATATCCCCAACGGGAAATAAACAGTAATACACAGCAAAACAACAAGCAGCTATATAGAACAAAATGCCGGGACTAGAATATGGAACAAATACACATAAAATACCAGAACGCTAAGCCATTTTATTAATCTGAGAATACATGTATATGGGTACAAAAGATAATCAGAATGAGTGCACCTATCCTTGCTCTAGGCAAGTGGAGACCCTCTCAGAATAAGAAATGGCTACAACAGAGACTGCGTCCTAGCTGCTGGAGAAAACTGCCGTAGAAAACTGCTGCTGCAATGTACTGGAACTAGGGGTTGATCCCCACACTGGAATGAGCTGAAAATCGGAAGGCTAGCTGTACTCAACCCTCCGGACAAAACCCAGAAACCGTGAAGCAAGTGCTCCAGCTCCGAAAATCCACCAAATAAACCCTCCTCAGTGAAAACGCTGTCTCTCCCAGGAACAGCGCAAAAGCCCAAGAAATACGCTGGAAAAGGGGCCCAAAACTCTCCTGCAAAACCTCCGGCTGAAACAACAACCTCCCAATGCTGAAAGACGCTGAAACCACCACCAAATCACCTCACAACAATGCTGCACAACAATGACTGCGTCCTCCCTGCTGAAACTGCGTCCTCTCTCCTGGACTGCGTAGTCACTCCAAGGGGCCAGCTCCTCTGCAAACGTCCACCCAAAATCCACTGCAAATCACCTACATAAACTGAAGGAAATACCTTGCTCGAGCAGGCACTCGAAGTCCCCCGGAGCCAAGGGCGAGATCTCCGACCGGAGACACTCAGTTCGCACTAAACAGTGCTGCAGACCGACTAAACAACCGGCGTGCTGAAGTAGACAGAAGTCTAGCTCTCAATATCAATAACATATCAATAATGCCAAATGGAGTGAAAACCCCACCTTTTATAGTGCTAACTCCCTCAAAAACCCTAACTGCTTCCTTCACCCCCTCCTTGACCTGCGCAGTTACCTTAGGAGCCTACGTGAGGCCTCCCCTCATGTGTGTGTGGACCCCCAAGGCCATCTCCTTTAAGTCACAACGTTCATCAACTAGGAAGCACTTTATTTTATTAAAGTGAGTTGACCCCCTATTTCTCACTTTATTTATTAATTTAACTAAAGGCGGCAAAACTATACAAAAATGAAATATTCCAATTAGCAGTGCTAATTAGGAATATTACACACAGATTCTGCCATGTGTATATGCCTGTCTCTGCCCTGGAGGGATCCGTTGCTAGAAAGCGTCCCAGAGAGTTGCCGATACTTTGGAAGACAGAGAAGTGCCAGAGATGAGCGGGTAAGTTTGGAAGCTTGACCCAAATGGGAAGTTTGGTGATGACTGCCGTGGAGGGATCAAAGTCTGTGAACCAGGGGGTGAGGAATAGCCCTGCTTTTCCCTAAAACCATGGACCACCAGTTAGGGCTTTTTGATAGTCCTCATTAAAAGCAAACACAACTATGAAAAAAGCCCTTTGAGCAGAGGAACACCTTGCTGTTGTTGGTCCAGGTGGAATGAATCCATTGGTACAGATCTGCTAAACGAGGCCATAGTCCATTGAATCGGCAAATAATGGTAGATTCTGCAAATGTTTGATGCTGGTTTTCAAGATCCGGGTGGGAAATTTCTATCGAGGGTACATCCTCCGATTTATCCACCAAAAAAGGCTTGGGGGCCTCCGGGGGTTGAGCAGACTTCTTAGGAGGCTGTCCATGGACAACATATTTGTAGGAGAAGGACAATGAGTCTAATGTTGTTGATAATAAGAGAAATGATTTTATTCTTGTATCTGCTCTCTCTGCCGCATCTCCACCCGACATCCTGGATGTCTGGTTAATTGATAGTGGTGCTTCAAGGCACCTCATTGGTTATAAAGAAGCCCTTTCTGATTTGCTTGAGAAGGATACTAATCTGGAAATTATCCTTGGAGATAATGCCACCTATCCCGTGAAAGGGACAGGGACTGTGACCCTCCATTTATCTCAAGGTCAAGTCATTTCGATTACAAGATGTGTTGTATGTACCTAATTTGAAGAAGAACCTTGTGTCCATTTTGGCAATGGAAGACAAAGGGTTCAAGGTGGCATTTGTTGATGGAAAGGTATTTATATGAAAGAAGAACTTCAAGGAAGCTCTTTCTATTGGTTTTAGAGTTGATACACTCTACCAGGTTGGAGGAAGTCCATTGGGGGCTATGACCTGTGATACAACTCTTCAAACAGAGTTATGGCACCAGAGGTTTGCACACCTTCATTACAAAGCCCTTCCCAAAGCAAGGAAGGTGGTGACAGGGATGCCCGAATTGAGAGATGATCATGAAGGTATATGTCAGGGTTGTGCCAAAGGGAAGCATATAAGGGGACCATTCCCCTCAAGTGTCACAAAGACAACTGATATCTTGCAGTTGATACACTCTGACTTATCTGGCATGCTGCCTGTGACATCCTCGGGAGGATGTTCCTATTACATGACTTTTATAGGTGACTTCTCTCACAAGGCCTGGAAATATTTTTTTTTGAAGAAGGACAAAGCATTTAAATGGTTCCGTACCTTAAAGGCCTTGGTGGAAAATCAAACAAAGAAGAAAATCAAAGTTTTGAGGATCGACAATGGGACCGAGTATGAGTCAAATGAGTTTAATGACTTTTGTAGAGAAGCTGGCATCGAGAAGGAGACCACAACTGCGTACACTCTTGAGAAAAATGTTGTTGCTGAAAGAAAGAACAGGACCATTTTGGAAGCTACCTGCGCCATGCTATGTGACCAAGGTCTTCCGAAGTTTCTATGGGGAGAAGCTGCGAACACTGTTGTGTATGTTCAAAACATATGCCTGCATTCCGCTCTGGACTCCAAAACTCCCGAAGAAGTCTTCTTTGGTAAGAAACCTGATTTTTCTCATTTTACAGTTTTTGGTTGTCCTGTTTACTTTCATGTGCCGAAAGAAAAGAGAAGCAAGCTAGATGCTTCTGGAAAGAAGGGAATATTCGTGGCCTATAGTGAAACTTCAAAGGCATATAGAAGCTATGTGCCTGGTCAAAGAGAAGCGGAGATATGCCACAATGTCACCTTCGATGAAGATGTTGCCCTCAAGAAAGTAAGAAATCTTCCTAGCTCCAAGGAAGATAAAGAAGATGAAGAAGCAGGGAAGTTGGAAGAGCCGAAGGATGACCTGATGCTCGATGTTGAACGACCTATGGATCCCATTGATCCACCTCCTTCAAATAAGAGAAGACCCTCATGGCTTAGGGATACTCTCGAAGATGCCGAGAGACATATTGCCCCAAGGGGGACATTCTGTGAAAGCAAGAAGCCGAAGAGATACCAAGGGTATCTAGCAGCCATGAGTACGATAGTACAATCTGAGCCTGGAACATTTGAAGAAGCCGTAAAGCATCAAGTTTGGAAGGATGCCATGCATGAAGAATATGAGTCCATTATGAAGAATGATGTCTGGGAAGTGGTCCCAAGACCGGAGGACAAATCTGTTGTCACCTCGAAATGGCTCTATAAGATCAAGCATGGATCTGATGGAAGTGATGAAAAGTACAAGGCAAGATTCGTTGCCCGAGGCTTCTCTCAAAAAGAAGGCATAGATTATGATGATATATTTGCACCTGTGGTTTGCTATACTACCATTTGATCTATTATTGCCCTTGCTCCTACGCAAGGATGGAGTCTACATTAGATGGATGTGAAGACCGCTTTTCTGCATGGATTTATAAAGGAAGAGGTGTATGTGGAGCAACCTCTGGGGTTTGAAGTCCGAGATAGAGACACCCATGTATGCAGGTTGAAGAAAGCCCTCTATGGGTTGAAGCAAGCCCCCAGGGCTTGGTACGAGAGGATAGATAGCTACTTGATGAAGCCGGGCTTCACTCGAAGTAATGTTGATCCGAACCTTTATTTTAGGGTTGATAGAGAAAGGCCTCTCATTTTGGTTCTCTATGTGGACGATCTCTACCTGACAGATGTTGACCCTCTCATTCATCAGTGTAAGAGGGAGCTAGCTTCCGAGTTTGAGATGAAAGACCTAGGACCGATGCACTACTTCCTAGGCTTGGAGGTCTGGCAGAGGCTAGGCGAGATTTTCCTTTCTCAAGAAAAATATGTTGTGAAGCTGCTGGAGAGATTTGGTATGGTGGACTGTAAGTCTATGTTGACACCGATGGAACTCAACTTCAAGAAGTTGTGTGGAAACGCTGCTGGGCTCATGCTAGCAAATCTTACCGAGTATCAACAATTCGCGGGGGCCCGTGGGGGCCCTGATGTTTTTAGTGAACTCCCGTCCGGACGTATGTTTTGCAGTGAACACTTTGAGTCAACATATGGTTGATCCTCATCACATTCACTGGATTGGTGACAAGAATCTCTTGAGATATCTTCAGGGCATAATCAACCATGGGCTGAGATACACTGCTGGGAGTTTTAGACTACATGGATAACTGATGTCGATTGGGCTGGCAATGTGGTGGATCGCAAGAGCACATCTGGATGTTGCTTCACCTTGGGTTTTTGCTTCGATATCTTGGATGAGCAAGAAGCAGAAGTCGGTGGCTTTGAGCACTGCTGAGGCCGAATACATTGCAGCGAGTATGGCTTGTTGTGAAGCTATTTAGTTGCGAAAGCTCTTCAGTGAGTTGTTCGAGCATGTGCTAGATACCACCGTTATCCTTTGTGATAACCAGAGTGGGATTCGTCTTTCTGAGAATCCCGTGTTCCACGATCGATCCAAGCATATTGATATCAGGTACGACTTTATTTGGGATATGGTACAGCGAGGCGCCATAAGGCTCGATCATATAGGAACTGATGAGCAGGTCGCGGATATTCTCACGAAGCCCTTGTGGAAGGTCAAGTTCCTAACCTTCCGTGAGAAGCTTGGAATCATGGAAAGACCTTATTCTAAGGGTCCTTCTTGAGTTTGACCATGAGCTCTGGAAGCTCCAGGGGGCTTGGGGATAACTTCTTGGAGCTATGAGCACTCATGGGGCTAGGCTTGCCGAACCTTGTGGTGCTTCTGCCCCACCGTTATGATATTGAGTTGGTTCGCCTCTCTCTGATCTGCGCCCTGCATGCATCCTACCCATGGAGTTTCAGACTCATGGGAACTACCTCTCATTTGGCCAATGAGGTGGGAAATGTGGATAGAGACCATAGCAAGACTGATGGACGCATCAAAGATTGCCGTACTCTCTATGTCTAGGATGGCACGTGTTCAACACTTTGATCTGGGATTAAGTATGATGAGGTTTTATCCTCTAAACTGACTTTGGGTCAGTAAACTAACTTCGGGTTAGTATGAGACTCTTTTGAGTCCAAGAGAGGTTTTTACCTCTAAGATGACTTCGGGTCAGCTGTGTGTGATGTCTTTGTGACTCACCTTTTGTTCTGAAATAAAGAGCCAGCAAAGCAAGTTATGGTGGGATGACGCATGATCTTTGGTTTTGTACACGATGGATGGAAATTGTGGACAGATGGAGTTCTCCCTATTTGAGAGGGAGTGTTAATTTTTGGGCAACTAGGTCCAAACTCCATGTTGCACTGCTCATATGACGATGGTCATATTTTTATTGGATTCCTCTTTCGGATCGGTGTAAGATTGATTGAAAGATCATCTTGATCAGATGAGTAGAACATTGATTTTGAATTTATCTTCCACATGTGCAAGGTCGACCGGATTTATCCCACATGCCTAAGAGATGTGTCACACACCCTCATCGATGGATATAAATTGGATAGACTTGGAGGTCATTTTCTCATCATCTCATCAGATATTCTCTCTTTGTGATATGATTGGTTTGATAGCCTTTGGAGGCCTTTTTCTTCTCACACGTGTGGAGTGAAGTTGTTGTTTTCTGTGTTGATCTATTTAGGGCTTGTTGCTGTTTTCTGCGCTGATCTGTTTAGGGTTTTTCTGCTACAGCGTTGACCAACGTTGACCGTGGCCAACCCTTGGTCGTTTGACCTCAATCTTCTGCAGAAATTCCGATTTTAGGAGGCCGTACATTTGGGCACTAAAATCGAGGAATTCCAGGCTATTTGATTGAAGCCCTAGTTTGCTGTGTTGACTTTTCTAAATCTACACGGGTTGAATTTTCTATGTTGTCCCTGGTTTGACTTGCATTGACTTGTGATGCGCTGTCTTTGAGGGTTGTTGGTGTGACACATGAAAGTGCTGGCTGACTGAGAAAGGCTTTGCTGGTTGAAGCATCTTATTGACCGCTGTAATGCAACAATATCTCATATCTTTGCTGGACATAAGGAATTGTAAATCTGATCTATATTTGGCTTGTCTTCTATTGATCTATTATTGTGTTCTATCAACATTTTGCTTTCAAGTTTATATGATTGCTATTTTGTATTGGGCCTAAGAAAGATTGAAGCAAAAGTGCATCAAGCATAGAACACCATTGTTATCTAAATTTAACACAAGCTCAAAGAAATGTTGAAAGAATTCAACCTTCCACCCATTGGGACCTCGACTCTTATCCTTCTGCATTTTTTTAAGAACTTCCTCAACTTCTCCTTCATGAAAGGACTCATGAGCATTTCATTTTCCTTCTCTTCTGCATATCTAGGGAATAATTGTGCCACTTGGATAACTTCAGCATTTGTTGTTTCCTCAGGGGCTTTGAATAGCCCTTTAAAGTGATCTCTCCCCAAGGATGCAACCTCATCAAACGATTTAGCTGTTCCCCCATTTACCTGGTGCAATTCCCAAATGGTGTTAATGTTCTTCCTTCTTTTAGCATAATTCTGAAAAAAATTCGAATTTCGTCCCCAGCTGCTAGGCAAATAGCTCTAATTTTAAGCCTCCACTGCTCTTCTATGTCGTTCAAGATCTTTTTTTTTTTTATAGTTCCAACTGTTTTATCCTCTCCTTTTACTCATCAGTCTCATAACCATCCCCCTCCGAACTCTCCAAGAAAACCAGATACTCCTCTATTTGTTCTAGCCCAAATTCCTCCCTAACTCTTTTTTCCTTTGCCCAAGAGATTGTTGTTTGCTTCATCCTTTTGAGATTTTCCATAAAGGCCTGAGCTAAAAACTGATCCTGATCAGAGCTCATGGGTCTCCAGGTGGCTTTAACCAATTCATTATAACTTTGATCTTTGAGCCACAATAGGTTAAATTTGAAAGGGGATCCAGGCTTCCTGCAATTCCCTTTCAATTCAAGAAGTATAGGAAAACGGTCAGAATCCCCTCCTGTTCCAACCCATTGTTTGAAGGAGGAAATTTGGTTTACAAGGTCTTCCATCATCAAGAACCGGTCCAATCTCTTGGCCACCCTAGCTTCACCTGATCGACTATTCCTCCATGTTGGACTGGATTTTATCATATTTACATCAATCAGTTTTCCTAGCACCAATTTGCTCAAGAAATAATCTGCCAGGGGATCGACTTGGGCTAACGGCCCCCAGGTCTCCATCAAGCCCAAAGAAAAATTGAAGTCCCCTCCCACCACCAGATTGGGAACCTTCATAAATGATTTTGAGAAGAAAGATTTCCAGAAAGAAACCCTGTCATGGCATGGTCCATAGATGTTGAGGAAGGACAGGTTCATGCATAGCTCTAAAGAGTAAATCTTTGCCCCTAGCACTAGCTATGAGTCCCAAAAGTTAAGAATATTTATGTTACAAATTTTGATCCCTAGAACAAGGCCTCCAGATCTACCCTTTGCATCATAAGACACAAAAGAGCATCCCGATAACAATTTACATAGAGATGCCATCACAACTTCTCCATTTCCAAGGGTTTCTTGTAACGTAATAACATTAGGACAATAATTTTTGAATAAATCTTTAAGAGCTAGCTTCTTGCAGGTTCTAGCGAATCCTCTGCAATTGAAGGAAAGGACTAACATTTAGAAATCACCTCAGGGGATTGCGCTACTCTAAGCGCCCCTTTCAGAGAGAGTTGCTTCCCATCAGCTATGTCCAGCCTAGCTTTCAACTGGGCTTTTGAAAGATTAGACTTCCTTCCTCTAGTTTTACGAGGCTGTGGAGGATCCCGAATGCATCCCAAACCACCAAAAGGTGTTAAAGAAAGGGCTTGTTTATCCCTATGTCGTAGATTGTAATGGGGGTTCAGAGAGGAAGGGGGAGGGATAGAAGAACAACCAGGCCCAGGCGAGGATGACATTGAGAGACTGAGAACCGAGATAGAGGTAATGATGCTGTCTAAAGCTACAGAAAGATTGTAACTAGGAGAAACAACTAACAACTGAGGCCTGGAGGGACTAGGCTTAGGGCTAACATCTAAACATTAAAGGAGAGAAGTAGATAAAGAGGACAGGGGAGGAAAAAAGTACCCGTAGACCTGGAGTAGGGCTGATGACTTCCACTTCATCTTGAGCCTCCAGAAGTTGACCATGTTCAGGATTTTCTTGTACTCCTTGAGGCAGTGGCTGATCTGCTTCAACCAAGGTTGCAAACATCGCGATCGGGATTAAATCGGCGAGGGGAAAAAATCGAAAAAAATCGTAAAAATCGGGAAAACATCGGTAAAAATCAGGAAAAAATCGGCACATACAAAAATATTCATTTTTTTTCAAATTTTTTAATATCTACAGCATAAAATAAATGCATTGACACAAATATGAAAAAAAACTAATATATAAGATGTGTAATATCATGTCTAGTGCTACATCACACATAAAACTGAATCCTGTCCTGAATACTAAGTCCTGAGTCTCAAGAGTCAACTCAGCCTCAAAATATCAACAAAAAATATAATAATGTATCTCATATCATGAGTTATAATGTCAAAAGTCATATACAAAGGAATGTCAATGCACCAGTGACCATATAACCTATGGTCCTATACTATTGATTTCCTCTGCCCCTCTTGCGAGAAAATACAACAGCTTTGCCTTTCTCTCTAGATGAAGACGCTGGCGGGACTGGCAATGGGCTCTGTCGTGCTCTAGAAGAAAAAAATGAAGCACCAGAACCGGAACGGGAACCTGAACCACTAGGAGCTAAAGGAGGCAGACCACGTCCTCTGCCGGTAGTAGTGGTAGGTGGTGTCACCTCCTCCTCCTGCTCCTCCTCCTCCTCCTCCTCCTCCTGCTGCTGCTCCTCCTCCTCCTCCTCCGAGTCCTCCCCCTCCACTACCTCCTGCGCTATCCAATCAGGGGCTGACTCCATGACAGGCCTCTCAGCCTCAACCCTCCATTCAGCAGTGGTGTCAATCGCATCTAAAGAGATGGCCTCCATATCAGGGGTCCTCTCAAGTTGTTTCACCCACAATCTAAGATTGTAGTAGACGTAAACCATGTCATTGAGCCGCTGGGCCTCCAACCTGTACAAGGGTCATAAATTAATAAATTAAATATTAAAAAAAAAAATATTTAATGAATTCAAAAAATCAGTTGGAATATTTTAAGTTTTTTACCTGTTGCGCCTTTTGGTGTGTATTTTATCAAATACACTCCAGTTGCGCTCGCATCCTGAAGCGCTACATGTTTGGCTGAGTATTCTAATGGCAAGTTTTTGGAGTTTTGGTAATCTGCCACCGTAGCTCCTCCACCATGCATCTACAAGTTACAAGTTATAACAAATAAGATAAACTTATAAAGTTACAAACATAAGAAAAATTTTAAAATAATGAAAATCTTACCTGGCATTTTAGTAGTCCTATCCTGGACAGCCATGTCGAAGCTCAAGGTGCCACTTGCCATTCTGTATACCTCCATCTCTTTGGATATCTCTGCACGTTCTGATGGATTTGGCACCATCTTCTGAACACAAGTGAAAAAGCCATCCATGACCTCAGCATCAAATAGGAAACCACATGAATAAGCAAATGCGGGGTTCAGGAAGACCCCTGCAGCATGAATGGGACGATGGAGTGTGTTGTTCCATCAATCATCAATCACTTCCCATAAAAGAAGTTGTCTCTGAAACCTCTCATCACCCTTATCATCATAATAGCTGCGAACAACTTCTTTGGCCCTATCCATGGCCTCATACAAGTAGCCCATTGCGGGCTTGTCTCCATCCACCAATCTAAGAATCTTTACCAAAGGTTCAGTAATGCTGCACACCTCTTCCACTCCAGCCCAGAAACTTTCCTGATATGACACCAACCTGTAGATGGCCTCTCCCTCTGATTTGCGGCTGATAGTCAAAGCACGCCACTCATCTGAAAGAAACATTCTCTTCAAATCCCACTTAGAATTCAAGAGAGATTGAAGAGATATGAAACTAGCGGCAAATCATGTAATAGCAAGCCGCACCAACTCCTTCTTGTTGGTGAATGTCCTCATCAAATGAAGCACAGATGCATGATTATATATAAATTTTGTGATTCTCTTTGATGATTCTACAATCTCTTTGACAAAATCAATCTTTCCGATGTCCTCCAACATCAAATCAAGGTAATGTGCAGCAGAAGGTGTCCAAAATATGCTCGGATACCTCTCCATAAGTAGCTTGCCAGCAGAAACATAGTTTGCAGCGTTGTCTGTTATGATTTGGACAACATTTTGGGGCCCAACCTCCAGAATGAACACATCTAATAAATCACATAATAATCTTGCATCTTTGACATGTGCAGATGCATCAACAGATTTCATAAACATTGCCCCCTTGGGACAACTGACCAAGAAGTTAATAAGGGTCCTACCCTTTTGATCAGTCCAACCATCTGACATCATAGTGCATCCTGTGACTTCCCATGATGCCCTTAACTCTTCCAATCTCTTGGTGCAGTCAGCTTTCTCATTCTGCAGAATGTGCCCTCTAAGGTCATTATATGAAGGGGCTTTGTATCCTGGGCCAACAACAGCGATAGCATCAATCGTAGCCTGATAAAATGGATTGTTCCTGGCAACATTGAAAGGAATATCACTCCAAAGAAACAGTTTGCCCAACAACTCATCAGCTTCTTCCTTCTCCTTTTTTTTAATAAGGGAGGAGATGGATGGCTGTGCCCCGGGAGTGGTTCTAGGAGCAAAAAATGAGGAGGCAGCTACGGGGCTGCTTGTAGAAGAGGCTGATGCTGAAGAGCCACTACCACTCCCACGATCAACTCCAAACCCTGATATTTGACTCTTCAGAGCTGCTTTGCTGAGTTTAGTGGTTTCTATTTCTCCCAATGAGTTCATGGCTCTTCTGATTATTTCTGGATTGATGTTTGTGCAAGGGCCTACTTCATGCCCAGGAATTTGTGCCAGGTGGTATTTCAACCTGTATACCCCCTCTGTCATGTGATGACCACATAATTTGCAAGTCAAGTTTGATCGGTCAAACCCCTGATCAGGTTCACCAAATTCCCATAAAGGATCTAATTTCCTTGGCATGTTGGAAACTTTGAACTTTGAACCTAGGGCACAAGAAAAATTGCAAAGTTAAAAAATAAAATTAAAAAAATTACAATTTTACATACAACATTTTGATTTTTTTCACCAAAAAAAACCCTCAACTCAATGCAAAAATAATGGGAAAAAATACATGTTGAAACACAAGCAAAAATAATGGGAAGAAACTAAGAGCACAAGAAGAAATATAAAAAACAAAATTTAACAAACAATTTTTTGCATTTTTGACCAAAATAAACCCTCTCCTCTCAATAAAACAAAAACAAAAAAAAAAAAACACAACCAAATGCAATCACAAATGATGAAAAATACATGGGTAATAGAAACCCATGGAAGAACAAGAAAAAAAAAAAAAAATGGGTCAAATTTGATGCCCATACTTGGAAAAAACATTTTGCCGGAGACACTTGGTCCAAATTCGATTTTTGTTCGCTTGGCTTGCAAGAAATTCCTCACTTTTGTCCAATCTTGGGCTTGTAGATCACGTATCTCCCTCCTTCACTCCTTAGCTCTCATAACCAAACCTGTCCATGTGAAAATGAAAAAAAAAAACTTCAAAATCGCATTATAACCACGCTGTTTTAGCATGCCATGATTTTTTCCGATCGAATCGCGATTTTTTCAAAAAATCGGGAAAACATTGCCGATAAAATCACCGGCCGGAAAAAATCGCGATTTTTTGAAAAAATCGCAATTAAATCGCGATGTTTGCAACCTTGGCTTCAACCTCCATCGGTTCTGACATTTCTTCCTTGTGTTCCCCATTTTTCATTGCCAGTGCCTAGACTGGCTCTTCTACAAACCCCCGATCTTCGTTCTTGGGCTCTCCCCTCTGTCTCCTTCGCCTACTAAAACTGAGAGGACAGTCATGCGCCAAATGCCTGTGCTTGTGGCATCAGTGGCAATGGAAGGGCAACTCCTCATAATCTATTATCTAGCGAATGTGAATACCCCTAAAGTTGAAGATTTTTTTTTTTAGCAAAGCCATCCCTTGGTTCTAGCTTGACCAAAATTTGGGCCAGAATTCTGCTCTTTGTTTCCAGAAAAGACATATCTGCCTCAAGAAAAGTTCGCAGCTCATTACCTATTGCCCTGAAGACATCCTTCGTCCAAAGATTCGGAGGAAGGTCCAGTAGTCGGACCCAAACCAAAATCTCCTCCAATTTCTCCCTTTGCGCATCAAAGAGGGGAGCCCACTTCTTGAAGAAAATAGGAGATATCCCAAAACACCATTTGTTAATTTTGGGAAACTAGGTCCAAATTCCATGTTGTGATGCTCAGATGACGATGCTAATATTTTTATTGGATTTCTCTTTTGGAAAGGTGCAAGATCGATCTAAAGATCATTTTGATCGGATGAGCAGAACATGTATTTTGAATTTATTCCACATGTGCAAGGTCGGCCTGATTTATCCCACATGCATAAGAGATGTGTCACACACCCCCACCGATGACTATATATTGGAGAGACTTGGAGTTCATTTTACACACACATTTGGAGACATTCTCTTCTCTCATGGATGGTGCTGCGATTAGGGCTTCTCATGGTGATGCGGTTAAGGCTTCTTGGTGCAGTGTCTTGATGGAGCATTCTTGATGAGCAGTCTTGGGGTTGTGTGACACATTGGGTTGGCTGACCTTATGGAGACTTTGCTGGTTGAAGCATCCTGCTGACCGCCGTAATGCCACCATTCTTTATCTCCGTTTTTGGCTTGTCTTCCATCGATCTATTGGTATGTTCTATCTGCATCTTACTTTCATATGATTGTGCCCTAGAAGTTTAAAGTAAATTTGCATCTAGCATAGAACATCTTCAGAAATTACATGGTATCAGAGCTAAGGAGAAGACAACGCCCAACTTGTGTCAAGAATCTAGGGCAGCAAGATGAGGGATGTTCTCAGGGCCAATAAGGGTGCCGTAAGCTACAACAAGGCTGTGTGGTAGGCCGCAGGCCATACCACCACAACAAGTGATAGTGTGGAGATTGAAGGGCAGCGTTCATGGCTACTTTGAGGTCCGAATTGCTAATAGAAAGTTTGGGCACATTTGTGAATTGTTTTGGGCTCCTCTATCTTCAATTTTAGGTCCAAATTTGAGTAGAGAGGAAGCCGCATTTGTTAAAGGCTTATTTGAGGCTGATGTCAGCTCAGAACAACTGATTGATGTGGTCAGAACCTAATGAAGAGAAGTCGCTTCCTTGAAAGGAGATCAGCAAGGAAATTTCTTAGATTGGAGCTGGTGAACATTATGAATCTGAGGCGTATCTTGGAGTTGGGCGGAAAGGCGGTATAAAAGCTCAAATTTTGTGAGCGGCTACAATTTTTGAAGGGGCTCATACTAAATTTTCTTAATGTGAGGGCCGCATATTTCATTTCAAAGAGCAGTGATTTTTTTAAGGAATAGAGCCTAAACTAATCATGGAGGAGGGCCGAATAATTATAAGCTTCCAAATTCTTTGTCGCAAGCCACAACATTTTCTGCAGGTCGAGAGTTCATACACTCACCCAGTAGATTGGAAATTATCGAAATTCTATTACCTCATGCACTCTGAAGAGTGGAAAGAATTTGCCCCTATTCTAATCACCTGAAGTTGCGGGCTTTAAGAATTAAGAGAAGTTTTCTTATATACAGAACATAAGCTTTGATGGTATGTTATTTGCTCATAAAAAAAAGGTCGATATCAGTCACATTTAGGCCCCATTACAAACATGGTTGAGCGTACATCCAAACTGAAGGATTGATTTTGGTACAAAATGAATGCAATAATTTCCTAAGGAACTGAGTTGAAGATCCCATGCTTCCTCTGAAATTTGTGAATTTTACTGAACCGTGTGGCTGAGATTTCCAATGAAGTGGCCGGAAATTGATTGCCTAAGGTATTTTACCAGTTGTTGCTTTAATATTCAGACTCGGTTCCCTTGGTGGATCAGTCACTATATCAACAATGTGTGTGCAATGCCGAATTGCTCCAGATTAAAGAACAAGTCTCTTTGATGATAGCATGGAGTGCTGGTTGGAAGCAATCACCAGACCTGAAGACTTCACTTAAGGCCGTGGCCCTTCGCTACTCCCTAGGTGTAGTCTCTCTCCTCAAGGGGGTCGATAACAATCATTTCTGGACCGTGTTTCTTACCTAGTTGAGCATGGAAACAGTGCGGGATAACCTCTCTACCTATGGGCCGGGTTAGCTCAAGAAGACAGGTAAAATACTCCTTGTGTACCAACTTGAAACCACAAGTTTCCATTTCTGCTAAGCGTGTATTCTAAGCTTGGTTAAAGGCTAAAGCGATGGGTGAAGCATGCAATAAAGTGGGAGGCCTCCACCAGTGAATGCACTGCTGAAATTACTGCTGAGTTTGGCCATTGTGCTGAAGTTAACTTACTGATTTATTGACCAGCAAGCAAAGTATTGTAAAGATAATAAGACTGGAGGATTCAATGATGTGGCTACTGCCGATGTTGTTCTGTGTTATTGTCTGATTCATTGGAGTTGTTTTGGGAAGTCCGTCCTTGAATGTTGAAAAGGACAAAATGTATAGTGATTTTGTGGAGGAAAAGTCACTGTTCGAATCCTGTGATCAGTGACGTTGGAGCAGCTTAATCATTATGTGAAGGCAAACTTGTTGAGTTGATATTTGAGCCTTAAGTACAGTGCTTTGGAAATCTACTGTAAGAAGGCAGATGTATTGAAGTTAAAGTGTGCAAGGATTTTGAAGAAGCAGAACTCTTGCGAGCAGCAGGGTGTGCAGCAGCTCTGAATGAAGACTTGACCGCAACCCTGTATTTTTTCAAAGCAGAAACAAAGTGCCATTTATAACAGGGAAGGGAGGAGGATCTTGTGGAAGTGAAGCCGCAGTCTTCTAGGTAGCTGTTGGAGCATTTAGGGCTGGAAATCTGTGGGTGCCCTAACTTGAACAGTGACATATGGAAAAATATATATGACCATGTAGTACTGTATGGCAGTATGGCAATGATGAATATGATAGCAATGTGTATGATAATATCATGGCAACACTGTAATCAGTGATATGACAGTGTATGATACCTGTCAAAATGTATGACAAAAGTATGACAATATATGGCTATGTTACTTGTATGGCTATAATTCCATAAAATAAGCCTTGAACAGTGGGTAAGATTCAAACCTATGATTACAAAGTCCTTTTCGAGGCTGGTGTATGGGATGCCCGTATTATCAAATAATCATGAAGGCGTATGTTAGGGTCATGCTGAAGGAATGCATGCAAGGGAATTTTTTTCATTCCTCAAGTATCACAAAGACATCTGATACACTCTGACTTATCTAATATGCTGCCTATGAAATCCTTGGAAGGATGTTCTTATATCATGACTCTCAAGAGGAGC
Organism: Pinus albicaulis; assembly: GCA_034641835.2. Taxonomy (NCBI): domain Eukaryota; kingdom Viridiplantae; phylum Streptophyta; class Pinopsida; order Pinales; family Pinaceae; genus Pinus; species Pinus albicaulis. Next base: position 678,634,665 of record CM076580.1, on the reverse strand, counting down.
TGGCATTAAGAGGGAGACCACAACCGTATATGCTCCTGAGCAAATGACGTTGCTGGAAGAATGAAGAGAAGACCCTCATTCTATCAAGGATGCTGAGATTCATATGGCCCCAAAGGGGGACATTCCAGGAATGCAAGAAGCCGAATAGATACCAAGGGTATCTAGCAGCCATGAATACAACTGTACAATATGAGGCTGGATCTTTTGAAGAAGTCGTAAAGCATCAAGTCTGGAGGGATGCTATGCATGAAGAGTGCGAGTCCATTATGAAGAATGATGTCTAGGATGTGGTCCCGAGACTGGAGGACAAAAGCTGTTGTCACCTTGAAATGGCTCTATAAGATCAAGCATGGATCTGATGGGAGTGCTGAAAAGTTCAAGGCAAGATTCGTTGCTTGTGGCTTCTCTCAAAAGGAAGGCGTAGACTATGATGATATATTTGCACTTGTGGCCCGATATACCACCATCCGATCCATCATAGCCCTTGCTGCTACGCAAGGATGGAATCTTCATTAGTTGGATGTGAAGACCGCCTTTCTGCATGGTTCGACAAAGGAAGAGGTGTATGTGGAGCATCCTCTGGGTTCGAAGTCCAAGATAGAGACTCTCATGTATGCAGGTTGAAGAAAGCCCTCGATGGGTTGAAGCAAGCTCCCAGGGCTTGGTACGAGAGGATAGATAGCTACTTGATGAAGCTGGGCTTCACTCGAATTAATGCTGATCCAAACCTTTACCTCAAGGTTGATAGAGAAAAGCCACTCATTCTGGTTCTCTATGTGGACAATCTCTTCTGGACAGTTGCTAACCCTCTCATTCACCAGTGTAAGAGGGAGCTCACTTCTGAGTTCGAGATGAAGGACCTAGGACTGATGCATTATTTCTTAGGCTTGGAGGTTTGGCAGAGACCTGGCGAGATTTTCCTCTCTCAAGGAAAATATATTGTGAAGCTGCTGGAGAGATTTGGTATGGTGGACTGTAACTCCGTGTTGTCACTGATGGAACTCAACTTTAAGAAGTTGAGTGGAATCACTGCTGGGCTCATGCTAGCAAATCCTATCGAGTATCGTAAACTCGTAGGGGCCCTGATGTTCTTATTGAACACTCGTCCGGACGTATGTTGTGCAGTGAACACTTTGAGTCAACACATGGTTGATCCTCATAACATTCACTGGGTTGGTGCCAAGAAACTCTTGAGATATCTCTAGGGCATGATAGACCATGGGCTGAGATACACTGCCGGGAGTTTGAGACTCCGTGGATATACTGATGTCGATTGGGCTGACAATGTGGTGTATCGCAAGAGCACATCTGGATGCTACTTCACTCTTGGGTCTGCTTCGAGTAGGAAGTAGAAGTCGGTAGCCTTGAGCACCTCTGAGGCCGAATACATTGCAGCGTGTATGGCATGTTGTCAAGCCACTTGGTCGCGAAAGCTCTTCAGTGAGTTGTTCGAGCATGTGCTAGATGCCACCCTTATCCTTTGTGATAACCAGAGGGGGATTCGTTTGTCATAGAATCTCGTGTTCCACGATCGATCCAAGCATATTGATATCTGGTACCATTTTATCCGGGATATGGTACAGTGAGGCGCCATAAGGCTCGATCATATAGGAACTGATGAGCAGGTCGTGGATATTCTCATAGAGCCCTTGGGAAGGTCATGTTCCTAACCTTCCGTGAGAATCTTGGAATCGTGGAACGACCCTATTGGGAGGGTCTTGTTGGACGATGAGCTTTGGGAGCTCCAAGGGGCTTTGGGGATAGCTTCTCGGAGCTATAAGCAACCACAGGGTTAGGCTTGTCGAACCTTGTTGGTGTGCTTCTGCCCCACTGTTATGATATTGAGTTGGTTCACCTCTCTCTGATCTATGCCCTGCACACATCCTACCCATGGAGTCTCGGACTCATGGGAAGTACCTCTCATTTGGCCAATGAGCAGGGAAATGTCGATAGAGACTAGTAGCAAGACTGATGGACGCATCGGAGATTGCCGTACCCTCTATGTCTAGGATGGCACGTGTCCAACCACTTGATTTGGGATCAAGTTTGGTGGCGTTTCGGACCTCCAACTGACTTCGGGTCAGTTAAACCAACTTCGGGTTGGTATGCGACCCCTTTGAGTCCTATAGAGGTTTCGGACCTCTGAGCTGATTTTGTCAGTCGAGAGTGATGTCTTTGTGACTCACCTTTTTGTTCTGAAATAAAGATCCAACAAAGCAAGTTACGGTGGGATGACGCACGATGTTTGGATGGCACTGGTGGATGGAGTTCTCCTTAGTTGAGAGGGAGTGTTAATTTTGGGCAACTAGGTCCAAACTCCATGTTGTGATGCTCAAATGACGATGCCAATATTTTTATTGGATTCCTCTTTCAAAGAGGTGCAATATCAATCTAAAGATCATCTTGAGCGGATGAGCAGAACATGTATTTTGAATTTAGTCCACATGTGCAAGGTCGGCCTGTTTTATCCCACATGCATAAGAGATGTGTCACACACCCCCACAGATGACTATATATTGGAGAGACTTGGAGTTCATTTTACACACATTTGGAGACATTCTCTTCTCTCACGGATGGTACTGCCATTAGGGCTTCTCATGGTGATGCGGTTAGGGCTTCTTGGTGCAGCGCCTTGATGGAGCATTCTTGATGAGCAGTCTTGGGGTTGTGTGACACATTGGGTTGGCTGACCTTATGGAGACTTTGCTGGTTGAAGCATCCTGCTGACCGCCGTAACGCCACCATTCTTTATCTCTGTTTTTGGCTTGTCTTCCATCGATCTATTGGTATGTTCTATCTGCATCTTACTTTCATATGACTGTGCCCTAGAAGTTTAAAGTAAATTTGCATCTAGCATAGAACATCTTCAGAAATTTACAATTTTCTTGTACTCCTTGAGGCAGCGACTGATCTGCTTCAACCGCCATCGGTTCCGACATTTATTCCCTTTGTTCCCCATTTTTCGTTGCCTGTGCCTGGACTGGCTCTTCTACAAACCCCCGGTCTTCGTTCCTGGACTCTCTCCTTTGTCTCATTCGCCTACTAAAACAGAGAGGATAGTCATGCGCCAAATGCCTGTGCTTATGGCATCGGTGGCAATGGAAGGGCAACTCCTCATAATCTATTATCTGCGAATGTGAATACCCCTAAAGTTGAAGATTTATTTTTTCCGTCGAGCCATCCCTTGGTTCTAGCTTGACCAAAATTTGGGTCAAAATTTTGCTCTTTGTTTCTAGAAAAGACATCTCTGCCTCAAGAAAAGTTCCCAGCTCATTACCTATTGCCCTGAAGACATCCTTCGTCCAAAGATGCGGAGGAAGGTCCGGTAGTCGGACCCAAACCAGAATCTCCTCCAATTTCTCCCTCTGGGCATTAAAGAGGGGAGTCCACTTCTTGAAGAAAATAGGAGATATCCCGAAACACCAATTCCTCTCGAGGACCCATTCTACAGTCTCCCCTTTGTTGAATCTTACCATGAACAACCCCCTTCCCACAGTGATTACCTCAACCTGAATTTTCGGAGTCCCTTTCCAAGATTTATCAATCCATTCAAGAATGTATTTTGTCGAGTAATGCCTTCCTTTGGCTCTCCCAACCAATATTAACTCTGATGCTTCCATAGCTTTATCAAGCTAAACATCGACCCCCAAGACTAGATTTGGGCATTCCGCCTTCTTCTTTATGACTTTTCTCTTTTTTCGCTTCGAAGCAGTGGAATGGCCATTCCTTCCCTCAATGGGAATTGAATTTCCCTGCCCTTCCAAAACATGGTTCAAGTCCTTGAAAATCCCCCCCATCCGCCCCTCAGTCGACACCGTCTGAAAGAAAAATTCCCCGAATTCTACTGACTGCCCCTCCGCTTCGGCCCAAGAAATCGAGCCTGTGAAAATTCCACGATTGGAATCCTCCTACAACAATTGGTTAAGTTTCTTCTATTTTGTTATATAACTGAACAAAATTATTTACTGTTTGCTACGGTAAATAACTTGTTAATTTTGGACAACTAGGTCCAAACTCCATGTTGTGATGCTTAGATGAGATACCAATATTTTTATTGGGTTCCTCTTTTAGAGAGGTGCAAGATCGATCTAAAGATCATCTTGATCCGATGAGCAAAAAATTTATTTTAAATTTATTCAAGATATGTGCAGGTCGGCCTTAAGGTTTTGTGCCCCAGCAGTTGTGTCACACACCCTCACTGATGGATATATATTGGTCAACGTTGGAGGACATTTTCACCCATCTCATCCTCGCACATTTCTCTCTCCTCATCTGATTGGTTTGATGTCCTTGGTGGCTCTTCTCTCCACACGTGGGAAAATTCCAACAGCAACACATTTCTGATTTCGGTCTAGGGTTTCTGCAACAAACTTTGACCAGCGTTGACTTTGGTCAACGCAAGGTCAAATCGACCTGAAACTCTCCCTAAAGTTTGATTTTCCTAATTCGCATTTTGTGGCACTATTCCCGAGGCAAAACATTGACTTTGTCTTTTCAGCGTTGATCTAGTCGCTGCTGCTGTTTGCGTTAATCGTTGATTGACAGCGTTGACTTTTTGGGTTGACCGTTTGGCTGACCATATTGAGACTTTGCTGGTTGAAGCACATCCTGTTGACCACCGTAACGCACCAACACATATATATTTCTTGCTTGTCTTCTGTCAATCTACTGGTATGTTCTATCAGCATTTTACTGTATTGTTTATGTGATCGCTGTCTGATATTGGGAGAAAAAGTAAAGTTGCATCAAGCATAGAACATCTACATAAATTTACATGGTATCAGCGCTGAGGTGAAGACAAAGCCCTAATTTGTAGCAATCACCAAAGAAGAGGATGGGTTCCTCAAACTACAATGGCTTCAAGGCTGATGACAAATTGACTGGGAAGGATGATTTCCATGCTTGGAAGATGACATTGGATCTTAACTTGGAAGACCAAGATGTCATGGACTATGTGCAGGGTAAAATCCAAGAGCCTCCATCCACTGCTACTGCTGCTGCCAAAACAAAGTATAAGAAGGGGGAGATGAAAGCAAAGCTGATGATCATGGACTCAATTTACAAGATTCTGGTTGCCTACATCTCTGAGCTGGGCACATCCAAAGAGATGTATGATAAGTTGGTCCACATGTTCAAGGCCAACAATGCGAATCAAGTCCTATTCTTCAAGAATCAATTGAAGAATCTGAAGAAAGGCAGGGATGAGTCTGTTCAATCATATTTTCTGAAGCTGACTGAGATCAGGAACAATCTGCTAGATATTGGGGAGACAGTAGCTGATCGAGAGATGGTACTCACCGCACCTGGAGGGCTCTCATCCGAATGGCATGTGTTCAACACTACCATTCTCAATAACAATGTGATACCTGACTTTGACGAAGTACTATCGAGATGCGTACAAGAAGAGACAATAATGAAGGAGTATGAAAATGAAGGAAATGTTGCCTACGTTGCTCATTCTAGAAAGAAGAACTTTGGTGATCCAAAGAACAAAGGAAGAGTAGGGGCCCAAGGAAAGAAGGGCAAGTGTTACACTTGTCATAGGCCAGGTCACTATGCTAGAGAATGCCCTTTCAAGAAGGATTCTCCGGATGATGATGACAACAACAACAACCGGAGGAATGGCAATCAAAGGAACAACAGGTTCAAGGGAAAGAAGAAGGCTCCCTTTGGCGGAAATGGTCAACCGTTCAAAAGGTCGAGAAATTTCAGGCATGAGGAATCAAATGTTGTTGATAAAAGAAATGAATTCATTCTTGCATCTGCCCTCTCTGCTGCATCTCCACTCGACACTTTGGATGTCTGGTTGATAGATAGTGGTGCCTCAAGGCACATTACTGGGTTCAAGGAAGCACTTTCTGATATGGTTGAGAAGGATACTAATCTGGAAATTATCCTTGGAGACAATGCCACATATCCAAGGTTACTTGGGAGCGGGAGAGAAAACGCAGAGCGGGAGCGCCATTTTTAGAAGCTTCCGGTCCGGAGCGTTTCCGGGAGCGTTTATATATATATATATATATATATATATTTATTTATTTATATTTTCTATATTTTGATGCATATATGTCAATGAAAACATGTAGAATGATGAATTAGACATAAAAAACATAAAAACGTAGATTGAATCATATAACATCAATCATCTAGAAGTTATAATCTTCATCAACCACGCCCACAAGTTGGAAGCATACAACATATTGACTCTTGAGTCTCGCAAATCATCAATCTGAAGGTTTCAAGCTTTCAAAATTCAATATATAACATTTATCATCATTGATATATAACATTCATCATCATTGATTTCAAATTTCAATATCTAACATTTATCATCATTGATTCATTGATTTCAAAATTCAATATACATTTATCATCATTGATATATAACATTTATCATCATTGATTCATCGATTTCAAATTTCAATATATAACATTTATCATCATTGATATATATCATTTATCATCATTGATATTATATAACATTTATCATCATTGATTCATTGATCACCATATAACTTTCATGAAGCATCATATTCATAATTCATAATGACTTGTAAACAGTAAACTTATAAATGCCAACTTCAAAGTTTCACCTTTCAAATTCAAACTTCAAACTAATAATTGTCATTAAATATATGAAAGAGTCAAGTTTCAACTGTTCAACTGTCAACAACAAATAGAAAAGACTAGTAAACAACAAATCTATTTTATCTATTGGCTGGCCCCTTGCCACGTCCACGAGAAATGTCTAATTTTTGTGAGCCACGAGGAAATGTTGGTCTTCTAGTACTTTCAGGAGTACCACGACCATGACTAGAAGGTGGAGGCTGGATCTGCAAAGGAACAATAGTGTGATATCGAGAACTGGCACTGGCACCGGCACCGGCACCCGCACTCGCACTGCTACCAATAGATGGTGGGACTGGCCCTGTGTGTGGCGGTGCTACTGATGCTTCAGCATCATCCCTAAAAAGTTCTGCTTCCAATTCTTCCAGATGTAACCTGCCATCCTCCAAATTATCATCCTCTGGGTTGTTGTCCTAGACTCTGTATGATTGATTCTCATTTTCCCGATCATAGTAATGGCTCAACAACCTCAAGTTGTAATGCACATAAACTAATCTTTCAGCTCGGTTTTCATTCAGCCTGTTTCTTCTCACATTGTGTATGAAGCTGTAGGTGCTTCAACACCTCTCTGCAGAAGAAGTGTTCACAACCTGTGAGAGAACTTTTTTAGCCAACTTTGGCAAAAGTCCCATGCCGCCATATGCTGCCCACCATGTGAGAGCATCAAATATGTCCTTGTCTTCCATTGCATGGAAAGAACCAAAGTTAGCAGTGCAACTGAAGTATTTGCCTAATTCAAGGCGCAATCTAGCACACTCTTCCCTGTCGGGTACCAACTTGTCCAATGCCTTTATGTACCCCTCTTGTACCTCTAGATCTGTGTGAGGTTTCATCCTAACCCCACCTCCAGGTGCAGGTTGGCCCAACCAAGATGGAGAGTAATATTTTGGCGTAAGGATATATGCCAAAGCATGTAGTGGAACATTGAGTTTATTCCACTGTGCACACACACAGTCATGAATCATAGCATACAAGTTTGGATCATTATCATTAACAATATCTTTTATTTGCCCCAACATGCTGTCCATCATCTTATAAACCTCTCCAATCACTGGTTTATTAGTATCTGCAAATCGAATCATGTTATAAATGGGCTTGGTAAAATTCAAAATTTCCCTCACACGTGCCCAAAACAAAGGGTCAAGGGCAGTCTCCTCCACATGTTCAAAACCTTGCCTGTCAACTATTGTTGCTGCCTTATCCTTTAATAGCTGCCAGTGTGGGCTTGATACCATTGCAGCCAATGACTCTCTTACCTTCAAAAGGCGCCTGAAGGTGAGGTAATAGCTAGCAAATCTAGTTTTTGCTATCTTCAACAACTCCAATTTGGAGTGAGTATGGAAAAGCCCATGGGTATTGCTATGATTTGTAATAAATTTTATCATTTTTTTTACCTCTCTTGTACAAATCACCAAGCCATTTGAATTGAGGTTGTTTGTTTTTGATGATATCATGCACCAAAAGGTTCATTGTGTGAACCAAACACCCAGACCAAAAAATGTTGGGGTATTTATCCTCAATAATTGCTCCTGCTGCCTTACAGTTAGCAGCATTATCAGTGATGACCTGTATGACATTGTATGGCCCAATCTTTTCAATTATATCAAGTAATGGTTCTGCAATGTTAATGCCAGTTTTGAATTTGTCTGAATAATCATATGCTGCCAGGAAGATTGCACCACTAACCGACACAGCCAAAACACTTATCAATGGTTTTCCTTTTACATTGGTCCATCCATTAGAGACAATGGACAACCCATGCTCATTCCACGAACTTGTCATTCTAGCGAAAGAATGGTTTATTTTAGCTTTTTCATGATCAAGACCCACGGTTCTGGCCTTGTCATACCTAGGGCTTTTGTATCCTTTGGGGGCATCATTAATAGCAGAAACCCTTTCATGCCAATAAGGTGAGCGAAGAACATTGAATGGCACCCCACATGCATATAGAAACCGGTAAACTTTTGAATCCACATCATTCCTACACCCTTCGTCCAGGAAATCGGATACGGTTCTATGCCTTAATCCAGGTGTGCCACTGCCTCCCAAACCACTGGCATGGGTGGAAGTTGACCCTGTTTGTCCATGACGTGTTGGGTCTGAATAAGAATCAATGAAACCCCTAGATCTTTTAGATGATCTCTGTAGGGCAACCTCCTCTTCCTTCCTATATTTCTCTCTCTGTGTTGCTGGCACATTAGTACAAATTTTGATTCCAATATTTTTAATTCCATCCCCTGGCATTTTCCCAGAAAGGTGCCTTCTCGCACGGGTGTATGAACCATGGTATTGTTTATTGCAATGGGGGCAAATAAATTTAGTGGTTCCACCACCTTTCCCTCCTTCCTGTTTCTGAACATATTTCCACAAAGGTGTCTGATTTTGGTCTTGTCTAGTTGGGGAATATGTGTCCTCATGTTCTCCACTCCCCACTTCCTCCTCAACATAATCCTCCTCCTCTTCAGGATTTTCTTCAAATCCACCATAACCCTCCTCTTCTCTGATTTGCGTCTTTCTTCTACTACTCTCCAACACCATTATCACAAAGAAAGGAACCAACATGAGGAAAATCCCTAGCCATATAGCCATGATGGAAACAAGTTTCAAGTTTCAAGTTTCTAGCCTGCAAAACAAATGGAAAAATGCCAAATGGGAATAGGAAATGCAACATAGGAAAAAAACAATTCATTTTTTAAGTTTTAAATCCAATAAAATGCAACATTCAAGAAAAAATCGAGTTTTCATTTTTAAACAACCTACAAATTCATCCTAGAAAATACAAAATTGGATTAGAAGGCCTACCTCTTTCTTGCAATCCTCCTGTTGCCTTGCAACTTGCTCCTTGCTCTCCTTGTCACTTCTGCAGCTCAGCTCTCCAGTTCTCTTCTCATGCTCTTCTTGCTCTCTCTCACTCACTCAACAAACAATAAAAACAAAATGCTCCCCCCCCCTTTATAAACAGAAAAAATTTTCATTGAAAAAAATTTCCGCCTAGCGGGAAACGTATTTTTTTTTTTTTTTTTTTCTTTGTTTGTTTGGTTTAATTCTTGACCCGGGGAGCGTTCGGAAACGAACGCTCCCTGATCGCTTCCGGCGTTTAAAAAACGCTCCCGAAGCGTTTTTTAAATGTTGGAAGCGCTCGTTGCTGAGCGCTTCTGGAAACGCTCCCGAAAGGCAGGGAGCGTTTTAACAAGTTCGGAAACGCGCTCCCGAAAATGCTCCTCTCAGGAAGCGTTTTCGGGAGCACGTTTCCGAACGTTTCCAAAACGCTCCCGCACGGAGCGCGTTTCGGAAACGGGAACGAGGGGGGGTTGAAGCTTCCCCGCAACCCTGCACATATCCCGTGAAAGGGACAGGGACTGTGACCCTCCGCTTGTCTCAAGGTTAAGTCCTCTGCTTGTAGGATGTACTCTATGTACCTAATTTGGAGAAGAACATTGTGTGTATATCGGCCATGGAAGACAAAGGTTTCAATGTGGCATTCATTGATGGGAAGGTGCGCATTTGGAAGAAGAGCTTCAAGGAAGCTATCACGATTGGGTTTAGAGTTGATACACTCTACCAGGTTGGAGGAAGTCCACTGGGAGTGATGACGTGTGATACTATTGGACAGATTGAACTATGGCACCGAAGGTTTGGACGCCTTCACTACAAGGCCCTTCCCGAAGCAAGGAAGGTGTTAACGGGCATGCTTGAGTTTTCAAATAATCATGAAGGTGTATGTCAGGGTTGTGTCGAAGGAAACAATACAATGGGACCTTTTCCCTCAAGTGTCACAAAGACATCCGCTGTCTTGCAATTGATACATTCTGATCTGTCTGGGATGCTGCCCATCCTTGGGAGGATGTTCTTATTATATGACATTCATAGAGGACTTCTCTCGCAAAACCTGGATATACTTCTTGAAGAAGAAGGATGAGGCTTTCGTGTGGTTTCGTACCTTCAAAGCCTTGGGGGAAAATCTGACAGGGAAGAAGATCAAGATATTGAGGACCGATAATGGCACTGAATATGAGATGAACGAGTTCAAGAACTTTTGCAGAGAAGCTGGCATCAACAGGGAGACCACAACTGTCTATACTCCTGAGTAGAATGGCGTTGCTAAACGAAAGAACAGGACCATTGTGGAAGCTGCCCGTGCCATGCTATGTGACCAGGGTCTACCGAAGTTTCTGTGGGGAGAAGCTGCGAACACTGCTGTGTACATACAAAACCAATGCCCGCATTCCGCTTTGGACTCCAAAACTCCCGAAGAGGTTTTCACTGGTAAGAAACCTGACGTCTCACATTTTAGAGTTTTTGGATGTCCTGTTTATTTTCATGTGCCGAAAAAGAAGAGGAGCAAGCTGGATGCTTCTAGGAAGAAGGGAATGTTTGTGGGCTACAGCGAAACTTCGAAGGCCTATAGAGTCTATGTGCCTAGTCAAAGGGAAATGGAGATATGCCACGATGTCACCTTTGACGAAGATGCTTCCCTGAGGAAAGTAGTCAATCTTCCGAAATCTGAGGAAGATCATGAAGCAAGGCCTGGAAATCAAGAAGAACCGAAGGATGAGACGATGCCCGATGCTGAAGGACCGATGGACTCTATTGATCGACCTCCTTCTCTGGGGAAGAGACCATCATGGCTCAGGGACAATCTCGAGGATGCCGAGGGACATATGGCCCCAAGGACATTAAAGTGACGAAGCCGAATAGATACCAAGGGTCTCTAGGCCATGAGCACTATTTACAATTTGAGCCTTGATCTTTTGAGGAGTAAATGAAGCATCGAGTACGGGATGCTATGCACGAAAAGTATGAGTTCATAATGAAGAATGATGTCTGGGATGTGGTTCCAAGACCAAAGGACAAAGCAGTTGTCACCTCGAAATGGCTCTACAAGATCAAGCATGGATCTGATGGAAGTGCTGAAAAGTTCAAGGCAAGATTCGTTGCCCGTGACTTCTCTCAAAAGGAAGGCATAGACTATGATGATATATTTGCACCTGTGGCACGATATAACACCATCCGATCTATCATAGCCCTTGCTGCTACGCAAGGATGGAGTCTTCATCAGATGGATGTGAAGACCGCATTTTTGCATGGTGCAATATGTAGAACTTTTTGAATTTTATACTTTATGCATAAATTATTACTGTCAATCCGTTTATGCTCCTCCTCCTTAGATAAGTTATTAACTGAATAAATTCAAGTTAAAATCGAAGAAAAACACATAACAAATCTCTACCAATCCTGATCTAGAATAAGCACATGCACACATTGACAAAGTGACAGTTATTTCTGGACAATTAGTCCCTGGAAAAACCCAATGCGGGAAAACCGGTCTTTGGCTGCTGGAGGGTTCTATTATTAAGAATACTTCTGAATACACAAATCTGGGTTCTAGATCTGGAAAACCCAACAAAGATAATACTAGATCTACAACTCACTGGCTGATCTAGGGCCAAAATAATGACTGAGCCACACCCTCAAACGGGATTTACAGAACTCAGTCAATATTAGGGCCTAGAAACCCTAGAGCTGCCCCTGAAAGGCTCTGCGTCAGCCTCTGAAGCCCTCCAAACCCATAGCGCTGCTCCGGAAGGGACTGCGTTACCCCAGATTGGGTGACGCAGTCACTACGCTGCCCCTGAAGGGTCTCTGCGTAACCCCAGAGGGTTTCCTGTTGAAAATCACACTGTCCTTGGAGGGACTGCGCTGTCCTTGCTGCTGCTGCCTTCCTCTGCGCTGTCCTTGAGCTGATATCTGCCTCTTGCGTATTCTAGACCCCGGGATTAGATCATCCCCTTGGCCTAAATTCCCCTTTCTGCAGCTGAAACACTTCTAAGTATTCTTAGCAAATCCTGCTCTAGAATCTTAGCTTAGCTTCAGTGCTCTGCCTTTGTGTGTCTTTATAAATGACCCCAAGCCTTTTCTCTATACTTTTCTCATTGGAAAAACAACGGCCATGATCGAATTTTGAATCAATGGCTAAGATTAAAAGAAAGCTTGATCCGTGTGACTTAAGACAATTTCATCACATGTTTAATTAAATTCACTTCAATTATTTAAGTTTCCTAAGTTTTAACTTAGGAAATACATTAAAATAATTAATTAATTTAATATCTCTCAAACCAGATGAAATTTCCCAAATCCATTTCTGGGTCTTGTAGATCAGGTGCACTCTAGTCCCTCCACAAAGTTTGGGAGCTACAGTACAACTGATGCTACCCCAAATACACAAAATCTCAACACTCCCTCTTAGCATCAAGGGTGTGCTCTAGCAATACATCACACTTATGCATTATATGATTTTGGGCACTAGTTCTGTGCTGCTGAAGCTTGGCCTCCTGCCACTCAACTGTGCACTGCTGCTGCCATTCTATACTGCTGCCTATGACTCTGCTACTGCCACTGCAACCATTGTACTGCAGTTCCCTCTCAATATGCTACATCTGTGCTGCTCATAGCACTGCCATTGCTGATCTGCTGCTACCCAATCTTTGACAAACAAGTTCGATGGGCTGCATCCTCATCACTGAAGCTCCATAGGCTACATATCTGTGCTGTCATCTAAAGAACGATGCACAACTACAACTCTGCCTGCGTAATCAGACTCCCTCTGCACTACTGAGGTCACATAAGCTCCTTGTGTTGAAATCTATCACGCTGCTGTTGCACTGCGTTGTCCCTCTGAAGCTCTCTGCGCTGCTGCAACTCTACACTGCGTAAGCAGCACTGCTCTGCGCTGCTGAAGTCACAGCAGCCTCTGCGCTGCTACTGCTTCTACGCAGCTGCTGCTTTGCTCTGCTTTGCTCCTCCCAGTCTTCAGATCTGCCTCTGCCTCTGCCTCATCTGTGATCTATGCACCCACTGCTCCACTTGTCCCACTACTGTCTTAAAGCTGTCATAGCTCGCTTGTGATCCAAGAGATGAGCTGCTCAAGGATCCCGCCTCTCTATGTAGCTCCTCTACATGTCCATGTCACCCCACCTCCGTGGTTCATGAGCACTCATGGCTGCATCATCTTCTGACCCATCATCTGCCACAGCTGCTTTTGAAGAAGATGCTTCCTTGTCCTTTCTCTTCTGAGGACAATCACAGGCAAAATGTCCCGTTTCACCACACTGGAAGCACTTGATCTTTGAAAGATCCTTCTTCTTCTTCGGATGCTTCTATGATGCCAAGGTTGCATCTTCCTCATCTTCCTTCTTCACTTTGCTCAATCCTTGGCTGTGCTGCCTCTTGGTGAACCTGCGGAGTTCTTCTTGACGCAGAATTGACCACAAGCTGTCCCAATCTGGGAGGTCTGCTCTGCCCAAGATTCTTTGGACAAATGTTTCCCACTCATCCGTCACTGCATTGAGGGCAATCCTGACTATCACAACATCATCCACCGTTGCACCTGTTGCAGTCAACTGATATTTGATTGACTGCAATCTGAAGAGAAAATGTTCCATGTCTTCTCCCTTGGTCATCATGAATGACCTCATCTAGGTCTCCAGCAACATTTTTCTTTGGACAGAGTTTCCCTCATACATGGAAGTCAAGGCCTTCCACATCTCGTTAGCTGTCTTCTTCTCACCTACGTGTGGTACAATATGGTCCTTGATGCCATCCATAATCAGCCGCTTGGCATGCCTAGCAGCTTCCTTATTCTTCCGAAGGAGATTCGCATCTGTAGGTGTGGCCAGAGTCTGCTCTGCATGGTCTCTTAGATTGTATGCCTCAAGGACAATCAGGATCTTTGCCTTCCAAACGAAAAGTTTGAGAGGCCATCTAGCCTATCCTGATCACGCAGTCCATGAGGAGCCATCTGCTCAGAATGTGTCGGAACTTCCTTTTATTTTTGCTAGAGAAATGGATCTAAGGCCCTTGGTGAAACAGGTGCCTTCTGCTCCCTCTGACACTTGGTTTTCCTCCTTGGAAATCTACCAAATCAACTATGATTCAGCGTCTTCTTTGATCCTCTGATCAAACTGTAAGTTCCCTTTGGCAAGAAACTTCCTGAGAAGCTGATCTCCTCTCAATCTTTGTCACTTGTGCTAAGGCTAAAAATCTAAAAACTTCAGAATTTTAACACCACCATCTTTTTTGAATTTCTGTAGCTTTTCTGCAGTCTTTTCTGGATTTGACAGATTCAGATCTGAATCACACTGGTTGGCTTCAGACCAAACCAGCGTTGTTTTTGAGCTGCCTCTACGCAGTAATTGCGTGGGCTTGCTAGGACACAGCGTTGGACAACGTCACCCTTCCCTCTGCGTGAATCTGCTCCTGAAAACTGCGCTGTCCCTACAGATCTGCGTTTCTACTGCTTTTCCAACTGCTTTCTGCAGCTAGAACCTTCAGTCTCTTTAGCTGGTGACCCTCCTAGATTTGCAATTGCACTGATACCATGAAGAACTTTTTGAATCTTATACTTTATGCAGAAATTATTACTGTTAATTCGGTTATGCTCCTCCTACTTAGATAAGTTATTAACTAAATAAATTCAAGTTAAAATTGAAGCAAAACACATAACAGATCTCTACCAATCCAGATCTAGAATAAGCACATGCACACATTGAAAAAGTGACACAGTTATTTCTGGACAAATAGTCCCCGGAAATACCCAATGCGGGAAAATCGGTCTCTGGCTGCTGGAGGGTTTTATTATTAAGAATATTTCTGAATACACAAATCTGGGTTCTAGATCTAGAAAACCTGACAGAGATAATACTAGATCTACAACTCATTGGTTGATCTAGGGCCAAAATAATGATTGATCCACACCCTCAAACGAGATTTACAGAACTCAGTCAAGATTAGGGCCTAGAAACACCAGCGCTGCCCCTGAAAGGCTCTCTGCTCCGGAAGGGATTGTGTAACCCTAGACTAGGTGATGTAGTCACTACGCTGCCCCTGAAGGGTCTCTGTGTAACCCCAGAGGGTTTCCTGCTGAAAATCACGCTGTCCTTGTAGGAACTGCGCTGTCCTTGCTGCTGCCTTCCTCTACGCTATCCTTGAGCTGATCGCTGCCTCTTGTGTATTCTAGACCCCGGGATCAGATCATCCCCTAGCCTAAATTCCCCTCTCTGCAGCTGAAAAACTTCTGAGTATTCTTAACAAACGCTGCCCTAGAATCTCAGCTTAGCTTCAGTGCTCTGCCTCTGTGTGTCTTTATAAATGACCCCAAGCCTTTGCTTTATACTTTTCTCGTTGGAAAAACAATGACGATGATCAAATCTTGAATCAATGGCTAAAATTAAAAGAAAGCTTGATCCGTGTGACTTAAGACAATTTCATCACATGTTTAATTAAATTTACTTTAATTATTTAAGTTTCCTAAGTTTTAACTTAGGAAATACATTAAATTAATTAATTAATTTAATATCTCCTAAACCAGTTGAATTTTCCCAAATCCATTTCTGGGTCTTGTAGATCAAGTGAACCTTAGTCCCTCCACAAAGTTTGGGAGCTAGAGCACAACTGATGCTACCCCAAATAAACAAAATCTCAACACGATAAAGGAAGAGGTGTATGTGGAGCAACCTCTGGGGTTCGAAGTCCAGGATCGGGACACCCATGTCTGTAGGTTGAAGAAAGCCCTCTATGGGTTGAAGCATGCACCCAAAGCTTGGTACGAGAGGATAGATAGCTACCTGATGAAGCTGGGCTTCACTCTTAGTAATGCTGATCCAAACCTTTACTTCAAGGGTTGTAGAGAAAAGCCTCTCATTCTGGTGTTGTATGTGTATGACCTCTTCCTGACAGGTGCTGACCCTCTCATTCATCAGTGCAAGAGGGAGCTCATTGCTGAGTTTGAGATGAAGGACCTAGGGTTGATGCATTACTTCCTAGGCCTGGAGGTCTGGCAGAGACCTGGCGAGATTTTCCTTTCTCAAGGAAAATACATTGTGAAGCTTCTGGAAAGATTTGGTATGGTGGACTGTAAGTTCATGTCGACACCAATGGAGCTCAACTTTAAGAAGTTGAGCGGTAGCGCTGCTGGGCCTGTGTTAGCAAATCCTACTGAGTATCGTCAACTCGTATGGGCCTTGATGTTCTTAGTGAACACCCGTCCGGACGTATGTTTTGCACTAAACACTTTGAGTCAACATATGTTTGAGCCTCATCACACTCAGTGGGTTGGTGCCAAGAATCCGTTGAGATATCTTCAGGGCACGATAAACCATGGGCTGAGATACACTGCCAGGAGCGTGACACTTCTTGGATATACTGATGCCGATTGGGCTGGCATTGTGGTGGATTGTAAAAGCACATCGAGATGCTGCTTCCACTTGGATCTGCTTCGATATCATGGATGAGCAAGAAGGAGAAGTCGGTGGCTTTGAGAACCGCGGAGGCCGAATACATTGCAGCGAGTATGGCCTGTTATGAAGCAGTTTAGTTGCAAAAGCTCTTCAGTGAGCTGTTCGGGCATGTGCTAGATACCACCGTGATACTCTGTGATAACCAGAGTGGGATTCGGTTGTCAGAGAATCCCGTGTTCCACGATCGATCAAAGCATATTGATATCAGGTACCACTTTATCCGGGATATGGTAGAACGAGGCGCCGTAAGGCTCGATCATATAGGAACTGATGAGCAGGTCGCGGATATTCTCACAAAGCCCTTGGGGAATGTCAAGTTCCTAACCTTCTGTGAGAGTCTTGGTATCGTGGAACGACCCTATGTTGAGGGTCCTGTTGGACGATGAGCTCTAGGAGCTTTGGCGTGTTTTGGGGATAACTTCTCGGAGCTATAAGCAACCACAGGGCTAGGCTTGCCGAACCTTGTTGGTGTGCTTCTGCCCCACCGTTGTGATGATTGAGTTGGTTCACATCTCATTATCTGTGCCCCATATGCATCCTACCCATTTAGTTCAGGGCTCATGGGAAGTATCTCTCATTTGGCCAGTGAGGTGGGAAAAGTTAGAGACTAATAGAAAAGACTGATGGATGCATCAGAGATTGTCATACTCTCTATCTAGGATGGCATGATCCAACCACTTGAGCTGGGATCAAGTCTAGCGAGGTTTCAGACCTCCTACTGACTTCGGGTCAGATAAACCAACTTCGGGTTGGTATGAGACCTTTGTGAGTCCCATAGAGGTTTTAGACCTCTAGGCTGAATCTGTCAGCTGGGAATGATGTCTTTGTGACTAACCCACTTCTTCTGAAATAAATAAGCCAGCAAAGCAAGTTACGACGGGATGACGCACGATGTTTGGATTGCACAGGTGGATGGAGTTCTCCCTAGTTGAGAGGGAGTGTTAATTTTGGACAACTAGGTCCAAACTCCATGTTGCGATGCTCAGATGAAGATATTAATATTTTTATTGGGTTCCTCTTTCGGAGAGGTGCAAGATCGATTTAAAGATCATCTTGATCCGATGAGCAGAGCATTTATTTTGACTTTATTCAAGATATGTGCAGGTCGGCCTTAAGGTTTTGTGCCCCAGCAGTTGTGTCACACAACCTCACTGATGGATATATATTGGTCAACGTTGGAGGACATTTTCACTCATCTCATCCTCCCACATTTCTCTCTCCTCATCTGATTGGTTCGATGTCCTTGGTGGCTCTTCTCTCCACACGTGGGAAAATTCCAGCAGCAACACATTTCTGATTTCGGTCTAGGGTTTCCGCATCAAACTCTGACCAGCGTTGACTTTGGTCAACGCAAGGTCAAATCGACTGGAAACTCTCCCAAAAGTTTGATTTTCCTAATCCCCATTTTCTAGCACTATTCCCGAGGCAAAACGTTGACTTTGACTTTTCAACGTTGACCTAGCTGCTACTGTTTGCATTGACTAATAGCGTTGACTTTTGAGTTGACCGTTTGGCTGTCCTAGAGGGATGTGTGACATTGTTGATTGGCTGACCATATTGGACTTTGTTGGTTGAAGCATCCTGTTGACCGCCGTAACGCACCAACACACATATTTCTGGCTTGTCTTCTGTCGTTCTACTGGTATGTTCTATCAACATTTTACTTTATTGTTTATGTGATTACTGTCTGATATTGGGAGAAAAAGTAAAGTAAAGAAATCGATCTCTTGATCTCTAATTCGATGGGTCTTCCAAGTGCCCATCGAGCCTCTTCTTATAATCTTCTCGTTGAACATTCAACGACCCAGATTATTTCCTAAGCAATGGCTCATATCATCTTGACTCGATCTCCATATTTTTCTAAAAGATTCACACCTAGTTTCATTAATATCCTTTAATTATTTTAATTTCCTAAGTTTAGACTTAGGCATCCATTAAAAATAATTAATTATTTTAATAAAGCTGTGTCCAGGTGGAATTTCCCAAAACGGTTTTTGGGTCTTGGAGGGTACATGTGTCCTAGCCTCCCTGCACATTTTGAGGCTTAGAGCACATCCGATGCTACCAGAAATCAACACTCCCTCTTAGCAAGGAATGTGCTCTAGTAATGCAACCTGCTGAAGCATCACCCTAACTGTGTATCATATCCCTCTGCGCTGCTGATGTCTGACATCATTGCCCACCAACTACCGCGCAAATGCTGCATCTGTGTTGCTGCTGACTCTGCATGTTGCTGCCAATTGCATATGCACTGCAACTCTGCTGCTGTTGCAACAAAAAAACATCCAAAATACTGAACCAAATGTGTTCAACATGATGCATCTGTCACTGGAGTTCTACTGATGCTAGTCTCTGCACTGCTGCTAACTCTGCACGTGCCAACTGCACTGCTGCCAACTCTGCTCTGCGCTGCTCAGTCTCTGGCGCTCCTAGCCACCACAATCATCACTCCGACACTCCTCTGCACCAACTAGCATTGGTCCATCCCACTACTTCTGATATGGGCTCCCATAGCAAGGTATTGATTCGAGAGGTGGACTCCTCAAGGATCCTGCCCCTATGCAGCTCTCTAGAACTACAGTACTAGATCACCCCACCTCTCCCCTAGAGGTATGTGGGCAATCATGGCAATTTCCTCCTCGATCCTTGCGGTTGCAGCCTGTTGATCATGTTTCTCTTCCTTGTCCTTCTTTCCGAGAGAACACTATTAAGATTTTTGAGTGTTGGGATGTGCTCTAGCTCCCAAACTTTGTGGAGGGACTAGAGTACATGAGATCTCCAAGACCCAGAAAGGGATTTGAGAAATTCCATCCAGTTTAAGAGAAAATTAATCAATTAATCTTTTTAATTAAGGACACTAAGTCTAACTTAGGAAAATTAAAAGATTAAAGGTAATTAATTTAAACATGTGATGGAAATGACTTAAGTCACATGGATCAAACTTTCTTTTAATCTTAGCCATCGATTCAAGATTAGATCACGGCCGTTGGTTTCCCAACGAGAAAAGTATAAAGGAAAGGCTTGGGTTCAGTTGGAGGACACACATAGTGGCAGAGCACTGAGACTAAGCTGGAATTCTAGGGCGTGGTTTGCTAGGAATTTCCAAAAGTGTTTCAGCTTCAGCGAGGGGTAGTATTGGCGAGAGGAATAATCTGATCCGAGGCCAAGAGTCAACAAGAGGCAGAGAAGCGACAGTCAGAGCAGCACAGAGGGAGCAATAATAGCGCAACACAGAGGGCTTCAGGTGCTACGCAGGCCCAGAAAGGGCAGTTCAGAGGCAGTAGGAGGCCAGCAGGGCTGATGTAGGCCCATCCAGGGTAGCGTAGGGGCAACATAACCCAGTTTGGGGTGACGCAGGCCCTTCCTGAGCAGCGCAGGGGCTGACGAAGGCTAGTAGAGCTGACGTAGAGGGCTTTAGAGTAGCGCTGGGGTTTCTGAAGACTGAAAAGGGCTGACTTCTGTAAATCCTGTTTGAGGGCGTGAATCAGTTCAGATTTTTTGTCTCCGGAACAGAGGTATTGCTGCAGATTTTGTATTTCTTTGTCGGGTTAACCAGTAAGGTGTCCGGATTTGCTGTACTTAGAATCTACTTAATAATAAAAACCCTACAGTAGCCAGAAGATTGGTTTTCCCGCATTGGGTTTTTTCGGGGACAGTTGTCCAAAAAATCCTGTGTGTCACTTTGTCATTGTGCATATATTCAGTTTAGATCTGTATCTGTGTAGACCGTTAATGTGTTTACTTCGATGTTAATGCTGAATACTTCAGAGTAATAACTTGGTTAAGTAGAAGAGGTATAACCAAATTTAACAATAGGGTTTCTGCATATGTAATATTCAGAAATTTTCTCATGGTATCAGAGCGATTGCAGATCTAGCTGAATCACCAGCAAGAAGACTGAAGAATCCTTGCTACAGAAAGAAACAATAGGTGGAGAAAGCCAGACCAGCAAAGACAGCGTAGTAGCAGAGCCACGCAGAGGCCAGAGTGACGCAGTCTCCATGCAAGCCCACGTACTTACTACGTAGAGGAAGCACATAGGTTGTGCTTGGACTGTCTGCCCATGCAGAGGTCAGCTAGGGTGACGCAGTCCTAAAGCTGTTTGTCGATCAGAGTGCCAAAAGCCATGCTGCAGAGCTTCGGTAGTTGCCAGTGGGGTTAAAATTCTGTCGGTTCAGAATTTATCCAGAGCAAGTTGACAAAGAGCGGGAGGAGTATAGCTTCTCAGAGGATTTCCAGCAAAAGAAATTTGCAGATCGATCAGAGGATCGAAGAGAGCTGATTCGTTTTGATTTGGCAGACTTCCAAGAGAGGAAGTCAGTTGTCAGAGGGAGTAGAGGGTGCATGTTTCGCCAAGGACCCTAGATCCAAGTCTCTAGCATAGAGAGGAGGATTCATTCCGATAGATTTACTGAGCAGATGGCACCTCACAGACTACGTGATTAGGATAGGTTGGACGACCTGTCCAACTTTGCAATATGGAAAGCCAGAATCCTGGTAGTCATGGAGGCATAAGGTCCGAGGGAGCATGCAGAGAAAGTCCTGGCCACGTCGACCGATGCGAAGCTCTTGGAGAAGCATGAAGAAGCAGCGGCACATGCCAAGCTCTTCATCATGGATGGGGTCAAAGATCATGTGGTCCCTCACATAGCTGAGAAGACAACGACTCATGATATGTGGGTGGCTCTGATCACACTATATGAAGGAAGATCCGTCCAGAGGAAGATGCTTCTGGAGAACCAACTGAGGCTATTCATGATGGCCAAGGGAGAGGAGATCGATCCTTTTTTGTCCAGACTTCAAGCGATCTAGGATCAACTAACTGGCATGGGGGTGAAGGTGGAGGACAATGTTATGGTGAGGATGGCTCTAAATACTGTCACAGAGGACTGGGAAACTTTTGTCCAAAGTCTCTTGGGCAGAGCAGACCTTCCCAACTGGGATGATATGTGGCCAATCCTCCGACAACTAGAAATCCGTTGGATCAAGTGTTTCCAGTGCGGCGAACTAGGACATTTCGCCAGCAATTGTCCTCAGAAGAAGAAGGACAAGGAAGCTTGTAGCTCCAAGGCTGTTGTGGCAAACGATGGCTTCGAAGATGGTGTAGCCATGAGCGCTCATTAACCACGAAAGTGGGGCGACATGGATCTGTAGAGTACCCTACAAAGTGGTGGCGAGATCCTTGAGTAGCTCAACTCTTGGATCGCATCCGTGCTATGGGAGCCTTAAGACAGTGGCGGGACAAGTGGAGCAGTGGGTGCAGAGAATCACATATGGAGAAGAGGCAGAGGTGGAAGCTGAAGGAAGCAGCGTAGTGCAGATGCAGCAACAGCATAGCAGCAACAACGCAGGGGTTGATGAGACTTCTACAGCGCAGAGCAGGCTCCATTACGCAGAGCAGAGTTGCAGCAGCGTAGAGGCTTCAGGAGGACAATGCAACACAACAGTAGCATAGGGGACTTCAGCAGCGTAGAGGAGGTCTACTTACGCAGTGCAGAGTTGTAGCTGTACAACAACCTCCAGATGATAGCATAGAGCAGCAGCCTATGGAGCTTCAGTGATGAGGATGCAACCCAACTGACTTGTCTGTCAAATATTGGGCAGGAGTTTTTCAGTTGTTTCTCTCAACAACTGAGTTGCAGTGCAACAGTTGGCAGCACGAAGTAGTAGATTGAGAGGGCGCTGCAGTGCATATGTGGCAGTGGCGGTGGCAGCGTCATGGGCAGTAGTATGGGAGAGCAACAACAGCGCAGTGATGAAGGGAAGCAGGCCAAGCATCAACGCAAAGACCCACACCAGAGATCAGTGCAGAACTTCGGGGTGAAGTGTTGTGCTAGAGCACATTCCTCGCTAAGAGGGAGTGTTGAGATTTTTGAGTGTTGGGGTAGCATTGGATGTGCTCCAGCTCCCAAACTTTGTGGAGGGACTAGAGTATATGAGTTCTCCAAGACCTAGAAAGGGATTTGAGAAATTCCATCCTATTTAAGACAAAATTAATTAATTAATATTTTTAATTAAGGGCCTAAGTCTAACTTAGGAAAATTAAAAGATTAAAGGTAATAGATTTAAACGTGTGATGGAAATGACTTAAGTCACACGGATCAAGCTTTCTTTTGATCTTAGTCGTCGATTCAAGATTAGATCACGGCCGTTGGTTTCTCAACGAGAAAAGTATAAAGGAAAGGCTTGGGGTCAGTTGGAGGACACACACAGTGGCAGAGCACTAAGAATAAGATGGAATTCTAGGGCGTGGTTTGCTAAGAATTTCCAAAAGTGTTTCAGCTTCAGCGAGGGGTAGTATTGGCGAGAGGGATGATCTGATCCTAGGCCAAGAGTCAGCAAGGCAGAGAAGCAGCAGTCAGAGCAGCGCAGAGGGAGCAGTAGCCACGCAGCAGCTGCGCAACGCAGAGGGCTCCAGGTGCTATGCAGACCCAAAAAGGGCAATGCAGAGGTAGTAGGAGGCCAGCAGGGTTGACGTAGGCCCAACCAGGGCAATGTAACCCAGTCTGGAGTGACGAAAACCCTTCCTAAGCACCACAGGGGCTGATGTGGAGGGCTTTAAAGCAGCGCTGGGGTTTCTGAAGACTGAAAAGGGTTGAGTTTCGTAAATCCTGTTTGAGGGTGTGAATCAGTTTAGATTTTACGTCTCCAGAACAAAGGTATTGCTGCAGATTTTGTATTTCTCTGTCGGGTTAACCAGTAAGGTGCCCAGATTTGTTGTACTTAGAATCTACTTAATAATAAAAACCCTCCAGCAGCCAGAAGACCGGTTTTCCCGCATTGGGTTTTTCCGGGGACAATTGTCTAGAAAATCCTATCACTTTATCACTGTGCATGTATTCAGTTTAGATCTGTATCTGTGTAGACTGTTAATGTGTTTAGTTCGATGTTAATGCTGAATAATTTAGATTAATAACTTGATTAAGTAGGAGAAGTATAACCAGATTTAACAGTAGGGTTTCTGCATAAGTAATATTCAGAAATTTTCACATGCGTAGCGTAGTGACCAAGCTCACCACACCTGAAACATTTGATCTTCAAGACATCCTTCTTCTGCCTCCGCTGCTCCTTCTGCCCCTTTGATGCAAGGGCTGCATTCTTCTCTTCCTCCTTTGGCTTCACCCCACTGCTGCTGCTGCCATCTAGTGTGCATTTCACTAAGTCACACCTCATCTCTTCTTGTTGAAGTGCAGCCCACATCCCCTCCCAATTCAATAATCTTTCTCTACCCAGGATGCTCTGGATGAAGACTTGCCATTCTTTTGAGACGAAATTCAGGGCCAATCTCACCATCTCCGTAGCCTAAGGCGCTGACCCTACAACTGCCAGCTAATCCCGGACTTTCTGAAGCTTCGAAAGGAAAGTATCTATGGGCTCCCCCTTCTGCATCCTTGTGGATCTCATCTTATCCTCCAAGTACATCTTTTGCTGCTCGGAAGATCCCTGATACAGCGTAGCCAAGGCATCCCACATCTCTTTGGTTGTCCTATTGCTAGATATGTGAGGAACAATGTAATCTCGAACTCCATCGAGGATCAACCTCTTGGCCTTTGCCATATCCTTCTTGTAGGGTTTCAACAGAAATTCAGGGCCATTCACACCATCTTCGTAGCCTAAGGCACTGGCCCTATAACTGTCAGCTGATCCTACAACTGCCAACTGATCTTGGACTTCCTGAAGCTTCGAAGGGAAAGGATCTATGCGTTCCCCCTTCTGCATCGTTGTGGATCTCATCTTCTCCTCCAAGTACATCTTCCGCTGCTCGGAAGATCCCTGATACAACGTAGCCAAGGAATCCCACATCTCTTTGGCTATCCCTTTGCTAGATATGTGAGAAACAATGTGATCTCGAACTCCATCTAGGATCAACTGCTTGGCTTTTGCCATATCCTTCTTGTAGGCTTTCAATGGATTTGGCTCTACAGGGACAACTACCACATTATCGATGAAGGCTTTGAGATCATGCTTATCTAGAAGGAAGGAGATCTTTGCCTTCCAGATCACATAGTTGGAGGCACCTCCAATCAATCCTGATCTCTCAGCCAGGTTGCTGCCATCACGCCCGACAAATGTCGAATTCTGACTCTAACCCTCTGTGCAACTGCTGACTGGCTCTACGCACTCCCTGCTGGAGTGAGCAAAACTTCTCTCGACTACTGCTGCTACTGCGTGGGAAAATAAAATTTCTGGGCAAGAAATTCTCTGAGGTTAGAATTCCCTTTGTGTGTTCTTCTTCCCATCTAACGTTTTTCTACACTAGCAGCTTCTACAGAAAATTTGCGTCCCAGCTGAAGACTACTCTGCACTGAAGCTACTGCCCTACTCCCTTCGCCGCTGACAAATCTCGATATGGAAAATCTCCCTCTCTGTCGACTCACTAAGAGATATTTTCCTTGAGAATCTTGCCATCGTGGCATTGGACTGCGCAAGCCTTCTGGAAATTCGATCTACTGCCTACGCAACTCTTCGAGCTCACTCTTCAACTCTACTTATGAGCTCTTCACTACTTCACTTGCACTCTGATACCATGTGAAAATTCCACAATTGGAATCCTCCTACAACAACTGGTTAAGTTTCTTCTATTTTGTTATATAACTGAACAAAATTATTTACTGTTGCTACGATAAATAACGAAACTAACACACTAAATTACAAAATACAGTGTAGGCAAGAAATAAACACACACATTCAACATTGTTATTTTTGGACAAATGAACCCAGAAAAACACAATGCGGGAGAACCGGTGCAACAATTGAGGGTTTGTATTATTACGCAATAGTTTCTGAATACAATCTTGGATGCCTTACTGGCTATCCGATACAGAGAATATAACTGGCAGAAAGTTAGTGAGAAATAACCTCACACTATCACTGGCGATTTGACACTGATCCAGCCTCTGGATGGCTAGCCCCAAGCTGCCTCTGCGCAGTCTCTACGCTGCTCTGCATCACAACTCTTAGGGACTATGTCACTCTCTTGGCTGATCGATTTGCTGGCTGAAGCTTAGATGTCTGACCTTCCGGTGTGACTGAAGCTTAGATCTCTGACCTACCGGTCTCACACCCTAGCTCCTAGCACTAGATCAGGACTGCTCCTCAACAGAACCGTGGATCTCCTCTTAGTCTCAGCGTTGCCTCAGTGTAGCTCTGCGCTGCCCAGCGTGGCTCTGCGCTACCTCTTTGGATTTCTGTCTGCCTCCTCTGCGTTGTATTCAACGGATTAGGAAACCTTCAATCGGTCACTATCCCTGCCCCTCACTGCAAGAAATCTCTCGATCACTTCTTCGTCAACTGCTACGTTGCGCTCTTGAGAAATCAATCTCTTGATCTCCAATTCGATGTGTCTTCCAAGTGCCCATCGAGCCTCTTCTTATAATTTTCTCATTGAACATTGAACGACCCAAATTAATTCCTAATCAATGGCTCAGATCATCTTGACTCGATCTCTGTATTTTTCTAGAAGATTCACACCCAGTTTCATTAATATCCTTTAATTATTTTAATTTCCTAAGTTTAGACTTAGGCATCCATTAATTTTTTTTTTTTTTTAATAAAACTGTCTCCGGATGGAATTTCTCAAAATTATTTATGGGTCTTGGAGGATGCATGTGTCCTAGCTTCCTTGCAAATTTTGAGGCTTAGAGCACATCCGATGCTACCAGAAATCAACAGCCCCCCCTCCACCTCCTCTAACTCATCAAAACCTGGAAAACCCCCATTCTCACTACCTAGAAACTCTTGAATCTCAACTTGATTGATATCCTTCACAAGGCTCCCGGGAAGAGTCTGTGTTTCTCCTGTCCGCCACACCTGATTTTCTGGTTCTATGCCCTTTCCTAGCTAGGCTAATAGAGCTTTCAGGGGTTCTAGGGACGCAACCTCTCTCTGCATTGGTGGAGATTTGCAAGCAAGGGTTATGTTAACCCTTTGGGCTGCTCCCGTTTCAGGAGAAAAGGGTTCCAGAACCAAACAAGACTTTAGGCATTTGTTTCCCCAGAGGCCACTACTTCTAACAATGTCTTCAAGTCCTCCCGTGAAAATAACAGGTTCAGAGAGGGAGAGTGTTTTTTGACTTACCTAATTTTTCACTGACGCCTCAACCGCTTGATTCGCTAGATCCACCACTTTCCTTTGACTATCCTGCACACTGCTGACCGGAGCCCAACTTCCCTCAGATACAGTGTTAGGCATTCCAAACTCCAGGAACCCTAACCCTCCTCCAGACTTCCATTCTAACCCCGATACGCTCGCTATACCACCTGGATGTCTAGCTGGACGTTCTACCTTGTCCAGGTTTTTCTGAGTAGGCTCTAAACCCCACACTGATAGGTTATCCTCTGGCTCAGGTTTAGATACACACAATTCCTCGGACTGACCATGTTTGCTGCCTGGAAGTGATAGTAAACAGATAACTGTTTCTGCAGTTGTTACCCCCTGGTGAAGGTGCATGCAATCGACAAACAACAGAACGGAAACGAAACCACCATTGTTTTCTTCCCTCGCTGCTCCGCGTGAAGTCTAACTCTGTTTCCTTGCTTTCACTTTCTCCCACACAGGTCACCCTACTACTGTCATGTGCGACCAGGTGTAGATCGAGGCCCGCTAACAAGCGCCATCCATGCGCCTAGAAGCTACCATCGCCGCCGTACTAGCACACCTTCCCATAAACCCTAATCACCATGGCTTCCAACCTCCAATGCTAGAGGTTGTTACTCAGTGATAGCCATATGCTCAAGTTGAAGGTTCAAGGATGTATATGTTATTTGATCTTCTTGTTGCTATTGGAACCAATCTCCCTGCGTCTTCTTCTTTGATTTCACATATTCGGGAATAAAAAAACATCAAGTATTGCATATGTTATTCAATGTATGGCATGTAATGAATGTTCCTAGTGGAGGAAAGTCCTTAATCTCTCCATAAACTCCATTATCTCTTGAAGTGGATAAATGTTTGGAATTGGTACCTAAGGCATCAATTCTAGGCCTCCTTAGAGACGATTTAGCTCATTTTGAACCTTCTAAGACTCCATTTGCCCAAAGGACAAGGCACTAATCCAAGTCCTTGGTGGTTAAACTCAATTCTTCTCCATAAATTCTCCTCTCTAAATTTAGCTCCTCTTAAGGTAGGATGGCTAGGTTAGGGCTTAGAGTGAATTGCATAGGAGGTTTTGTGGAATTTTAAGAGCTTAAACATCGAGCCTAGGGTCTTAACTACTTCACCCTAAAGTTTGGTGGGCATCCATTTGTATTTTGTCCATAAAATCTCTTGCCCTAGGCGTTGCCTTAAAAGGGAAACCCTAGCTATTTTTTCCTCAACTTGGGGACTTCTTTGAGGGTTGTATGAACTTGGTACTTGTTGAAGTATATCGTAAGAAGTTGTTTCTTCTCATTGCTTTGATCTTGGAAGAAACTTCATTCACGATAATCTACAAGACCCTAGGTCTTGTGTAATCCTTTCCTAGGTCTCTTATAGGAAGCGAAGTGCCTTTTGAAGTTGTATGTCATAACTTTAAGCATTCCTTGAGAGGTCGTAACATGTCACTTTGCACCTTGAACCCTAGAATACCTTACATAGGTGATCATAGTACTACTAGGACTCCTCCCATCGGTGAAAGTCTATAAAGAGCAGGGGACTTTGGCTGTGGTGACAGTGGGCTATAGTCCCATTGTTAGCACTTGGTCTAGCTTTTCTCTTGTAGAGTTTCCCTCTCCAAGGTCTATTAGATTTTGTGGTAACATTTTTGGCGTCGTTGCCATGGAAGAAGAAAGTCTACCTTTATGAAATAATTACCTTCTTCACTAATGACAACATGGATCATTATTTGGCGACTCCATTGGAAGAATAAGGCCCTTGTTCTTCATTAAACTTCAAATTCTATGCTTGTAGGGTGGAGCAAGCATCTTTGAAGGCATCCTAATTTCCCCCTAGCGATTCCTGACTTGTATGTTATGCAAGATTTGAGTTAATGGCTCCTTGGAATTGGCATAAGACATTCCGTGCTTTGGATGCCCAGGAAATCCCTGGGTATCTAAATTGGGTGGATACAAATTCCAAGATTCCATGGACATCCTTCTTCAGCCATGGATCATGTTGTCAAGTTCCTCAAGTATGCTTTTGAAATCAACATGGTTCATGAGGATGCTCTCATGTGGCTCTTCATTGATTCCTTTGGGAAATATTGGAGGGTTTGGCTTAAACGATGTAGACAAAAAAACATCCCTTCCATTTGGTTTCTCATTGAGGAATTTCTTAAGTATTGGGGACCAAGTTGTAATGTTGAAGATGTTATCGAAAACTTGACTATTTCTCTCCCAGAGGAGGGCCTCCTCAGCCATAGTGAAAATCAATGTTGCAAACATCGACATCAGGATAAATCGGCTAGGGTCCGCAAAACAAAAAAATCGTTAAATTGGGAAAATATCGGTAAAAATTGGCAAACATTAGCAAAATTAAGATATCATCAAAATATCGGTAAAAATCGGCAAACATTGGCTAGGCTAGAAAATTGCGATTTCGTGATAAAATCAGGATGCTCGCAAAACTAGTGAAAACCATAAGGAAGGAGAAAACCCTTTGTAGATCATCAATATGAGATCAAGGATGAAGATATTGAGGGTGATCTTGAAAGGTAGTGTGATAAGGACCTCGATGAAGAGATTTCCTTAGAAAGTAGGGTTGAAGATAGCCCCACCTTTTTCAAGGACATTATTTTTGACAATATACATTTTGAGGACCTTGAAAAATATGACCCCATTAATCCCTTGGACGTTGACATTGGAGATGTAATATCCCAAACTAGGAAATACAATGAATATCAAAAACATCCACTAAGCTACAACAAGAAAATCCATCCATGCAAGCACAATTTTACACAAGAAGAAATAGATCAGTAAATCATAGAATAACATCAACAAATTTGAGCCATTTTATTAAATATTTCTTGGATGTTGAATACAATGGAGTAGAATGATAGAACCTGGGCTTGCTACTACAAGCATGCAATAGCCAGGTGAATATCTAAGCAAGCTCCAACCAGAATAGGTCCATTCTGTCCAAACGCACAACCCAAAAAATTACTGTTGTTGTTGTTGCTGCTGCTGGAGGTAAACTCTGAAATGGTCTCTCAATAATGCTCCAAAAATTCTAAAAAATTAGGAGAAGGCTCCTCACACCCAATCCAACAAAACCCATAAAAGTATCAAGTTGAATCCACTGGTCACTAAGGCCCCAAAACTACGTGTAGCCCTTCCCAGTCTGCTAATGAGCTATAAAAATTGATCTCCAGTATAACGCACGATATTCCCAAAGGGAAACTCCTCCAAAACCCCACGAAATTCCCTCCTCAAACTCCTGGCCAAAATCAACTCCAATATCCGACACAATACCACTGCTCAACCCCCGCGCAAAAAATTGCCAGTAAACCCCAGCGTAGGCCCAAAGAAGAAGAAATTTGGCCCACAAATCTGCAACACTTTCAGCCCAGAAATTTCTCAAAATCAACTTGTTCTCC
The DNA here is from genome assembly GCA_034641835.2 of Pinus albicaulis. NCBI lineage: Eukaryota > Viridiplantae > Streptophyta > Pinopsida > Pinales > Pinaceae > Pinus > Pinus albicaulis. The sequence goes on along the minus strand of CM076580.1, from coordinate 678,604,233 downwards.
TGAAAGGGAAATCCCCACAAAATATCCAGTTTAGAGGACAACAAATGCTAGCCCCTCTAACCCTAGCGAAATCCTCCATTACGTCCTCCAGAAACTCGCACAGGTTGAAGAAATTGCTACAAAATCCCACACACAAAATACTACAATCTCCCCACAATCTCTCTCCTTGAGGGGCACTCGAAGTCCCTTGAAGAAGATTTGGAATTTCTGCCCGGAAATCCCTTTTTCTAAACAACACTGGTTGACTTGGCTAAGCAACTCAAGAAAACTCTCCAATTCTGAAAATGAAATGGCAAGATGATGCAAAAATGAATCTCTTCCCTTCCTTTTGTAATTATTGCTCAACCATCCTTGTGGGCTCCACCAATTCGACCCCCTTGCTTGACCCCTCTTTTATGTGGTTCGGTTTCTCCTAGGGAGTTCGATTTCCTTCTTAAGTGACCCCCACAACTTAACTTCAATTTACTTTTTCTGTTTTCTCCTAAGTGCAATCTTTATTTCCTATCAAAATTAAGTTTGAACCTCCACAACTTGTTTCTCCTAAGTTTTATTTATCGAATATTATATTAATCGCCAAAATTGCAAAATTGAGAATTTCCTTAGCAAAATGATTAATTGGGGACATGACAGAAGATTACTTGCATATTGAAGAAGGAAAATGGGAGATCATTGGCCATCATTTTGACAAAGACCCTATATGTGATATCGATGATGATATTAATAGAGACCTTGTCTTGCCTTATTTTCCTTACGATCGTAGAGGTGTGTTTAAGTCATCCTTGGACCCTCCTATCATTCCCCAATGCACGAGCCTTGAGAATGATGAACCAAGGTTGATTCCCCATTTTCAATATGATCCTTGTAAAGAGAAATCTAGTTGTGGTGATCCTCCATGCCAACCATCCCCTCATCCTTCCCATCATGTTCCTAAGGAAAATGATGAGAAATATGTGCCTAAGGAGACTCTTGAAAAGGAGTTTATGAGCTTGATCGTTGTATCCTCCATTCTCTGTTTAGAAGAAAGGATTCAATGGTGCAAGTTTGATTCACTCCCTTCATCCATAACTCCCTTCCATGATGGATGGCTCTCCTATTTTCCCATCTCCCCCCCTTGTGACCTAGCATACGAGTGTCATAATTATTGTGTTTGCTCCCAAATTAATATCATAATTGATCACAGGGGTAGGAAGTATGATGCTGATATGATGATATGCTAGTGACATTGGTTGTATGTCTATACTTAGCACTAGCATAATATAACATGCATAGTAGTGTAGGATGCATTGCATATTATGTTTGCATAGCTACTATCATCATATAATGTTCTCATGCTAGATTAGATTGCATGTAGATTAGTCTTGCATCTTAGAATAGATTTACTTTATGTATGGATTTATTATTTCATGAAAAACATGGGTGATAAAGTACGCCCAATGCACATGCTTCCAATAGTTGTTTTGTGATGTGCAGGACATAGGTCTATGTCCTAGGAGATTATTGGAGTTCTCATGACCTCCTTATTCGAGTACATGGATCATGCGCTCTACGGTGAGCTCATGTCTAAGTTGGAGATAGATGTTTCTCACCAAAAGTGGGTACCCCTAGGAAATCTTTCTCCTATTCATCTTCTTCCAGTCGACAACCCTTGAGAGCCACCTTATAACCAATGTGATGTGCCAGTTTATCTCCGCTCCATGCATGATTTGTATGTTTCCTCACCCATCTGTTGAGAGCATATGTTAGAAGGTGGGCAATCCGACCTAAGAAGTATGTTTTTCATTGTGTAATCGGGTGATTATGCTTGTTTTTTACTTGGGCATGGATTATTAGGTGACTTGGAAGAAGGAATGGCTTTGACAGTGGTTTTGTTCCGTCACCTTAAATGGGGGTTTAATCCTCAATCTTAGTCTCGTGGGATCTCTCCTATTGGCCTATGGCATTAGGAAGGGCACTACTTGGGAAACCCCAATTTTGGTAGTGTGGTCCCATTTTCCCTTTCCCTATTTTCACTCCCCTTCGCACATTACAAGCCATATTTCACCATTTTCCATATACATGAGTTTTATTTGAAGTCTTTCTAACACTTAATCTCTTGAGATTCATGTCATGATGATTAGTTGTTATATTCATAACATTCCATGTGTTAAATTTCCATAAGTTGCTTAACTTGCATTTGTTGAAAGTTTTATTTGTTCTCTAATGTTTGCTGTTCATCTCGTCCAAAGGGAATCTTTAACAACATGGTGGCGGCCGGGCCCACATACTGGATAGGACTCCTATACCAAATGGTGTAAAGTCTAGTTCGGATTCTACACTGAGGAGATCCCCTTGCTGTTGGTAGAGAATTTTGGCCCGTCAACAGATACATACTTCTAACTCAAACTTATCGCCGAGACAGAGGCCATCCAGTATGCTACCTTGGATCTAGAAGGCGAAGCTTGAGGTGGTGGTACCATGGGATCACTACTATGGGACATTCCAACATCACATCCTACTTGGAGTTCACACAGGCTGATTGATTGGGTTGAAAAGAAGAACCCAGAGCTTCATTTCCAAGAACCAGCTCAACTCAATCAAATAGGCACTTTAGATAGGTATATCTCTAAGTTCTAGCGGATAGCAGTCATGGTGTTCGACGTGTCGGAACGTGGGTTGGTCATGCTCTTCATAGAGGGAGTAGCTAAACCTCTATGGGGTTGGGTTAAGGCATTCAAGCCAGGGTCATTATAGGATGCCATTATTAGGATGAGAGATATGGAGGATGTGGTGCCTAAAAATAAAGCACCTTCCAAACCATCTATTCCTCAACAAACTAAAGATAAGAATCCCTTTCAGAAGGAGGAAGCTGAGAGAAGAATATTAGATGGAGAGATTCAAGATGAGCTAAGGAGAAAGAAGCTTTATTTTAGTTGTAGGGAACCTTGGGAGCTAAGACATAGATGCAAGGGATAGGGTAAGTGCACTACATTGAGGTGCTTTTTGGAAGTGACGAGGAGGAAGAAGCAAGGCCGATAAAGGGCGAGGATCTTAGCATTTTAGAAGATGAGAAACCATGGTTGGAAACGGGTGGTGGCACCATAGCCACACTTTTAGGAGTTCAAAGCTACAACACTTTCACAGTTGGAGGAATCATATAAGGGCAACGGATCACTGTCCTAATCGATGGCGGGTCAACCCACAATTTCATCGAATCAATTGTGTATAATTGCAAACTAAAGGCGGGGAATTTAACCTACATTACATTTTAACGCGTGTAAAGGTTAGGATTATGAGCTTTTTGACCCTTAGAACAATTGGGATTAGTAGGTAAAATTATGCCAACCCTACTTGAGTAACATGCAACACTATTAAGAGTCTATGGTCATATATGCTACTAACATTAAGACTTATGAGACCTGTTGCTGCACAAACTAGTAGACCTAGTATTTAGGCTAAAGCTAGAGGGCGAAACAACAATTTGGGAAAAAGGCCCACTATCACCACAACGTATGTCCCTTTCTCTTCTCAGATTTTCACAAATGGGAGGAGTCCCAATATCCCTCACTTGTGATTTATGTGTCTATAATAGGTTCTAAAGTGAGGCAAGGATATCTCATTCAATGGAAAGGTTCAATTACAGTGCGGGCTTTGGGATAAGCTAGTAAGACTTTCCACGAAAAAACCCTTGAAAGAAATGCTATACGAGACCTCGGGTTGAGAAATTTGACAAGGTGAGGGTTCATTCAAGGTCAAGATAGCTAAGAAAAAAGCTTTCGTATGATATACTTTATTAAGTAGTTAAGCGTAAACCTTCAAGAAATCCCTAAGTTGAAGGATTAGCTTCTAAGGTTCCCACTTGGTGTGATATCTAGGGCATCAATTTATTTGAAATTCCACTGTCAGAATTCATTCAAAATTGGAGGACGCCTAGAGGAGACATAAATGAAGAAATTTTTCTAGATGGAATCCCAGAATTCCTCCTCCCTAAAATTTCGCACTAGGCCATAGAAAACCTCCTTATCCTTAAAGGGATGAAGAAAAGAGAAAGAAAATAGGTGAAAAGAATGATATTGTGTTGAGTTGATGTGATCACCAAGGATCTAAGACCAGTGCCTAGCAATTGGGAAGGTTGGAGTTGTTAGCTCAGGTATGTCAGTGATAAAAAATAACTCTTTCAGTTGTTTTCCATAAAGTCATAGGTCAAATTTTTTTACTTTTTGAAACAAGTTCTCAGAAAACAATTTTGGTCACTGAAGAGGTCTAGGTCAAGTATGTTGCTCCTTCATTTCATTCATCGTCGCCATCATTGTCAAGGTCATCTCCATCATAACCAATTTCAAGGTCACCATCTCCATCATCATCATTCAAAGGGTCTAGGGTTATGCCACTCCACCTCATATAGTTCACTGTCTAGGTTCATCTCTGCCTTTGAAAAATCTTCAAATTTTCACTTAAAACAAGGAAACAACCCTCCATTCCACTCGTAAAACCCTAAGGAAGGAGCTAGCATGCTTAGAAGATGAAATAGAGACCACTTGTCTTGTTTCATATGTTTCAAGTTTCAAAAAAGTTCAAAATAACTCATTTCTGTCTCACTGTCTCATGAAAAGAGAAATCATGTCTCACTGTCTCATTAAAAGGACCAAAGGTTGTTTCAAGTATCAAAGCTTCAAAGGAGGTCAATGCTGAACTATTGTCCCAGTCCAATACAATAGGGGTCATTTCCAATTTTTAAAGACACCTTATCTTATTTTGAAAAGGGTCATACTCAAATGTGAAAAATTCAAAGGTTTAAAAAAGCAGATTTACTGTCTCATTTAAAAGAAAGGTCAACTGTATCTTGATGTCTCATTTCAAAAGTCCATAAAGTCACCTCAAGTGTCAAAAAATGAAAAAGAGGTACATTCTATCTTCATGTCTCATTTGAAGGTGCATAAAGTCATTTCCAAGTGCAAAAAGGTCAAAAAAGTCATTGTAAGTGTCAAAAGGTAAAGGGTCATCTCAAAGTTTATAAAGGGCAAAGGTAAACTTCATTCCACTCATTGTTACCCTTTTGATGAGTAGAAGAGTAGCTTCCACCTCACTTTTCCTCCATGGTGTTTAAACTCCAAAATTCAAGTCTCAAATCCTATTAAAAATCCTTTTGCCATCCTTTGAAATCGCGTTGTTACACTTTTGAAACCTTGTGTTACGCTTTGGATCGAATTGTTACGCTTCTAGGCATGATGTTACGCTTCTGAGAGCGCTACGCAGCATGTTGTTACCCTTTTGGAGCGTTGTGCAACAACATTGTTATGCTTTTGCCTCCTGTTGTTACACTTCTGCGTCCAGTTGTTACGTTCCTATAGCATGGTGTTACGCTTTTGTAAAGAAGCAATTTTCATATTTTAAGCTCAAATAACCTACAAACAACTCAAAGCTCGTGCTCCATTCCTTTGTATAGCTTTCATATAAGGTAAGTCTTCATGCCTAATGCATCTTTGGGTCGAATTTCGAAGGTTTGAAAACATTTCATGTCACTTATGTTTTCTTCACATTGTCACTGTCATACATATAATTTTTATTTTTATTTTGACAAACCCTAACCTACCCTATTTGACCTAAAACCCTAACCCCATCATAGAAACCCTAATTCATACTTTCCAGATCCATTATCCCCACACTCCTATCATCTACATCACTACCCCTAACATGTCAAATGCAAACAAACCCTAATTCTAGCTATTCTCACAGTGAAAACCTTGTGATTGAGTGTGTTTGCTAGACTTTGCTTCTCCACACTCGTCCATTTTCCCTCATTCCACTTTCACTGTGGAGCTAAGATGCCATACTCTTCACTGAATTTTTATTAGAATTTTTGATTAGCTCCATGGCCCTTATTTCTCCTTCTTAACCTAAAAACACTTTTACACTAGTTATTCTCACAGTCTAAATTGAGAATTTCCTGTGTTTTGATCTTTTTACCACCATACACTTACCCATTTCTCTTCATTCCACTTTCACTATGGAGTTAAGACACCACCCTATCCACTCAATTTTTCTCAGGATTTTTACTTAATTCCATGACCCTCATTTCATCTTACCAACTTACCCTACCACTACACTAGTTATTCCCACAGTCAAAATTGGGAATTTCCAGTGTTTTAGGCATTTTTACACCTTCCTCACACTCATTTTCCCTCATTCCACCTACAACTTGAAGCCAACACACAACACAACCTACTCAAATTTTTCTAGAATTTTTCTCAGCTTCAAGACCCTTCATTCCAGCCACCAAACTCACACTTTCCTACACTCTGTTTTTCCAGATTTCCATTCATTCACTCATTTCATTAACACCCTAGGGTTTTCATCATTCCAGTGACAAACACAATGGAAAGTGACAAGAAGAGCTTCAAGGGAGGGCGCCACCTCAGGCTAGAACCCTTCACCATGCATGAAATTAATGCTTCGCCATTGGCCACTAGGTGCTTTGAGAAAGCTTAGTGTTTGAGATATTGTGAAAGGCTTATGGAAGAGGGGTATCATCTTTAGTTTTCTAGCTTATTTGCAACAAGAAACAGTATGGGAATGGTCACTATTGCCAGTATGGAGATAAGCCTATCATCTGACCTAATTGCTTCAGCGACATGTATCCATTCTCATGGAGAGCAATAGTTCAAAGGCACGAAGTTAGATATTGAAAACTGCAAGTAATTTCTCAAGCCTCATGCTAGAGAGGAGCCAAAATATCTTTTTCGTTTCAGACACCTCAGAAATAAGTATGCTCCTCTGATGATGTTCGTAATGAAGTACTTCACATGTGAAGGAAGATTCTCCAGGTTGTATAAGTATCACATCAGGCTTTTGATGCATTTTACCTCTGTCAAAACACTTGATTTGCCACACTATTTGTATAGGAGCTTGATTAAGATAGTTGAGAGGGTTCAAAGTAGAAGAGAAGATCATCGCACTAGTCAATTTCATCATGGGTTAATCAAGCTTATTGTGTTGCATCACTTGTCCTCCATAAACATGACTTGGGAAAACTTCTTGGAGAGATTGTCAGCAGCGCTTACCATCAGCCTTTCTATCTTGCCTATTAAATCATCAGCACAACCAATGGAGGTTAGCTCTTCTAGCATGCCTACTTAGCCTTCAGATGCTCCTAAGGTTGTGGAATTTGCTCATACATATGAGAGGGGGAAGAGACAAGTATTTGCGCCTAAGTCTGCCAAGAGTGTTCTTACACTTGGCACCATTGTTGAACAATGTGAGATAGAGGAGCAACCTTTTTTCCATCAGCATAGTGAGTCAGCGCTAGTGGAGGTTGAGGTAGCACAACATGTGGAGGTCAGATCAGCTGAAGAGATCATCAGGGAGAACGATAAAGAAATATTAGAATTGAAAGAGGCTTTCTCCATTGCCAAATCTCAAATTACTTTCCTTCAGCATGAAAATTTTCAATTGAAAGTGAATCGACTCCTACAAAGCAAGTGCAAATCAGACATGGAGGCAAACATAGGTAAAGGCAAGAAGATTATTGTTGTTGACCAAATGCAGGACATGGAGGCTGAAACACAAACAAGAAGACCAAGAACAAGAGAATCAAAAGGGCGCTGGAGTGAGAAAGACAATCAACTCATCAATCTGAAGAGTTGACATTTGATGAGCTTATTGCCATGGAGATCAATGAGGACAAAGAGCTTTGGTTGTCAGGAGTTAATGAGCATTTGGAGAAGCTTTTGAAAAGGGCTAAAAGAGACAATACGCTGCAAAGAAACATGGCAAACCACTATCGCACCAGGAACACCATTTCTCAAATAAGGATGAAACAAGTGAAGAAAAGGCTCAAAGAGGCACAAATGAAGCTCAAAGAGAAGGATAGCTTGGATTTATTGGCTGAAGCTTCTTTAACTATGTAGCCCATCTGTCACATGTGCCATAGAACCAATTTTGAGAAGTTTTGATCAATTTTGGTATTTTATATGATTTTTTGCAGAATTCTGGAAATTTCTCATTGTAGAAGGGTAACGAACTTTTGCTACTCTTATTTTGGGGGCATCCAAATGTTGATTTATTTACATGGATGGATGTATTTTGATGAGTACATCACAGATCAGGAACCCCCATGGCGTGACAAGCTGTGATTTGGGAGAAAAAGCTCAAAAACCACTCATTTTTCATGTTTCTGCCTCCTTTTTGGACTCTCTGTTACGCTTTGGAGTAACCTTGGGAGAATGGATTTTTGAAGGCCTTCTTGTGGTCCATTTTGCAAAATTCAAGATGTTCTGGAAACTAGACACACAGGGCTAGTTGACCGTTCTTTCAGAAGTGGATTTGGACTCTTAAAAGTGCCTCCAAAGTTCTGTTACACTTCTGCAAATTTTTTTTACTCTTCTGTTAGAAATGTCACAAATCAGCTTTGGATTCCTTAGGACACTTGTCAAGTTAAAAATGGTCACAAATTTGAGGCATTGCTGTCCTGTGAGTTGTCATTAGAGTCATTGGGTTGGTTTTTGCTTCCTATCACGAAGGAATATGTAATTAATGTAAGGGACAAATACTCCTAGTTTATAGCTAAAATTCAAGGAATGGTTTCTAACCTCTCGAGAAACTAGGAAATGACTCGTCTTTTGTATTTATGATCCATTTTGGATGAGATTTTGACTTGATGAGATGTCATAGTCCATATTTTCTATAAGTAGACTCTCTTGAGTCTTTTGTTGGGTTGGAAAGTCTCATATTGCAATGGAGCTGTTGTAATCAGCTTTTGGAATGAAATCAGAGACAGATTTGCAGGAATTGTGTTGAGATACTTGTGGTATGCTTGGAGCCTCTGTTTTTCTCATGTATGTTTATCATTTCATCCTTAATACCATGTCTTCTTCTTTATATATGTTTATCTTGTAAGTTTATGAGCAGAAATTGTAATATTCCCATTTTTTGTATCACCCATGACAGGGCTAGGAGGGACTTCCAGAGTTAGGAGCAGACAGGTCACATGTACAGATTGGTGCTATCAGTGGGCTCAGGAGCTTTTCGGAGGAGTTTTGAGGAGTTTTCATGGTGTTCGGAGGCATTCGCTTGATATACTCCATCATCCGAGCAGTTTGGCTTTTGCTCCGATGCATTCCGATAACTTTCGGAATTTTGAGTTATTTATGGGCTTAACTCAGCTAATTATGCTCAAGGTGGCATTCCGGGAGGAATACATGATAGAGCACCTTAGTGTAATAGCTCATTGGAACCGAGACGAGGAGACCTACACGATGGGACAGTTAGACACAGATTTCAGTGACCGGAGAAGTCGTGGTAGCTGATTTACCCTTTTCTGCATTAAAAAAGAATATTTTATAATATTTTAATAAAAGGGAAAAGTGCTCCATGAATAAAATAATAATAAAATAATGCTCTAGAAGGCTCCAAGGGATCTATAAAAGAAAGGGAGGAGGCCATTGGGGGACATCTTTGGAGTAGATCATTTTCTTGTGTATGGGAGGTTTGAGGACGTGGTTCTCTACTTCATGCCGTAGCCCCAGGACGGAAACCCTCGGGTGATTTGTGAGTATTTGACGGAAACCCAATACTCTTGAGGAGACTTCACTTAGGAGTTTCACAGAGCTTCAGAGTTTGGTGTGAGGATCATTCAGATCTTCAACTTGGGCTTCATCATTTTTAGTGGGTTCAGTGTCAGTTGTTGCCGGAGGGAGAGTGCAGCAGTTCAGTTTGTGGCCAGCGCCGTTCAGCAGCTTATCTTGGTGGCTAGTTTTCTATCTCAGCTCCTTCTGGGTCAGATCTATATGTAAACCCCTTTTTATTATCTATAATAAAAGCTGAGATTTTTCTTCTGTTCTATATGGTATAAGATTGCAGTGTTTCCTGTCTCTTTATTTTACATGGCAATCTTCTGTTGAGTAAATGTTTATTTTACGGCAAATTGTGGTATTCAGTATTTTTCTGCATTTTTAGTTAAAATATCCCATCCGGGATATTACAGAAATCATGTTTATGAATGCTCTGTTTTAGACAAGCTTAATCATACTATGCTTATTTGCTTCTAAATTGAATGACTTCACCTCAGTGCTCGTTCAAACTCTCCATTTCATCCTATACTCAATGACTAATTAAAATGCTTTCAAACTGCCTATCTTGCCTCACATATTCTATGCAGGTTCACCTTGGAGTTCAGACCTAAAAGCCATGGTTTTGAAAATCGCGATTTTTTCTTGCAAACGATTTTATCGGCGATTTTTTGGACGATTTTTTGAAGTTGAAAAAATCGCCAAAAAATCGCGATTTTTTCTAGCGGTAATAATTGTGGTCCCTCAAAACAGCGCGTTTTTAAGTAGCGATTTTGATTTTTTTTTTCTCATTTCTGCATTGAGAAGTTTGCTAAGGAGAGGTAAGGACTGAAGTTGAGCTAAGGAGGAGGATAAGTGATCTACAAGGGCAAGAGTGAACAAAAGTGAAGGATTTTAGCAAGCCAAGCCAACAAAATTCGAATTTGGACCAAGTTTCTTCGGCAAAACGTTTTTTCCAGGTATGGGCATCAAATTTGACCATTTTTTTTTGTTTTTTTCTTGTTCTTCTATGGGTTTCTATCACCCATGTATTTTTCATCATTTTTTATTGCATTTGGTTGTGTTTTTTTTTTTGGTTTTATTGAGAGGAGAGAGTTTATTTTGGTAAAAAATGCAAAAAATTGGTTGTTAAATTTATTTTTTATATCTCTTCTTGTGCTCCTAGTTTCTTTCCATTATTTTTTCTTGAGTTTCAACATGTATTTTTTTCCATTATTTTTGCATTGAGTTGAGGGTTTTTTTTTGTGAAAAAATCAAAATGTTGTATGTAAAATTGTAAATTTTTTATTTTATTTTTTAACTTGCAATTTTTCTTGTGCCCTAGGTTCAAATTTCAAAGTTCAAAGTTCAAAGTTCATCTTATAGTAAAACTCAAGAGTCAAGAGTTCAACAAATTTACAAACATGCCAAGGAAATTCGATCTTTTATGGGAATTTGGTGAACCTGATCAGGGGTTTGACCGATCAAATTTGAGCTGCAAGTTATGTGGTCAACACATGATAGGGGGGATATATAGGTTGAAATACCACCAGGCACAAATTCCTAGACATGAAGTAGGCCCTTGTACAAATACCAATCTAGAAATAATCAAAAGAGCCAACAAATTATTGGAAGAAATAGAAACAAATAAACTCAGCAAGGCAGCTCTGAAGAGTCAAATATCAGGGTTTAGAGTTGACTGTGAGATTGGTAGTGGTTTTTTAGTATCAACATCCTCTACAGCCAACCTCGTAGGTGCCTCCTCATATTTTGTTCCTAGAACCACTCCCAGTGCACAGCCATCCATCTCCTCACTTATTAAAAAAAAGGAGAAGGAAGAAGTTGACAGGTTATTGGGCAAACTGTTTCTTTGGAGTGATATTCCTTTCACTGTTGCCAGGAGCAATCCATTTTATCAGGCTACGATTGATGCTATCGCTGTTGTTGGCCCAGGATACAAAGCCCCTTCATATGATGACTTTAGATGGCGCATTCTTCAAAATGAGAAAACTGCCTGCACCAAGAGATTGGAGGAGTTAAGGGCATCATGGGAAGTCACATGATGCACTGTGATGTCAGATGGTTGGACTGATCAAAGGGGTAGGACCCTTATTAACTTATTGGTCAGTTGTCCCAAGGGGACAATGTTTATGAAATCTGTTGATGCATTTGCACATGTCAAAGATGCACGATTATTATGTGATTTATTAGATGTGTTCACCCTGGAGGTGGGTCCCAAAAATGTTGTCCAAATCATAACGGACAACGCTGCAAACTATGTTGCTGCTGGCAAGATGCTTATGGAGAGGCATCTGACAATATTTTGGACACCATGTGCTGTACATTGCCTTGATTTGATGTTGGAGGACATAGGAAAGATTGATTTTTGTCAAAGATATTGTAGAGTCGTCCAAGAACATTACAAAATTTATATATAATCATGCATCTGTGCTTCATTTGATGAGAACATTTACCAACAAGAAGGAGTTGGTGCGCCCTGCTATTACACGATTTGCCACTAGTTTCATATCTCTTCAATCTCTCTTGAATTCTATGTGGGATTTGAAGAGAATGTTTCTTTCAGAGGAGTGGCGTGCTTTGATTGTCAGCCGCAAATCAGAGGGAGAGGCCATCTGCAGGTTGGTTTTATATCAGGAAAGCTTCTGGGCGGGAGTGCAAGAGGTGTGCATCGTTACTGAATCTTTGGTAAATGTTCTTAGATTGGTTGATGGAGAGAAGCCCGCAATGGGCTACTTGTATGAGGCCATGGATAGGGCCAAAGAAGCCATTCGCAGCGACTATGATGATAAGGGTGATGAGGGGTTTCAGAAACAACTTTTTATGGGAAGTGATTGATGACTGATGGAACAACACACTCCATCGTCCCATTCATGCTGCAGGGGTCTTCCTGAACCCTGAATTTGCTTACTCGTAGTTTCCTATTTGATGTTGAGGTCATGGATGGCTTTTTCAGTTGTGTTCAGAAGATGGTGCCATCTTCATCAGAACGTGCAGAGATATCCAAAGAAATGGAGGTGTACAGAATGGCAGGTGGCACCTTGAGCTTTGACATGGCTGTCTAGGATAGGACTACTAAAATGCCAGGTAAGATTTTCATTATTTTAAAAATTTTCTTATGTTCGTAACTTTATGAGTTTATCTTATTTGTTGTAACTTGTAACTTGTAGATGCATGGTGCAGGAGTTATGGTGGCAGATTACCAAAACTCCAAAATCTTGCCATTAGAATACTGAGCCAAACATGTAGCTCTTCAGGATGCGAGCGCAACTGGAGTGTATTTGAAAAAATACACACCTAAAGGCGCAACAGGTTAAAAACTTAAAATATTCCAACTGATTTTTTGAATTCATTAAATAATTTTTTTTTTTTATAATTATTAATTTATTGTTTATAATATATATTTTTAATTTATTAATTTATGACTCTTCTACAGGTTGGAGTCCCAGCGCCTCAATGACATGGTTTACGTCTACTACAATCTTAGATTGTGGGTGAGACAACCTGAGAGGACACCTGATATGGAGGTCATCTCTTTAGATGCGATTGACACCACTACTGAATGGAGGGTTGAGGCTGAGAGGCCTATCATGGAGTTAGCCCCTGATTGGATAGAGCAAGAGGTAGTGGAGGGGGAGGAGGACGAGGAGGAGGAGCAGCAGCAGGAGGAGTAGGAGGAGGAGGTGACACCACCTACCCCTGCTACCGGTAGAGGACGTGGTCTGCCTCCTTTAGCTCCTGGTGCTTCAGGTTCCCATTCTGGTGCTTCAGGTTCTACTTCTAGAGCACAACAGAGTCCATTGCCAACCCCACCAACTTCTTCATCTAGAGGGAAAGCTGTTACATTTTCTCGCAAGAGGGGCAGAGGAAATCAGTAGTATAGGACCATAGGTTATATGGTGCATTGACATTCCTTTGTATATGACATTATGACTCATGATATGAGATACATTATTATATTTTTTTGTTGATATTTTGAGGTTTAGTTGACTCTTGAGACTCGGGACTTAGTATTCAAGACATGATTTAGTTTTATGTGTGATGTAGCACTAGACATGATATTACACATCTTTTATATTAGTTTTTTTTTTCATATTTATGTGTCAATGCATTTATTTTATGATGTGGATGCTTTAGATATTAAAAAAATTGAAAAAAAATGAATATTTTTGTATATGCCGATTTTTTCCCGATTTTTACGAATTTTTCCGATTTTTTCCCCTTGCCGATTTAATCTCGATCACGATTTTCAAAACATTGCTAAAAACCTTATACATAGTCTGCTCACTGACTTTTCTATCTAGCACTAAAAACATCAAACAAAACCTATTTACTGAGCTTATATACCTGGCATGAGATCATTAGATATTCAGTCATTTCTTTGACTGTTAAAGTGACAACGAGAGAGCCCTCTCTGGTCCTGGTAGGGCTAGCTACCTGACCTAAAGCCTGGTCTGTGGTTACCTTTCTCCAATCCTATTTTCAGCCCTGGCAAGTTGGGGAGAGTGATAACAGGAGTCAAAATGATCTTGATTCGGGAACTTCGCTCTTCAAGGAGGCCTAAAGAAGCAGTTTCACTATATATGAATGCAACTACACAAAAACCTTAGACTTCTACACTTCGATGGCAATTATTATGGAGTTTCAAGGATGCAAATGCGAATTTCTCTCTAGGAACATTCATTCATTCTTTGTCAATTGAGTAACACATGCAAACATTTCCAATAACTACAATGCGTCCAACAATTCGCATTAATTAGGGCACATTATTTCACCATAAGAAAGTAATTCCATGCATTAGACATTCATCAAAACAACAATATATCATTATATAGCACTTACAAGACAAAGAAGACTATATCCATCCACAAATTTTCCAATAAGAAGCTCCAAGAGAGATAGCAAAAATTTTTCCATACATCAAAATGCATTTAATTATCCAAAATCCTCAACAAAGTTGCAGGCCAAAATTCTCTAATGAGAGGGTCGAAAATCCAAAGTGTGATGATTGAAGTGACATTGATACTCTCTTATTTATACATGTTCTACGAGTTTGATTTTCTTAAGAAGAAGCCCCTAAGGTGCCACAACAAGTAACAAACCCTTGGTTACAAGCCAACCAAGATAGCTGACCCATTAATTATTATTTTATTTGTCTTTTAGCCCATATAATTAATGCAACATGCTCTCCAGTGCTAGCATTGAGGCCTCATGTGCTAATAATGAGGACGAGGGCCTCAAAAATGATGGACATGAGGGGGGTGCCCTCTAAATGCTTCAAAACATCTCCAAACCCCAAATTGGGCTTTGTGGGCTTTAAATGGGTCTCGTGGGTCTCCAAATGGCTCAAGATCATGTTGATGCTCCATCAATGAGGGATAAAAGATGACACATGCCCTCCCATGTCTCCTGGGAAGAGACAAAACCTCCTCTAGGCCATGGGATCAACTGCTAGGTGTTGGGTGCAATGTGTAGCCAACTGGGTAACATGGTCCAAGTGCATCATCATCTCTGTATAACTGGGGCACAAACATGCAATGTGGTGGTGCTAAAGAAGCCCATGGTGTGATAGTCAATATTCTGCATGGCTGGAGGCCCATGGCTCTCAACGCCCACCCTACAAGTGTCATTATGACTCTCTGGAGGGCTTGGACCCCATATAGGGAGACCAAGTTCAAGATGAAAAACCACCTGCAATCTTGTATAAGATCCAATGTGTCTCCTCACCTTCTAATATAATTAATCAATAGTGCAATTGAGTAAATAAGCTTGCTAATCAAGGGCAAAAGAAGACACTTCATGGTGGCATGCCCTTTCAAATGGGCTTTAAACATGTGCTAATGTTACCATCCTCGACAAGATTGGTTTAGGTGGTTTCAACCTCTAAGGGAGTGACAGGTCCAAGGTACATCCTTTAAATGGAAGGGATCATGTGAAATAATAATGGAACAAAGTGGGTTAAGAGGGAAGGCTCCAAGCCACATGCCATGGTACGAGGGTTGTTATGATGAAGGAAGCCCACATTTTGGGTGTATGAATGTAGGAGGGAGAAATCGTGGTACATGAGTTATCTCGACTTTTGTTTTTCCACCCTTCTTCATATGCTTTTTGCCTTTTAGTGATTTTTCTTTATTTTACTGCTCGGGGCTCAAGGGGACGAGAGCATGATGCGTAAGATGTAGCAGTGGATTCACCCCTTTACTGAGGCAGCTCATCATCCACCAGGGGTTGGGACAATCAAGGGTTCCTTAATGATGCAAGGGGGCACTCATAGGGGCCCTAAGAACTAGGGTGATGGCCATAATGAAAGGGGGTAGAGCTCATGTTTGGCTTTTGCCCACATGCTAAATTTTAATGTCTCAGCCATCTTTTGCATTTTGTGGTACATTTCTTGTTGTGAGTGGCCAAACTATGCTTTTATCTTTCTTTTTAGTTGCATCAACCTCCGAGGCATCAAGCCCGACCCAAAGTGTGGACAAGGGGAGGTGGAGGCTAACACCTTGTGCAATGTGGACCCAATGGAAAAATGTGGACCCAGATGGGAAAAATGTGAAAAGGAGTTGTAACGAGTGTGAAAATTCCTAGATTTGGAATCCTATTGCAACAACTGGAAAATATTCATCTAATTGTTAACTTTAACTTAACAATTTATCTGTAGTTTTCTACGACAGACACTGAATACATCACACTGCAACCCTCACTTAAATAAACTGCGGAAATAAAATGCAGAAACAAGATCTGAGCAAGAAAAGAAATAACACACAAGTGACACTGTTCTTTTTGGACTAAGTCCCTGTGTTGACCATTGGAGTGGCACCTGATGATAATGAGAAAACTCCATGCCCAAGGATGAACCAGAAGACATTTGTACCATCAGATATCATCAGTTCAACAGAGTTTTTAAACTCTACTTCTATTTATCATTTTCTCTTGTACCCGGATTCCACGCCCTACAGGGAATTGTAATAAGTGATGCTAATAATGATGAGTTTTGAGTCAGTATTGAGTTTGTCACAGGCCTAGGTAGCCTGGGACCTTGCCAACAAGTGAGTATTACTCTGGGAGGTTTTTTTCACTTGGTTAATTATCATCTCCCTACTAGGAGTTAATAATTAATTGAGTTTTTTCCTCCAATTTTACCCCAAAGCCGGAGTACGGCTTGATGGTGAGGCCTTGGGTGAGTCTTAGTGTCTAGAGTCAATGTATATTACTATATTAGATCACACAAAAAATTTCGTGGAATTTGGTTAGGTCTAGGTAGTGATTTATTAATTTTTTAGATTTCTCGCAAGTTGAAAATTGCAATAAAAATTGTAATTGAATTGTAATAAGTGTTTCCTAGAGAAGTTATATGGGGTATGAGTAATCAAAATTACATCTCTCATGCTCAACTTTCTACTATGACACACTTTGAGGGGTTACAAATGTGTTTTGAACCCTCAAAGCCCACTTTTCCTAAGTTTAGTGGGAAATCTGGCAATTAATTAAGTCAGAAATTAAATAAATGGAGAAAAATAAATATCCACACATGCTAAATGAGGTGGAAAATTATGGAGGAGTTAAAGTGAAGTCCCAAGGTGATGTGGACTCCTAAAATCAAGGAAAAGACGTGCTCAAATAAAATTGAATTTCCGACATTAAATGAGAGCTGCTTACTTGGAAATTCGAATTTGTGAAGTTAGTGCATATTTCGGAGGATTTGGGAGAATATTTGGTGGAGATTTTTGTGGGAAATTGTCGCCACATGCGTCACCAACCATATACACATGTCATTCCATCATAAAATTCGAATTTGGCACATAAGGGAAGAAGAAAATGATGTCCACTTGTCAGAATTCGATTTTTACACTTGACATTGGAGCTCCACTTACCAAATTCGAATTTGCTTTGAGATCTCCTCCCTCTCACCACTTGGCATATGATTCTTCATTGGGATTTGCTCCCAACTTCTTATATAATGGAGTGATGGGCTCTCATATGGTATCATTGGATACGAGCTATTGTACTTGCGGAAGCGCTACTACTTGGTACACTTTTCAAGAGTATCAATAAAAATATTTTGGGGGTCCATTCATGGGTGTTCTTCCTTTGGAGCATGGTGCATTTAGAGCTATTGGTATAATCTTTTCTATGCTTTGAGTTATTTAATTTTCCATGTATTCTTGTGAATTTGCTAGTGCACAACTATCTTGTACTAGCATTTGATTTGAAAATAGGCCCTAAAGGTTGAAAGTTCTAGTTTATTTTCAAATAAATTTCTAGAAGTTTCAATTCATTGTTTGCTTATCTAAATCAACATGGACTAATTTGTGACTTGAGTATTGTAGAAGAATTCTTTTTGGATCAAGCGTGAGGGGAAGTCTTTGGGAGACCAACCCACTCTTGAAGCACCTTCAAAGGAACTCTCATTTGTTATTTGGATTTTCATTGTTTATCTTACGAAAAAGTGTCTTGCAGGGATTCGTTTGGACATAGTTTGTATGCATGCAATCATTTAAAAATATTTTAGTTTTCATTGTGCATCAGTGGATCATATTTTGTTATTTAAAGAGCTTAAGCATGGCTAGACAAAGAGGAGAGTTTACTCACCCTCTTTGGCTTAGCTTTTTGTAGATTATTGTGCAATATTTTGTGATTTTCTTTGTCTAACACTTGGTTGGTTTTTTGTAGCCTTCTTTTTCTAACTTGTTTTCTTGTAGCAACTTGTGGGATTCACCTTCAAGAAATTGCTAACAAATTGCTGCAGGACCTTTGAGCTCTAATGTCAAAACGAGGAGGACTCTCTCTTTTTCCTTCGGTCGTGGGCAATTAAAGAGCATCCTTAAGAAAGGCTAAATTCATTTTGTGGCTTCTTCCCTCTCTTGGCCGTGAGCATTGAGGAGACTTAGCCTCTCTTCTTCACTTGTAAAAATCTGATTTCTATTGAGCCCAAGTGTTAAATTTGGACAACTAGGTCCAAACTCCATGTTGTGATGCTCAGATTAAGAGGCTAATATTTTTGTTGGATTCCTCTTTCGGAGAGGTGTAAAATCCATATAAAATATGTCTTAATCCGATGAGCAGAACATTTATTTTGAATTTATTATTTATAATAAATTATATGTGCAGGTCGGCCTTAAGGTTTCACACCCCCAGCGGATGTGTCACACACCCCAATGATGGATATAAATACAGGCAAAGTTGGAGAGCATTTCACAACAACTCAACACACATCTTCTTCTCTCATCTGATTTAGTACGAGCTCCTTGGAGGACAAGCTCAGCCCACACGTGTGAAGAAGAAGAAGGACGAATCTGTACGGCTGAGAGGAAGGACGGATTTCTGCAGCTAGGGTTTTGCTGGAAGTTTGACCAGCGTTGACTTTGGTCAACGCATGGTCCGAAAGGGCTGAAAATTGTTGGAGAGTTCGATTTTGAGAGGCCGTACACATTGGCACTGAAATCGAGGTCAAAGGGTTGATCGAACTGTTGCTGCGTTGACTTTTAGCTTGCTGCCCTGCGTTGACTTTTCTGGACAACGTTGACTTTTCTGGAGTTGACTTGGGTTGACTCGGTAGCTGATTGGAGGATTGTTGTGACACATTCTGGGTTGGCTGATCAAGGAGACTTTGCTGGTTGAAGCATCCTGTTGACCGCCGTAACGCACCATCACATTTTTCTGTTTCTGGTTTGTCTTCTATAAGATCCACTTATATGTTCTATCAGCATTTTTACTTAACTATTTGTGTGATTGCTGTAAGAAAAGTAAAGTTGCTTCAAGCATAGAACATCTACAAAAATTTACATGGTTTGGAGCTGAGGTGAAGACAAGCCCTATCTTTAGCAATCACCACCGGAAGAAATGGGTTCCACAAGTTTTGAATTCAAGGAGAATGACAAGCTGACTGGAAGGGATGACTTCCATGCCTGGAAGATGATATTAGATCTCAATTTGGAAGACCATGATCTCTTGGATCATGTACTGGGTAAGATTCAAGAACCTCCATCCAATGCCACCGCTGCTGCTAAAAACAAGTATAAGAAGGGGGAGATCAAAGCAAAGATGATGATCAGGGAATCCATACATAAGAGTCTGGTTGCCTATATATCTGAGCTAGGCACATCCAAGGAGATGTATGAAAAATTGATCCTGATGTTCAAAGTAAACAATGTGAACCAAGTGCTATTCCTCAAGAATAAATTGAAGAATATGAAGAAGGGCCGGGATGAGTCTGTTCAAACTTACTTTCTGAAATTGACTGAAACAAGGAACAATCTGCTGGCTATTGGGGAGACAATAGCTGATGGTTCTCACCGCACTTGGAGGACTCCCATATGAATGGCAAGTATTCACCACTACCATTCTCAATAATAATACCATTCCTAACTTTGACGAGCTTCTGTCTAGATGTATGCAAGAAGAAACAAGAATGAAGGAATTCGATAATGACAGAAATGCTGCTTACGGTGCTCATTCTCGAAAGAAGAACTCTGGTGGTCCTAAGGACAAAGGAAGAACAAGGACTCAAGAAAAGAAGGGTAAGTGTTTCACTTGCCATAGGCCTGGTCACTATGCTAGAGAATGTCCCTTCAAAAAGGATTCTCCCGATAGTGATGATAACAACAACAACCGGAGGAATCGGAATCGAAGAAACGACAGATCTAAAGGAAAGAGGAAGGCTCCTTTTGGTGGAAACAATCAACCTTCTAAAAGGTCTAGAAACTCCAGGTATGAGGAGTCTAATGCTGTTGATAAAAGAAATGAGTATATTCTTGTATCTGCTCTCTCTGCTACATCTCCGCCCGACACTATGGATGTCTGGCTAATCGATAGTGGTGCCTCAAGACACATCACTAGATTCAAGGAAGCACTCTCTGACATGGTTGAGAGGGATACTAATCTAGAAATTATCCTTGGAGATAATGCCACATATCCCGTGAAAGGGACAGGGACTGTGACCCTCCACTTGTCTCAAGGACAAGTCCTACATTTTCAAGATGTACTCTATGTACCGAAATTAAACAAGAACCTTGTGTCTGTATCGGCCATGGAAGACAAAGGGTTCAATGTAACATTATCTGATGGAAAGGTGCTCATGTGGAAGAAGAGCTTCAAGGAAGCTATCTCGATTGGTTTTAGAGTTGGCACACTCTACCAGGTTGGAGGGAGTCCGCTAGGAGCAATGACATGTGATACAATCCGACAAACCGAACTATGGCACCGGAGATTTGGACACCTTCATTACAAGGCCCTTCTCGAAGCAAGGAAGGTGGTGACAGGGATGCCTGACTTTGGAAATAATCATGAAGGTGTATGTAAGGGTTGTGCCGAAGGAAAGCATACAAGGGGACTGACGCTTTCCTCAAGTGTCCTGAACATACGATATTTTGCAATGGTCCATTCTGATCTTTCTGGTATGTTGCCCGTAACATCCCTGGGGGGATGTTCTTACTATATGACATTTACTGATGACTTCTCTCGCAAAACCTGGATATACTTCTTGAAGAAGAAGGATGAGGCTTTCATGTGGTTCCGTACCTTCAAAGCCTTGGTGGAAAATATGGCCGGAAAGAAGATCAAGATTTTGAGGACCGACAATGGCACTGACTATGAGTCAAATGAGTTCAAAGACTTTTGCAGAGAAGCTGACATCAAGAGGGAGACTACTACGGCATATACTCCTGAGCAGAATGGTGTTGCTGAACGCAAGAATAGGACTATTGTGGAAGCTGCCCGTGCCATGCTATGTGACCAGGGTCTGCCGAAGTTTCTATGGGGAGAAGCTGCGAACGCTGTTGTGTACATACAAAACCAATGCCCACATTCTGCTCTAGAATCCAAAACTCCCTAAGAGGTTTTCTCTGGTAAGAAACTTGATGTCTCACATTTTAGAGTTTTTGGATGTATCACATTTGTTTCATATCTTTGAAAGAAAGAGAAGTAGTTTGGATGTACACGGGAAGAAATGAATGTTTGTAGACTCACAGTGAGACTTCTAAGGCCTATAGAGTCTGTACTGAAGGAAGAGTAGAGATATGCCATTATGTCACTTTTGACGAAGATGCTTCCCTGAAGAAAGTAGTAGATCTTCCGAGATCTGAGGAAAATCATGAAGCAAGGCCTGGAAATCAAGAAGAATCGCAGGATGAGACAATGCCTGATGTTGAAGGACCAATGGACCCAATAGATCCATCTCCTTCACTGAGAAAAAGACCATCATGGCTCAGGGACACTCTCGAAGATGCCGAGGGACATGTTGCCCCGAGGGGGACATTCCGAGAAAGCAAGAAGCCGTGTAGATACCAAGGGTATCTGGCTGCCATGAGTACTATTGTACAATCTGAACCTGGATCTTTTGAGGAAGCCGTAAAGCATCAAGTCTGGAAGGATGCTATGCACGAAGAATATGAGTCCATAATGAAGAATGATGTTTGGGATGTGGTCCCGAGACCGAAAGACAAATCTGTTGTCACGCGAAATGGCTCTACAAGATCAAACATGGATCTGATGGGAGTGCTGAAAAGTTCAAGGCAAGATTTGTTGCCCGTGGCTTCTCTCAAAAGGAAGGAATAGACTATGATGACATATTTGCACCTGTGGCACGATATACCACCATTCGATCAATCATAGCCCTTGCTGCTACGCAAGGATGGAGTCTTCATCGGATGGATGTCAAGACCGCTTTTCTGCATGGTGCAATAAAAGAAGAGGTGTATGTAGAACAACCTCTGGGATTTGAAGTTCAGGATCGAGACACTCATGTCTGCAGGTTGAAGAAAGCCCTCTATGGGTTAAAGCAAGCACCCAGAGCTTGGTATGAGAGGATGGATAGTTACTTGATGAAGCTGGGCTTCACTCGAAGTAATGCTGATCCGAACCTTTACTTCAAGGTTGTACAGGGGAAGCCTCTCATTCTGGTGCTATATGTGGATGACCTCTTCCTGACAGGTGCTGACCCTCTCATTCATCAATGCAAGAGGGAGCTCGCTGCTGAGTTCGAGATGAAGGACCTAGGACTGATGCACTACTTCCTAGGCCTGGAGGTCTGGCAGAGACCTAGAGAGATTTTCCTTTCTCAAGGAAAATACATTGTGAAGCTTCTGGAAAGATTTGGTATGGTGGACTGTAAGTCCGTGTCGACACCGATGGAACTCAACTTTAAGAAGTTGAGTGGCAGCGCTGCTGGGCCTATCTTGGCCAATCCTACTGAGTATCGTCAACTCATAGGAGCTTTGATGTTCTTGGTGAACACCCGACCGGATATATGTTTTGCAGTGAACACTTTGAGTCAACAGATGGTTGAGCCTCATCATTTTCACTGGGTTGGTGCCAAGAATCTTCTGAGATATCTTCAGGGCACGATAAACCATGGGCTGAGATACACTGCCGGGAGTGTGACACTCCGTGGATATACTGATGCCGATTGGGCTGGCAGTGTGGTGGATCATAAGAGCACATCGGGATGCTGCTTCAATCTTGGTTCTGCTTCGATCTCATGGATGAGCAGGAAGCAGAAGTCGGTGGCTTTGAGCACCGCGGAGGCCGAATACATTGCTGCTAGTATGGCCTGTTGTGAAGCAGTTTGGTTGCGGAAGCTCTTTAGTGAGCTGTTTGGACATGTGATAGATACCACTGTGATACTCTGTGATAATCAGAGTGGGATTCGTATGACTGAGAATCCTGTGTTCCACGACCGATCCAAGCATATTGATATCAGGTACCACTTTATCCGGGATATGGTACAGCGAGGCGCCGTAAGGCTCGATCATATAGGAATTGATGAGCAGGTCGCGGATATTCTCACTAAGCCCCTGGGGAAGGTCAAGTTCCTAACCTTTCGTGAGAGTCTTGGTGTCGTGGAAAGACCCTATGATGTGGGTCCTGTTGGACGATGAGCTCTGGGAGCTCTGGGGGGCTTTGGGGATAGCTTCTCGGAGCTATAAGCACTCATAATGCTTCTGCCCCACCCTTGTGATTATTGAGCTGGTTCGCCTCTCATTTATATGTGCCCCGTATGCATCCTACCCATTGAGTTCAGGGCTCATGGGAAGTACCTCTCATTTGGCCAATGAGGTGGGAAAAGCTAGAGACTATTAGCAAAGACTGATGGACGCATCAGAGATTGCCGTACTCTCTATCTGGGATGGCACGGTCCAACCACTTGATCTGGGATCAAGTTTAGTGAGGTCTGGGACCTCTGCCTGACTTCGGGTCAGATGAACCAACTTTGGGTTGGTTGGATACTCTTTATGAGTTTGATAGAGGTTTTGAACCTCTGGACTGATTATGTCAGTCAGGGGATGATGTCTTTGTGACTGACCCACTTCTGTTCTGAAATAAAGAGGCCAGCAAAGCAAGTTACGGCGGGATGACGCATGATGTTTGATTGCACTGATGGATGGAGTTCTCCCTAGTTGAGAGGGAGTGTTAAAATTGGACAACTAGGTCCAAACTCCATGTTGTGATGCTCAGATTAAGATACTAATATTTTTGTTGGATTCCTCTTTCGGAGAGGTGTAAATCCATATAAAATATATCTTAATCCGATGAGCAGAACATTTATTTTGAATTTATTATTTATAATAAATTATATGTGCAGGTCGGCCTTAAGGTTTCACACCCCCAGCAGATGTGTCACACACCCCAATGATGGATATAAATACAAGCAAAGTTGGAGAGCATTTCACCACAACTCAACACACATCTTCTTCTCTCATCTGATTTAGTACGAGCTCCTTGGAGGACAAGTTCAGCCCACACGTGTGAAGAAGAAGAAGGACGAATCTGTCTGGTGAGAGGAAGGGCCAGTTTGCGGTAGGGTTTCTTGGAAGTTTGACCCGGCGTTGACTTTGGTCAACGCATGGTCACACGAGGTTGAAAAATTGTTGGAGAGTTCGATTTTGAGGCGGTACACATTAGCCGAAATCGAGGTCAAAGGGTTGATCGAACTGTTGTTGCGTTGACTTTTAGCTTGCTGCCCTGCGTTGACTTTTCTGGACAGCGTTGACTTTTCTGGAGTTGACTTGGGTTGACTCGGTAGCTGATTGGAGGATTGTTGTAACACATTCTGGGTTGGTTGATCAAGGAGACTTTGCTGGTTGAAGCATCCTATTGACCATCGTAACGCACCATCACATTTTTCTGTTCCTGGTTTGTCTTCTATAAGATCCACTTATATGTTCTATCAGCATTTTACTTAACTATTTGTGTGATTGCTGTAAGAAAAGTAAAGTTGCTTCAAGCATAGAACATCCACAAAAATATTTTACTTTTCATTGTGCGTCAGTGGATCATATTTTGCTATTTAAAGAGCTTAAGCATGGCTAGACAAAGAGGAGAGTTTACTCATCCTCTTTTGTTTAGCCCTTTGTAGATTATTGTGCAATATTTTGTGATTTTCTTTGTCGAACACTAAGTTGGTTTTTTTTTTTTGTAGCATTCTTTTTTTAACTTGTTTTCTTGTAGCAACTTGTGGGATTCACCTTCAAGAAACTAATAACAAATTGTTGTAGAACCTTTGAGCTTTAATGTCAAATGAAGAGGACTCTCTTTTTCCTTTGATCGTGGGCAGTTAAGGAGCTTCCTTGAGGAAGACTGAGTTCCTTTTGTGGCTTCTTCCCTCTCTCTTGGCCATGAGCATTAAGGAGGCTTAGCCTCTCTTCTTCACTTGTAAAAATCTGATTTCTATTGAGCCCAAGGTCACTTGGGAGCGGGAGCGAAAACGTGGAGCAGGAGCGGGAGCGCCATTTTTAGAAGCTTCCGGTCCGGAGTGTTTCCGGGAGCGTTTATATATATATATATATTTATTTATTTATATTTTTTATATTTTGATGCATATATGTCAACAAAAACATGTAGAATGATGAATTAGATATAAAAAACATAAAAACATAGACTGAATCATATAACATCAATCATCTAGAAGTTATAATCTTCATCAACCACGCCCACAAGTTGGAAGCATACAACATATTGACTCTTGAGTCTCGCGAATCATCAATGCAGAAGGTTTCAAGCTTTCAAAATTCAATATACATTTATTATCATTGATTTCAAATTTCAATATCTAACATTTATCATCATTGATTCATTGATTTCAAAATTCAATATACATTTATCATCATTGATATATAACATTTATCATCATTGATTCATTTATTTCAAAATTCAATATATAACATTTATCATCATTGATTCATTGATCACCATATAACTTTCATGAAGCATCATATTCATAATTCATAATGACTTGTAAACAATAAACTTATAAATGCCAACTTCAAAGTTTCACCTTTCAAATTCAAACTTCAAAGTTTCATCTTTCAAATTCAAACTTCAAACTTAAATTGTCATTAAATATATGAAAGAGTCAAGTTTCAACTGTTCAACTGTCAACAACAAATAGAAAAGACTAGTAAACAACAAATCTATTTTATCTACTGGCTGGCTCCTTGCCACGCCCACGAGAAATGTCTAAGTTTTGTGAGCCACGAGGAAATGTTGGTCTTCTAGTACTCTCAGGAGTACCACGACCATGACTAGAAGGTGGAGGCTGGATCTGCAAAGGAACAATAGTGTGATATCGACAACTGGCACTAGCACTGGCACTGGCACTAGCACTCGCACTGCTACCAGTAGATGGTGGGACTGGCCCTGTGTGTGGTGGTGGTGCTGATGCTTCATCATCATCCCTAAAAAGTTAATTCTTCCAGATGTAACGTGTTGTCCTCCAAATTATCATCCTCTGGGTTGTTGTCCCAGACTCTGTATGATTGATCCTCATTTTCCCGATCACAGTAATGGCTCAACAACCTCAAGTTGTAATGCACATAAACCAAGCTTTCAACTCGGCTTTCATTCAGCCTGTTTCTTCTCACATTGTGTATGAAGCTGTAGGTGCTCCAACACCTCTTTGCAGAAGAAGTGTTCACAACCCGTGAGAGAACTTTTTTAGCCATCTTTGGCAAAAGTCCCATGCCGCCATATGCTTCCCACCATGTGAGAGCATCAAATCTGTCCCTGTCTTCCATTGCATGGAAAGAACCAAAGTTAGTAGTGAAACTGAAGTATTTGCCTAATTCAAGACGCAATCTAGCACACTCTTCCCTGTCGGGTACCAACTTGTCCAATGCCTTCATGTACCCCTCTTGTACCTCTATCTCTGTGTGAGGTTTCATCCTAACCCCACCTCCAGGTGCAGGTTGGCCCAACCAAGATGGAGAGTAATATTCTGGCGTAAGGATATATGCCAAAGCATGTAGTGGAACATTGAGTTTATTCCACCGTGCACACACACAGTCATGAATCATCGCATACAAGTTGGGATCATTATCCTTAACAATATATTTTATTTGCCCCAACATGTTGTCCATCTGCTCATAAACCTCTCCAATCACTGGTTTATTAGTATCTGCAAACCGAATCATGTTATAAATGGGCTTGGTAAAATTCAAAATTTCTCTCACACGTGCCCAAAACAGAGGGTCAAGGGCTGTCTCCTCCACATGTTTGAAACCTCGCCTGTCAACTATTGTTGCTGCCCTGTCCTTTAATAGCTGTCAATGTGGGCTTGATACCATTGTAGCCAATGCCTCTCTTACCTTCAAAAGGCACCTGAAGGTGAGGTAATAGCTAGCAAATCTAGTTTTTTCTATCTTCAACAACTCCAATTTGGAGTGAGTACGGAAAAGCCCATGGGTATTGCTATGATTTATAAAAAAATTTATCATTTTTTTACCTCTTGTACAAATCACCAAGCTATTTGAATTGAGGTTGTTTGTTTTTGATGATATCATGCATCAAAAGGTTCATTCTGTGAACCAAACACCCAAACCAAAAAATGTTGGGGTATTTATCCTCAATAATTGCTCCTGCTGCCTTACAGTTAGCAGCATTATCAGTGATGACCTGTATGACATTGTATGGCCCAGTCTTTTCAATTATATCAAGTAATGGTTCTGCAATGTTAATGCCGGTTTTGAATTTGTCTGAATAATCATATGCTGCCAAGAAGATTGCACCACTAACCGACATAGCCAAAACACTTATCAATGGTTTTCCTTTTACATTGGTCCATCCATCAGAGACAATGGACAACCCATGCTCATTCCACGAACTTGTCATTCTAGCCAAAGAATTGTTTATTTTAGCTCTTTCATGATCAAGACCCACGGTTCTGGCCTTGTCATACCCAGGGCTTTTGTATGCTTTGGGGGCATCATTAATGGCAGAAACCATTTCATGCCAATAAGGTGAGCGAAGAACATTGAATGGCACCCCACATGCATATAGAAACCGGTAAACTTTTGAATCCACATCATTCCTACACCCTTCGTCCAGGAAATCAGATATGGTTCTACGCCTTAATCTAGGTGTGCCACTGCCTCCAAAACCACTGGCATGGGTGGAAGTTGAACCTGTTTGTCCATGACGTGTTGGGCCTGAATAAGAATCAATGAAACCCCTAGATCTTTTAGATGATCTCTGTAGGGCAGCCTCCTCTTCCTTCCTATATTTCTCTCTCTGTGTTGCTGGCACATTAGTACAAATTTTGATTCCAATATTTTTAATTCCATCCCCTGGCATTTTCCCATAAAGGTGTCTTCTCGCACGGGTGTATGAACCATGGTATTGTTTATTGCAATGGGGGCAAATAAATTTAGTGGTTCCACCACCTTTCCCTCCTTCCTGTTTCTGAACATATTTCCACAAAGGTGTCTGAGTTTGGTCTTGTCTAGTTGGGGAATCTGTGTTCTCATGTTCTCCACTCCCCACTTCCTCCTCAACATAATCCTCCTCTTCAGGATTTTCTTCAAATCCACCATAACCCTCCTCATCATCCTCCTTTTCTCTGATTTGCCTCTTTCTTCTACTACTCTCCAACACCATTATCACAAAGAAAGGAACCAACATGAGGAAAATCCCTAGCCATATAGCCATGATGGAAAAAAGTTTCAAGTTTCAAGTTTCTAGCCTGCAAAACAAATGGAAAAATGCCAAATGGGAATAGGAAATGCAACATCGGAAAAAAACAATTCATTTTTTAAGTTTTAAATCCAATAAAATGCAACATTCAAGAAAAAATCAATTTTTCATTTTTAAACAACTTCCAAATTCATCCTAGAAAATACAAAATTGGATTAGAAGGCCTACCTCTTTTTTGCAATCCTCCTGTTGCCTTGCAGCTTGCTCCTTGCTCTCATTGTCACTTTTGCAGCTCAGCTCTCCAGTTCTGTCCTCAAGCTCTTCTTGCTCTCTCTCATTCACTCAACAAACAATAAAAACAAAATGCTCCCCCCCCCTTTTTATAAACAAAAAAAAATTTCATTGAAAAAAATTTCCGCCCGGCGGGAAACATTTATTTATTTATTTTTCCGGGGAGTGTTCAGGAGCGAACACTCTTCGATCGCTTCTGGCGTTTAAAAAACACTCCTGAAGCGTTTTTTAAACGCCGGAAGCGCTCAGGGAGCGTTCGCTCCCGAGCGCTTCTGGAAACGCTCCCGAAAAGGCAGGGAGCGTTTTAACAGGTTCGGAAACGCGCTCCTGAAAACGCTCCCCTCAGGAAGCGTTTTCAGGAGCGCGTTTCCGAATGTTTCCAAAACGCTCCCGCACGAAGCGCGTTTCGGAAACGGGAACGAGGGGGGGTTGAAGCTTCCCCGCGACCCTGATTGAGCCTTTATATTGTAGAAGTTTCTCATCAAGGATAAGTCTAAGGCCTCAAGTTTCATTTGTAAAGGTTTTCCTTGAGCTTGTAGGAGGCTTCATATTCTCTTACTTCTAACAACTAATAAAATTTCTGATTTTGGGAGTGTGGGTTTTACCCATTGGCATCTCAATCTCTCCATTTTTTGAGAGGACTTGTGGTGTGATTTGTTGATCTCTTTAAATTGCATGCATCTCATTTAATTGGTAAATTAGCACAGCCATGCATTTCATTCATTTCACTAACTGTTCACTTTGATTTGCTACAAGTTTTAAGAGCATTTACTAATTCAGATTTTCTTTTTGCAAGGATCTTTACTTGAGTTTATTTAGCTTGAAATCATATTTCAAATTTGCTTATGCTTCACCATTGAGCACATTCTACAATATTAAGTTTGATGCATCAAGTAAAACTACATTTTATTTCATGACAAGCAAATATAGTTCAAGTTGAAGTTGAATTTTCAATTTCATGTTAATTTACTTTTAGATCTTACATGCCCCAAGCATCACTAAAATTTACTTCCAACTTAAGTTGGTTGAATAGATGTTTTAGGGACCCTCTACCTCGATGAAGTCCTCACTGTGAGATTCAAATATTTGGGCGAGGGTGAGATCTGAGGATTAGAGTTCAATTGTAACCTTGCTTTAGAACTAATTAATAAAATAAACCAAGAGCACTATCTCATCACATTTACTTGCAAATTTCCCAAATTTTTTTGCTATCTCGATGGTTTAAAGATTCACATGCAAATATTATCTCAAGAAGCATTTTTGATGCAAGCATTTTAATTCCTTAAATTTTGCAACAAGTTTAATTTGATGGTACTTGGAAATTTTCTTACTTTTGCAACTTCATTGCATGTTTTCATTTTAATGATCATTATGCTTATGGATGATTGATATATTTTGTTTCATTGGCAAATACCCTTATTTGGTGTTGCAAATTTAATTGCATGTTGTTATCTTGGTCTAACATTTGAGTTATTCTATCATCTCATTTACATTCTCCAAAGTAGAACACTGATTGTTTCATTTTGAGAAAGATAGTTTCTCATGCTTTGATTCATAAATCTATTTATCTTGAGAGCATTTCTGATATCTTGTGCTAACAGTCTCTTGTTTCCATTTCAGGATTACTGTGTTCTCATCTCTTTGAACATTTCTTTTACTTCTGAGCACGTTATTTGTAAGACACTGGTTAAATGGTTTGTCATTATTTCAAAGTTGCTCATAAGTGCTCATGAATCTTCAAAAGTAATCCAATTTCACTCTAATATTCTCCTAGAAACTCAAATCTTTAACTTAGTTTTCCATTTAGGGACCACCCCCCATCGTTAACCTAGGAGATAGCTTAAATAGAGAGAGTTGGGAGTAGTGTGACAACCCCTTCTTCGAGTTCCTTGCCACCAACCACACCTTGTGGGGTTAAAGGCTTTTCCTGTTAACTGTAGGTAGGTGTAGGCGACAAGTGATAACACGCCGGAAAAACCTAATGCGGGAAAATTGATGTAGCAGCTGAAGGTTTGATACATTATGCAGTAATTTCTGAGTTCAATTCTTCAGATGCCCAAACTTGAAATCCTATACAAAGATCTAATCTAAAGAAAAAACTAGTGAGACGATCTCACCCCGTCACTAGAAGATCCAGCGTTGATTTGCGCTGGAGATGGCCCTCTGCGCTGTCTCTGCACAGTACTCCGTCACACCTACGTAGTCACTGCATCACTACTGCTGGGACTGTGTTGCACCTCCTCTGATCTCTCTACTAGCTAGAAATTTCAGCCTTCTGGCCTCCCGGTTTCACACCCCAGCTCCGGCACCGGACCCTGACTGTTACCCAGCGGAAATACAGACTCCCTCTGAAGCTCTGCGCAGCCTCTGCGTGGCTGGCTCTGCGCTGCCTCTTCGGACTGCTCTCTGCCCTCTCTACCTTGTACTCTCTGGATCAGGAAAGATCCCCAACCGGAAAATTATCTTAGCCCTTCTTTGCAGGAATCAACTTGATCAATCTTCTCCCTCAGCACTGCTGACTAAAGAATTTCGATCTCTAGACTGTGTCGGTGTATTTTCTAAATGCCCCATCAAGTCCTTGTTATAATATTCTCGTTGAGACTTCAACGACCGAGATTAAATCGTTAATCAACGACTAAGATTAACGTGACTTGATCTTCATCTTTTTATAGAAGATTCACACCCTGTTATATTAATGCACATCAATTATTTTAATTTCCTAAGTTTAAACTTAAGGTCCCATTAAAAACAATTATTTATTTTCATAAAACACAATCCGGGTGGAATTTCCCGAAACACTTTCTGGGTTCTTTGGAATACATGTGCCTAAGCCTCCCTGCAAAATTTGAGACTTAGAGCACATCTGATGCTATCAGAAATCAACACTCCCTCTTAGCAAGGAATGTGCTCTAGCAATACATCCTGCTAAAGTATCACCTCGCTTCTACAACATCTCCCTCTGCGTTGTTGATGTATGACATTGCTACCCACCAACACTGCGCTGCTGCATCTATGCTGTTGTTGACCCTGCGTATTGCTATCAACTTGTACTGCACTACAACTTTGTTGCTTATTGCAGCAGAAAAACATCCAATCTCTGAGCTAAGTGTTCAGCATGATGCATCTGGTACTGAAGATCTGATTGCTGCTAGTCTCTGCGCTGACCCTCTGAAGCTGCTGCGCTGTGCCTTCTTGCACTGCTGCCAACTCTGCTCCGCGCTGCTCAGACGTGTAGAAATTTTTGAATCTTAATTCTTCTGCAGAAATTATTTCTGTTAATCCGGTTAAGCTTCTCCTACTTATACAAGTTATCAACTGAATAAATTCAAGTTAACATCAAAGCAAAACACATAACAGATCTCTACCAATTCAGATCTAGAATAAGCACATGCACACATAGACAAAGTGACACAGTTATTTCTAGACAAACTATCCCCGGAAAAACCCAATGTGGGAAAACCGGTCTCTGGCTGCTGGAGGGCTCTATTGTTAAGAATATTTCTGAATACACAATTCTGGGTTCCAGATCTGGAAAACCCTATAGAGAAAACTCTAGATCTGCAGCTCCTAGCTAATCTAAGACCAACAATATTGACTAATCCACACCCTCAAATGGGATTTACAGAACTCAGCCAGATTTAGGCCTAGAAACCCCAGATCTGCCCCTGAAAGACACTGCGTCGGCCTCTGAAGGCCTCCAAATGCTCAACGCTGTCACTGGAAGGGACTGCGTTACCCCAGACTAGGTGACGTAGTCACTATGCTGCCCCTAAGGGTCTCTGCGTAACCCCTGAAGGGTTTCCTGAAAATCACGCTGTTCTTGCTGCTGCTGCTGCTACTGTCTTATTTTATTTTCCTAAGCTTTAACTTAGGAAATACATTAAAATAATTAATTAATTTAATATCTCCTAAAACGAGATGAAATTTCCCAAATCCATTTCTGGGTCTTGTAGATCAGGTGAACTCTAGTCCTTCCTCAAAATTTGGGACCTAGAGCACAACTGATGCTACCCTAAATACACAAAATCTCAACACTCCCTCTTAGCATCAAGGGTGTGCTCTAGCAATACATCACACTTATGCATTACATGATTTTGGGCATTGGTTTCGTGCCGGGCCGTTTCTGGCCTCCTCGCCACCCGCCCTCTCGCACTATCGTCGCCATTCTCAGCATCGTTGCCCATGACTTCGCAACCCACCGCAACCACCGCATCGAGCCTCCTCTCAATATGCCGCATCTGTGCCGCTCATAGCACTACCACCGCCGGACCGTTACATTGCAACTTTAGTTGTTGGGAGAGAGAAACAAATCGAATCTCCGGCCCACCTTGGGATGTACAAGTCAAATGGGTTGCATCCTCATCATTGAAGCTCCATAGGCTACAAATCTGTGCTGGCATCTAAAGAACGATGCACAACTACAACTCTGCTTGCGTAATCAGACTCCCTTTGCACTACTGAAGTTACATCAGCTTCTTGTGCTGAAATCTATCACGCTGTTGCTGCACTGTGTTGTCCCTCTGAAGCTCTCTTGCTGCTGCAGTTCTGCACTACGTAAGCAACACTGCTCTGCGCTACTGAAGTCACATTAGCCTCTGCGTTGCTACTGTTTCTACGCTGCTACTGCTTTGCTCTGCGCTGCTCCTCCCAGCATCCAGATCTGCCTCTGCTTCCGCCTCATTTGTGATCTATGCACCCACTGTTCAACTTGTCCCGCGACTGTCTTAAGGCTGCCATAGCTCGCTTGTGAGAAGAGATGAGCTGCTCAAGGATCCCGCCTTTATTTCTGTAGTTCCTCTACAGATCCATGTCACCCCACTTTCGTGGTTCATGAGCGCTCATGGCCACATCATCTCCGGACCCATCATCTGCCACCGCTGCTTTGGAAGAGGATGCTTCCTTGTCCTTCTTCTTTTCTGGACAATGGCTGGCAAAATGTCCCATTTCGCCACACTGGAAGCACTTGATCTTAGAAAGATCCTTCTTCTCTTCTGGCCGGCACCATGAGGAGCCATTTGCTCGTAATGTCGGGAGTTCTCTTCTCTATGCTAGAGATCTTAGATCTAGGGTCCTTTTCGAACTAGGAACCCTCTGCTCCCTCTGACACTTGATTTCCCTCCTTGGAAATCTACCAAATCAACTATGATTCAGCTTCTTCTTTGATCCTCTGACCAAACTGCAAGTTTCCTTTGGCAAGAAACTCTCTGAGAAGCTGATCTCTTCCCAAACTTTGTCACTTGTGCTAAGTTTAAAAATCTGAAAACTTCAGAAGTTTAACCCCACCTCACTTTTCCTCGAATTTCTCGCAACTTTTCCGCACTTTTCTAGATCTTACGTATTCGCATCCGAATCACACTGGCCGGCTTAGACCCAACTGTCGAGTCGCTCTCAGGCAATAATTGCATGGGCTGCTAGGACACACAATGACAACATACCTCTTCCCTCGCCGCGTGAATCTCCTTCAGTGAACTACGTTGTCCCTTCATATCGTCACGCTCTTTCCAGCTTGCTTTCTCCAGCTCAGATCTTTCGTATGCTTCACCGGTGACCCTTCTAGATCTCGCAATTGCTCCATACCATGCAGAAATTTTCAATTTTAATTTTAAAAAAAGAATTATTTATGTTAATCCGTTAAGCTTCTCCTACTTATACAAGTTATCAACTGAATAAATTCAAGTTAACATCAAAGCAAAACACATAAAAGATCTCTACCAATTCAAATCTAGAATAAGCACATGCACACATAGACAAAGTGACAGTTAGTTCTAGACAAACTGTACCCGGAAAAACCCAATGTGGGAAAACCAGCGTCTGGCTGCTGGAGGGCTCTATTATTAAGAATATTTCTGAATACACAATTCTGGGTTCAAGATCTGGAAAACCCTATAGAGAAAACTCTAGATCTGTAGCTCCTGGCTGATCTAAGATCAACAATACTGATTGATCCACACCCTCAAACGGGATTTACAGAACTCAACGAGATCTAGGCCTAGAAACCCCAGATCTGCCCCTGAAAGACATTGCGTCAGCCTTTGAAAGCCTCCAAATGCTCAGCGCTGTCATTGGAAGGGACTGCATTACCCCAGACTGGGTGATGCAATCACTACGCTGCTCCTAAGGGTCTCTATGTAACCCCTGAAGGGTTTCCTGAAAATCACGCTATCCTTGCTGCTGCTGCTGCCTTCCTCTGCGTTGTCTTTCCTGATCTCTTCTCTGCTTCTTGTGTATTCTAGATCTCGGGATCAGATCATCCCCTTGGTCTAAATTCCCCTCTCTGCAACTGAAACACTTGAGAATTCTTAGCAACCTCGCCCTAGAATCTGAGCTTAGCTTCAGTGCGCTGCCTATGTGTTTCTTACAAGTGACCCCAAGCCTTTCCTTTATACTTTTCTCGTTGACAAATTAACGACCAAGATTAAATCTTTAATCAATGGCTAAGATTAAAAGAAAGCTTGATCCGTGACTTAAAACAATTTCATCACATGTTTAATTAAATTCACTTTAATTATTTTATTTTCCTAAGTTTCAACTTAGGAAATACATTAAAATAATTAATTAATTTAATATCTCCTAAACCAGATGAAATTTCGCAAATCCATTTCTGTGTCTTGTAGATCAGGTGAACTCTAGTCCTTCCTCAAAATTTGGGACATAGAGCACAACTGATGCTACCCCAAATACACAAAATATCAACAAGACTCTGGGGCTCTGTAGCTACTGCACTGTCACTTCTGCACTCATCTGCACCAACTGATACTTGTCCATCCCACTACTTCTGATTTGGGCTCCCGTAATAAGGTATTGATCCAAGAGGTGGACTCCTCAAGGATCCTGCCCATTTGTAGTTCTTTCGAATTACAGCTCTAGATCACTCCAATTCTCCCCTGGAGATATGTGGGCAATCATCGCAAACTCTTCCTCCTCGATCTTCATAGTTGCAGCCTGCAGGTCATGCTTCTCATCCTTGTCCTTCTTCTTGAGAGGACACTGTGTAGCGTAATGTCCCATCTTGCCACACCATAAGCATTTAATCTTTGAGACGTCCTTCTTCCGCCTCTGCTGCTCTAGCTGCCCCTTTGATGCAAGGGCTGCATTCTCCTCCTCCTCCTCCTTAGGCTTTGTCCCACTGATGCTGCTGCCATCAATCTTGCAGTTGAGTAAGTCTCTCCTCATCTCTTCCTGTTGAAGAGATGCCCAGATTCCTTCCCAGTTTGGCAACTTATCTCTGCCTAGGATACTCTGGACAAAGACTTGCCATTCTTCGGAAACAGAATTCAGAGCTAGTCTGACCATCTTCGTGGCTTGAGGCACTTACCCTACAACTGCCAGCTGATCTCTAACCTCCTGAAGCTTTGCAAGGAACGAGTCTGCGTTCTCCCTTCTGCATCCTCGTAGATCGTATCTTCTACTCCAAGAACATCTTCCGCTGCTCGGAAGACCCGTGATATAGCGTGGACAATGCATCCCACATCCCCTTTGCAGTCCCTTTGTTGGAAATATGTGAGACAACATGATCCTTCACTCCGTCGAGGATCAACCATTTGGCTTTTGCGATGTTCTTCTTGAAGACTCTCAATGGAGCTGTGTCTACAAGTTCAACTACTACACTGTTGGTGAAGGCCTTGAGCTCATGCTCATCTAGAAGGAAGGAGATCCTTGCCTTCTAGATTACAAAGTTGGAGGCACCCTCCAACTAATCTTGATCACGCAACCCAGTGGTTGCCATATCACCCAACCAGATGTCGAACTGTTGCCTTTAACCCTCTGCGCAGATGGCTCTACACACTCCCTGTTGGGGTCAGCGAAATAAATCACGATCTCGCTGTTTCTGCACAAGAAATCAGAATTTCTTGGGCAAGAAATTCCCTGAGGTCAGGATTCCCTCAAAAGTGTCTTCTTCTCTCTTCTGATGCTTTCCCCACCAACAACTGCTTCTACAAGAAAACTGCGTCCCACCAATTGTTGATCTGCGCTGAAACTGCTGCGCTGCTCCCTTTGCCGCTGACAAATCATGATCTAGAGACTTCCTCGCAAATTTTTGTCCTCATGGCTTGGATTGCGCAATTCTTGGGGAAATCGATTTGCTGCCTACGCAACTCTTTGATCTCCTTTTTTCTGCTCAATGTTGGATCCTACTAGTCTGCTCTCTTGCTTCTCCTACACTGCTATACAAGATCTGATACGATGTGAAAATTCCTAGATCTGGAATCCTATTGCAGCAACTGGAAAATATTCACCTAATTGTTAATTTTAACTTAACAATTTATCTGCAGTTTTCTACGGCAAACACTAAATACATCACACTGCAACCCTCACTTAAATAAACTGCAGAAACAAGATTTGAGCAAAAAAAGTAATAACACACAAGTGACACAGTTGTTTATGGACCAAGTCCCTGGAAAATCCCAATGTGGGAAAACCGGTGCAGTAGCTGAGGGTTTGATATATTATGCAGTAATTTTTTAGTACAATTCTTCGAATGCCCAAACTGGCAATCCTATACAGAGATCTAATCTGAACAAAAAACTAGTGAGATGATCTCACCTCGTCACTAGAAGATCTGTAGAAATGAATCTTAATTCTTATGCAGAAATTATTTCTGTTAATCTGGTTAAGCTTCTCCTACTTATACAAATTATCAACTGAATAATTTCAAGTTAACATTAAAGCAAAACACATAACAGATCTCTACCAATTTAGATCTAGAATAAGCACATGCACACATAGACAAAGTGACACAGTTATTTCTGGACAAACTGTCCCCGGAAAAAAAACAATGTGGGAAAACCGATCTTTGGCTGCTGGAGGGTTCTATTATTAAGAATATTTCTGAATACACAATTCTGGGTTCCAGATCTGGAAAACCCTACAGATAAAACTCTAGATCTACAACACCTGGCTGATCTAGCACCTAGCTGATCTAAGACCAACAATATTGATTGATCCACGCCCTCAAACGGGATTTACAGAACTCAGCTAGATCTAGTCCTAGAAACCTCATATCTGCCCTAGAAAGACACTATGTCAGCCTCCGAAGGCCTCCAAATGCTCGCGTCGCGACCGGAAGGACCGTTACCCCACATTGGGTGATGCGCTCACTACGCCGCCCCTAAGGGTCTCCGCATAACCAAGGTTTCCCCGAAAATCACGCTCGTCCTTGCCGCCGCCCTTCTTTTGCGCCGTCTTTCCCGATATCTTCTACTCTTTGTGTATTCTGCACTACGTAACGACCATCCCCGTCTAAATTCCCTTCTTCAGAATCGAAACACTTCTGAGAATTCTTAGCAACCCCACCCTAGAATCTCAACTTAGCTTCAGTGCTCTACCTCTGTGTGTCTTACAAATGACCCCAAGTCTTTCCTTTATACTTTTCTTGTTGACAAATCAACGGCCAAAATTAAATCTTTAATCAATGGCTAAGATTAAAAGAAAGCTTGATCCGTGTGACTTAAGACAATTTCATCACATGTTTAATTAAATTCACTTTAATTATTTTATTTTCCCAAGTTTTAACTTAGGAAATACATTAAAATAATTAATTAATTTAATATCTCCTAAACTAGATGAAATTTCCCAAATCCATTTATGGGTCTTGTAGATTAGGTGAACTCTATTCCTTCCTCAAAATTTGGGACCTAGAGCACAACTGATGCTACCCCAAATACACAAAATCTCAACAAGATCCGACTTTGATCCGTCTGGAGATGGCCCTCTGCGCTGTCTCTGTGCAGTACTGCGTCTTACCTATGCAATCACTGCATCACTACTGCTGGGACTGCGCTGCACCTCTAATGATCTCTCTGCTAGCTGGAAACTTCAACCCTCTAGCCTCCCGCTATCACACCTTGGCTCCGGCACTGGATCTTCACTGTTCCCCAACAGAAATACGGACTTCCTCTGAAGCTCCGCGTGGCTGGCTCGACACTGCCTCTCCGGACTGCTCTCTGCGCTCTCTGCCTTGTACTCTCTAGATCAGGAAAGATCTCTAATCGGAAAATTATCTCTGCCCCTCTCTGCAAGAATGAACTCGATCTATCTTCTCCCTGAGCACTGCTCACTAAAGAATTTTAATCTCTATACTCTGTCGGTGTATTTTCCAAATGCCCCATCAAGTCTTTATATTCTTCTCGTTGAGACTTCAACGACCAAGATTATAGCGTTAATCAACGACCAAAATTAACTTGACTTGATATTCGTCTTTTTCTAGAAGATTCACACTCTGTTTTATTAATGCCCTTTAATTATTTTAATTTCCTAAGTTTAAACTTAGGGTCCCATTAAAAATAAACAATTATTTTCATAAAACACAATTCGGGTGGAATTTCCCAAAACGCTTTCTTGGTTCTTTGGAATACATGTGCCTAAGCCTCCCTTCAAAATTTGAGACTTATAGCACATCCGATGCTACCAAAAATCAACAACGAGCGGAGAGGAGTAAGATATATGGTACCAGGAAAGCAGGACCATGATGATTTTTTTGGGTAGGATCGAATGTGCTCTAGCTCCGAAATTTTGTAGAGGGGCTAGAACACATGAGATCTCCAGGACCTAGAAATTGTTTGGAGAAATTCGACTCGGAGTGAAAGTTATTCAAATAATTGATTATTTTTAATGGTGCCTAAGTTAAAACTTAGGAATTAAAATAATTGAAGTGAATTAATTTAAATTTGGGTGAGAAGCTTCTAGGTGATGAGGATCAAGTTTGTTTTAATCTTAGCCATTGAATAAAGATTAGATCACGATCGTTGATTTCTCAACAGGAAAAGTATAAAGGAAGGTTTGAGGGTTAGTTGGAGGACACACATAGTGAGTGAATCTAGAAATCGAATTCTTCTGACAGAGCAGTGCTCGAACGAAGATAAGATCTAAGTGATTCAACAGTAGTGGGGGGCAGAAGCAGTTGTTGGTCAGAGGACCAAGAGTACATAGCAGAGAGGCAGCAAAGGAAGCAACATAATTACCAGAAGAGGTGACGCATGCCCACGCAGGGACTGCGCAAAGCTTCCAAGGGATAGTCGAAATTTCACTGGAGATTGCGGTTTTTGAGCTGGGAGGGTTGAAACTCGATTTTTTGAGAGGCAGATCAACGTAGAGAAGAGGTGACGTAGTCATCAGCCATCCCCATGCAGGCCTACGTATCTACTGCGCAAAGGGAGTTGGGTTTTCGCCAGTTCTGATCTTGGATCAGCCGGGACTTGCAGTGTGAGGTAAAACTCACTATTTTATCTGTCTGCCGAGGATTTTCTCTATTGGCTGACCCAGATTTGGTACCCAAGTTGTACTCAAAACACTGCTGCTTAATAATACAAACTCTCAGATTTGCTGCACCGGTTTTCTCGCATTGGTTTTTTTCGGGGATGTTAGTCCAAAAATAAGTGTGTCCTTTGTGTGATTCTCTCATTTATTTTTCAATACTTGATCTGTATATTGGTGTAGGCTGCTTAGTATTTGCATTAATATTTGCTGAATAATTCTGTAAATAACTTTTTAAATGGAAAATACAAGTAGGTAATGCAAACTAGTTAACTGTAGTAGGATTTCTGTTTGTAAGATTCAGAAAATTTCACATGATATTAGAGGAATTGTAGATCAAGGAGGAATGAAGCCATTAGTGAAAGAACAAAAGGAAATCTGCTGCAGGAAAGCAGTTGTCCCGAGTGACAGCGCAGTTCTGAACCTGAGAAGTAGAGGAAGAGTGACGTAGTCACGAGGCAAGGCTCATGCAGTGCCTGCTAGGGTGACGTTGTAGCTGTAGAAGGCAGCGCAATGGTTGCTAAGCCAACGTAGAGGCTATTGAGTCTCATTTTTCTGGTTGCCATGGCTGGGGGTGCAATGAAAATTTTTATCTGAAGTCGCTGGTGGGGCGCTGATTCTATTGGTATAGAACAGTGTCTAGTGGGGTAGAAGCAAAGTAGAGGGAATTAGTTCCTCGGAAGCTTTCTTGCCAAGAAATCTAGATCTAATGCTGAGTAGCAGCAAAGAGAGATCAAAGAGGAATGCTTCGACATTAGTTGGTAGAAGGATTTCTGTAAAGGAAATCGAATTTCAGAGGGAGCTTGTTCCTTAGAGGATTTCTAGCACCAAAGAAATCCAGATCCGAGTTTTGCTGGGGCAGCATGTAATATTCCAAATAGGAAAACGACAACAATACAAAGCATACCAAGGCTAAATATACGGCAGTATGGAAAACACATTAAAAATGCCAAGAAAGAGCAAAAAACTACTGAGCCATTTTATTAAATCTGCAGGTGAAAAAAAAATACAACAATGCCAAAAATAGATAGCACTCTAATCGACTAAAGCTAGCTGGAGTTACCCTCAGGTTTGCACACTAAAACACTGCTCTACTGATGCTGCTGCTGGACTCTTCCTTACCTTTGTAATAACCCATTCCCAAGTTATACACAAGATAATATTAGCGTCTATACGATATACGCATTTGATAGCTACACATGCATATATCGCGCACATCGCACTAGTACACATACCTACTAATATCAAGATTACCTAAGTTAGAGATTAATATTAAGATTAAAGATTCATATTAAGATTAACTAAGTATATATTATATGTAAATGGAATAACAAAAGAAAATAATTTAATTTAATTAAAAATATATATAAAGTTAATTAATATAAGAATAAATATTCAAATATAAGAATTCATCATAAAGTTACTCAAATTAAAGTCATATGTTCCCTAAAATTTGATAACTGTAAATCACTTCTCCTCATTAATATAAATCACATCTCCTCATTTAATATAAATCACTTCTCCATAAATAACATTCATTCCTACATTAATGAAAATCAAATCTCGGTGGAGAAAAGGCGGTGGGGGAATGTTATGGCGGTGGAGAGGAGTGTTATATAAACGATGAAACATGGAGGAGAGGGGGGAACGGTTGTTCTGGCAAAAATTGGGTGTTCTACTAAATTATGCTGGAAAGAAATACGCTGTTTTGAAAAGGAGTCTCCTGGATCTTGGAATTTTGGGCACGGGGGCAGAGGAGGCGTCCTCTGGGTTTAGGATTGTTTCCTAAATTCGCTGGGAGGAACCGATTGCTTCTGTAATTTGTCCGCTGCATGAAAGAGAAGATAAGATCCACAACTCAAGCAATCAGCAGT
Organism: Pinus albicaulis; assembly: GCA_034641835.2. Classification (NCBI taxonomy): domain Eukaryota; kingdom Viridiplantae; phylum Streptophyta; class Pinopsida; order Pinales; family Pinaceae; genus Pinus; species Pinus albicaulis. The sequence goes on along the minus strand of CM076580.1, from coordinate 678,562,373 downwards.
TCGTTTCGGGTTTTGTTTCAAGTTTTTTCAGGTATTCCTCTATACATTAGCTAGTTATTTTTTTTGAGTTAAGTAGAAACTGTGAAGCTCTCATTAGATCTTATGCTCAAATCTCCTTTCACATGAAATTCTGCTTAAATTTAAATATCAGATCAGTGTTGTTGAAATGATGAAGTTTGAGTTCCTACACATGGTATTAGAGCCTTGTTCAAACACTTTGGGACCTTATAGGCCAGTACCCTGCACCCAGGATGAAGAGATTTCTAGCTTCTGTTCACCTTTCCAGCTAATAAGACCAATTACTGCATTTCATGTAGAAGCCAGCATGGACTCCAGGGGAAGAAGTAGCATGTTAACTTTGTTAAGTTCAGATGTTGCATTACTATGTTATGCTGCGGCTTCTTTTGCCAATCTATACACATCGTATGCACCTTCTGCTCCTTCAGTGATTGCCAAAAGCTCTTCCAGCATAATCCCAAAACAATAAAGATAGAAACAGAACTCCTGGTCCTGCTGTCTGCTGAATTTGTTTTCGACCTCATCTTGTATCTGTTAGAACTCTCGAATTTGAAGCCGGAGAGCTGTTCAGAAAACCTTCCTAACTTATGTTCCGATGCAGCGTGCCATAGACACTTGAAATAATAGAAACCCAGCGAACGATAAGAGCTTATAAATAGGAAACGGAAATCATGTGAGGGTCTCGTGTCCGGTTTATCTCGTTCTCACAGCATAGCAAAAATGCTGGGCAATATATGCTCGAACGCTAGTGTGGTCAAATTTGTGTCCAAACCTTTCTTGAATAAACGTCGTGTATATTCAGACAAATGTTGGTAGCGGCGTGGGTCGAACCCGCGACCTTTGGCTTGCTCTTATTGTCGTCACAAGAGCAATGCTCTAACCAACTGAGCTACGGGAGAGTCGAACCCTGTGTGGTGGCAGGGAGAGTTGAACGCGGGACGGAAGTTATTCCTCCTTGTCTTTATAAGGCGTGATGGTGTGGCGCTGCCTGCTGGTTCCACGTGTTCTGGAACCCAAACAACATACATGGACCGGCATGGTAGCAAGAAGCCACAACTATTTGGACTGTGAGACTTAAGTGGGTAAATGTTAGGCAAATTAACTAAATCCGGTCAAATATCTCCTGTATATGACTTTGTTATAAAAATAAAAAAATAAAAAAAAAACCACGCTTTCACAGTCGCTTGCAAATCGAGCCATACATCTGTTAATAGTCCCAATTCTCGATGTATGTATCGGACGGTGTTGCCATGACTTGCGGTTCGGTTTGATAGGTATACGGGACACGATACACCTATAAACTTTTCTCCCTCTACCACCGGTGATTGTGTCGTCCGTCCACCGCTTATGTCTCTATTTAATACGATCATATCAAAACATTATCTTCTTATTTTATTTCGCGGCTGAAAAGAATGGTATGCATCAACTAGTGTGGATGCACACATTAACAACGGATGGTCCACAAATTTGTAAATTTTTTTATATAATTCAAAAAAAACACACACACATATATATATAAATAAGTAATTAAAATATAATATAATTAAACTGATAATTGGTGCCTCAGTGAATTTCATATTAATGTTAAATTTAAGTGATCAAACGAAAATTAATTATGTATACTCTTTTTGTTGTATTGTTTTAAAATCTAGTATTAATTCAAAAAACCCAAGCATGCAACGTTCAACCAGGAGCAAGCACCAAGTCGTAATGGAGGAGCCCATGAGGGGCAGAAGTACTGCACTACGCGGCACAATTAAAATATTAGGCATAGGCCTGATGTCTAAGTTCATATCCATTTATATTATCGAAATTCCAACAAATGAATAGTTAATGACAAACCAAGTTTAATTATAATCAACTAATTAATAATTCCAAAAGAAAGATAATGGAAAAAAAAAAATCGTGTGACGTTCTCCTTTATCGGGGTGTCATCATCTTTAAAAAAAAAACAAAAAAAAATTGAACTGGCTTAACTTCCATGTTAAGTATGTACATATCATAACCCCTTCTATTATGAGCATAAAATGTCAAAAATACAAAATCTAAGAATAGTTCCAGGTACAGTACAGTCCAGGTGTAAATAAGCAGGAATAAAATAACGTGTTTCTCTTCTAGCAGAGAGATTGGGATGAGTTTCTGATTTATGCCTAAAACAATGATCATAAAACACACAGTGATGTTTGTTCCACGTGTATAGCATAATAAGATAAGATAAATATTGCTCTTATCATTGACAATAAGTATGAGTACGTATACAGTCCAAAATGGCAAACTGGAACCATGGTATACAATCCAAAATGACAAACTGGAACTACGCATTACTAGCGTTAGACACATCCTTGGGTGTAGTTTCCATGTTTAAATTGATGGAATATGAAAGAGAAGCTTCTACTAGTGTAGGATCTAGATCTAGAACTTTTAAGCTTTAGTTTTCAACATTTCCCATTAGGATGTGGAAGGTGGAACTAGAGTATTTCTTAGATTTGTTCTCTAGCGTGTAGTTTCGGAGCTTCATTTGCTATAAAATAAAACATAAGGTTCTTTTAATGTAGCATTTGAATGTGGATCTAAATTTGTTCCATCTTTGAAAATTCCTGGAATACATCATAGAATAATTATCAGCCTTAGAAATTGTGATGAAATGAGGATATGATGTAACATGTCTTACTATTGATAAAAATCCAATTTATTGAGTTACATTTATAATTTCGTGGTGAAGGGAAATACATATCCTAGGGAAACCTGCTGGACACTTCCCCTCATTCTGAGGATGGCAACCGGGATAAACTAGCTTCCGCAGAAGCTCAAGGCTTTGCCAACGTAGGACTTAAGGTTTTGCAGGTTGTGAGCTCAACATTATTGGCACTTTCAGGAATTGAACCTGGATGGGGAGGATAACTTTAAAAAAAAAAAAAAAAACAAACATTCGAAGAGAGATATGTTATACATTACATTATTAAATGTGTTTATTTTCGCATATGTAAAATGTAAAATAGGCATGGATAAAGTGTTTATGATGTAAAAATTGATGTGAATAAACTCTATATCCATATTATTATCCCAAAGGACTTGGAAAGCACCCTATCTATACTTTGTACATTGGTGGCTTGGTAGTTGGGATGTTGCCATATGGACATTTCGTCCCCGTGTTTACAATTTTGATGGAGTAAAGAAGTCTTTACCATCACACCTTATTAGAACAAAGTATAGTAAAATAGATGAAGCTTTCATGAGAAGAGAGGCTCACACCTAGAAGACAAGGAAGGGGTCTAGTATAGGTACGACTTAGTATGGCTGGTTGCTCATATTATTTGGGAGTTTTTGAATATGGGGAATTTTACCCTTAAGAAGGACATGAGTCACATGATGGGGCATTGTGAATGCAACTCAACCTGGATGGATGTACAATAACGAAGGAGATTCATATTTGGGGGTTCAGGGGGGTGGAATCCATGAAATTAAGAATATGGCTTAGGAGCTAAACCTTTACAAGGGTTATGAGGCAGATTAACAAAACCCTACTCAGTGCAAACATTGTTTGTCAAAAAGAAACATTCGAATAATGATTTAGTTAATGTCTTTTGATTGTATGGTAAAACTTAAGAGAGGGTATTGGAGGATAAGATTTACTTGATGAAATGAAGTCGCCTTCATACAAGAGACATATTACCCACCAAAAGTTAGTAACCCGTAGGAGAAATTTTTCTCGTCTATAGACCACCAACCCGCCAGTAGCCCTATATGATGAGCTCATGACATTATGACGCTATATAAGATGATTCATGGTAATTAATTAGATATATATAAAGATTAGTTAGTGGAGTTGCTCCAAAGAAATTAACTCTTGAAGGAAGGAAGAATGGTAATGAAAGCATGACTAGGAACTTTGTGACAAGACCGTTAGACGTAAAGTAAGATACAACTATATAAAAGGCTAAGCTAGTTAGAGGTAAATTGATGGATGAAAGAAGACACTACCTATTCAAAAAATGTTGGGAGAAATCATGAGTACCACCATCTCATATAACAAAAAGGATACAAGCTCATGTTCATGGAATAGTGGTGACTCTATCCTCTTAATGACCTTAGTACTACCTATCTCTACCATTGACCGAGTTCCATATCATAGATTGACTGTACGATTCTTTGCATATAGATGAGGTAAGGGAACATTCACAGTGCCCATATAGGAGTAATTAGGCATATATGGATACTAAGTGCGTAGTAATTATGACTTCATGGGATTTTCTCATAATAGAGCTTATCATAACAGTGTAATGGGTTTACTACTACATATATAAGTGATAAGATTGGGATAACATAATCATTACCATTACTTGGTGGTTATACTATCTGCCAATTTGTTCAATACCATTATGAGATTAACTGTGTTCCATATCTATGGGAACAAAAGGGAAGCGATAGGATGGATACTCACAAATGGCACTCATTATCTAAAATACAGGTATTCTAATAACATACGTATCTACTCATTACTAGTGCAATAATTGCGATCTACTTGATTCTGTTAATTACAGTTGTGATTATAACAATGGTTATAATTAATAAATATTCATAATAAATATTGATCAATAAGCTTAAGCAACACGTGTATTTAATATTTGGTAATAACAAGGAGTGCATAACCATAATCAGAGTGAGTGCAATATATGGGTGACATTGAACCATATGATCTTCATAGCTTACTAAGTGTTATACCATATCTATTTGGATTAAAGCTTACACATAAAAGCATGGTTACAAGTGCTCTAAGTGATCCCGTAATGAACCTGTATCGTATATGTACTAAGCTCTTGTATCTCGTGTTCATTTACTGGTATATCCTTACCTATAAGCAAGCTCCATAATAGAGAAGGTGGTAGTGACACGTATTATGCCTAAGATATCACCCTATCTAAGTAGTTAAGCTAATCACAGGTCGTAACCTCATATCATTCTAGTAATCATGCTAACTTAGTCTGTCTGAATAAGGTTCCAATCATGACCTAGCATGTAGTTGACCTGTGTATTTCCACATCAATAAGATCGTACATGTATCTGCTTTAACACATTACGTTGTTTCCATCACTATTAGTAACACCTATACCATTCACTAGTTAAGTATGAATAAGGATAGAAGTAATGGAAATCATAGGCTTGATAAAGGTTGAATCCTATCTGATATAGCTTCTACTCGTATATAAGAGAGACCTTCTTGCTTCACCTATTTCACATGGTACACTTATTATGGAAATAGCCAAACTTGGCCAATAGTAATACACGGGCTTGTTATAAGATACTAGTAGTCAACAAGTTCGTAAGATCAGTATCATTTAAGCTATACTATTCAATGGATTCACACTGGTTAACCTTTTATAAGGGTAATAAAAGCTCTATTAGTGTAGAGGTTCATCTCTCACTATACATAACAAACATGATAGTGTTGTACGAATATGGAGTTAAGGGTAAAGGTTCCATATTCTTTATTAACATATCACTATCTTCACTGATTCCCATTGATTTTATTAACTAGGAAGAATAGGACATAATCAATTACTAGCCTAACTTACAATTTTGTAATCATAATCACACAGCCTACTGGTCATGTATAGAGAGTGGTCATAACTTATCCATGAATTTGTAAACTTTATTTTGAATTATCTCGTAAGAATGAATTTTACTTGCCGGTACAGGGATAACCATAAAGAACGGATGTTACTTAACTCTAGTAATACCGAATATATGCTATTGTTTGACTTTACTAGTACAAGGATACCAACATGCAATATGTCATTTAAATTATCATTGCAAAATTATGAAATCTAGATCATAGATCACACTATAAATGACATCATCTATCAATTCATTTTATTTGCATCTCCATATGATTGAAGGAAATGAAATAGAAGAGTAACTACATTTTAAATATCAAAGTGAAACATATTGCTATACAGGTTGACCATGGTTAAAACAATGCATCATAGATGGAACATGTATGAACTAAACAGGAACGGTATCTAAACGAGAAATTGTATTGGACATATTGATACATATGTGGACAAGTGTTTTAACCAAGTATGTTATATAAGTTCTAGGATCAATATCATAGATAGCAATATATTTGGAATGTGTAGAGATTGTTATATGGGTAGCAATTTGTTATAAACAATATAGATGCATATGCTGTAATGTGTGTACGAGTGTTTACATTGCAGATTGTGTACTAGTGATTACCTCGCATAAGACAGATTACAGAAACAATCCACGTGATGACAAAATTCCAAGAACAGTTGAGACTCCCTGAGGTTCCACGATAGGGTGTTGACCCTGGTCCTACTGGGAGGGATGGAAGTGTTGCCCACCATTTATCCTCCGATACCTGGAGTCATGGGAGGACTGTGCGAGTCACGCTCCCCTAGACGTGTGATGATGACTGTCGGATGCCTACAAGCATATCAGGTCGACGTAATCGACACTGATATCTTTAAGGTCTATGAATGGATCAGTAACACTGATACCATGGCATATTCCTGTAGAGGACGGATAGGATGGGAGTGGAAGAGATTAGGAAGGATAGGATGATTTTAGAATAGTTTGGAGATTCGGTTGAGATGGGAAGTAACAATTAAATTACAGATACATACTTATTCAAATGGAAAGTCAATCTTAAAATACAAGCCTTCTACAATCACCCTAATCTCTAAAAACACAATTATTGATATGAGTATATGCAACCCTAAACTTCGCGACGAAATTTTCTAAAGGGAGGAAGTATGTAATGACCCATTCCCAAGTTATACACAAGATAATATTAGCGTCTATACGATATACGCATTTGATAGCTACACATGCATATATCGCGCACATCACACTAGTACACATACCTACTAATATCAAGATTACCTAAGTTAGAGATTAATATTAAGATCAAATATTCATATTAATATTAACTAAGTATATATTATATGTAAATGGAATAATAAAAGAAAATAATTTAATTTAATTAAAAATATATATAAAGTTAATTAATTTAAGAATAAATATTCAAATATAAGAATTCATCATAAAGTTACTCAAATTAAAGTCATATGTTCCCTAAAATTTGATAACCGTAAATCACTTCTCCTCATTAATATAAATCACATCTCCTCATTTAATATAAATCACATCTCCATAAATAACATTCATTCCTACATTAATGAAAATCAAATCTCGGTGGAGAAAAGGCGGTGGGGGAATGTTATGGCGGTGGAGAAGAGTGTTATATAAACGATGAAACATGGAGGAGAGGGGGGAACGGTTGTTCTGGCAAAAATTGGGTGTTCTACTAAATTCTGCTGGAAAGAAATAAGTTGTTTTGAAAAGGAGTCTCCTAGATCTTGGAATTTTGGGCACGGGGGCAGAGGAGGCGTCCTCTGGGTTTAGGATTGTTTCCTAAATTGGCTGGGAGGAACCGATTGCTTCTGTAATCTGTCCGCTGCATGAAAGAGAAGATAAGATCCACAGCTCAAGCAATCAGCAGTTCGTTTCAGGTTTTGTTTCAAGTTTTTTCAGGTATTCCTCTATACATTAGCTAGTTATTTTTTTTGAGTTAAGTAGAAACTATGAAGCTCTCATTAGATCTTATGCTCAAATCTCCTTTCACATGAAATTCTGCTTAAATTTAAATATCAGATCAGTGCTGTTGAAATGATGAAGTTTGAGTTCCTACATCCTTGATTGGTTCATACTTGGATTTTCTCACCTTCACACTTGTAGAATTTGATTTTTCTTGAGGATATCTTGGTTCCACATATGGAATTCGATTTGGATTGGTGGCTACTTTATTCCTCCACTTGGAATTCAATTTCCTTCTTGGGATCTTCACATTGCTCATTTGTCACTTGGATGCTACATTGGGATTCGCCCCCATTTCTCTATATAATATAGCTTTGAGATCTCATATTGTATCAGTTGTTAATAGCTATTGTGCTTGCAGAAGCACTGCTACTTTGTACACTTTTCAAGGATTGCGATAAAAAGACTTTGGTGTTCCATTTTGTTGATTTCTATAGCATCGGGAAGTGTTCTAAGTCTCATTTTTGGTATAGAGGCTTGGACAACAGTGATCCAGAGAACCCAGAAATCGTTTGTGGAAATTCCACTCGGATATGACTTTATTAAAATAATTAATTATTTTAATATAGACCCTAAGTTTAAACTTAGGGAAATTAAATAATTAAAGGGTATTAAGAGAGTCGAGTGTGAATCTTCTAAAAAACAAAGATCAAGTCATTTTTTAATCTGAGCCATTAATTAGCGATATAATCTTGGTCATTGATTCATCAATGAGAAGACTATAAGAAGAGACTTGAGAGCCATTTTGAAATCAAGTCGAGAACACTCTCAGTACCCAAAGGAACCATTTCTGAAGATAAATACAAAACCCTCATCTGCTGCACCGGTTTTCCCACATTGGGTTTTTCCGAGGAAAATTTTCCAAAAATAACTGTGTTCACATGGTTGTTTCTATTGTGCTACTTGTGTAATTTATCTTTCTGTTATGATACTCTTGATGATAGTGAAGATCTGCAAATGTGTTTATTTCAGAATTTACTGAAGCATTTGTTAATAACTTATCTCATAAGTAGGAGAAATAAACCAAGAATTGCAGAAATATTTTCCTTCTTGAAAATTTCACATGGTATTGGAGCTAAGGGCTAAAGACAGAAAGGGAGGATCTGCCATGGACCAAAGATCCATCATTCGGAAGGGTTCACGCAATCATAGGGACTCATGCAGTGCTCCAAAGCACGCAGAAATGCTGAGAGAACACGACATGAAAGTGTTGGCATCCAGACTAGAAGAGGATCTTGCTTGTGTGTCGAGCACAGCGACTCCAAGTGTTTCGTATATTAACAGTGGAGCATCTGCTCATATGACAGGGGTTCGAGAATGTTTTTCGAGCTACCAAGAAGAACAGATGAATTTCCAGATAACTATGGGAAACAAGGAAAAAAGTATCCCCATTGGGAGAGGTACCATAACATTTCAGACTGAAGATGGCAACCAGATTCAAGCCACGAATGTATTGCATGTACCAGGGTTGGGGATGAATTTACTCTCAGTGTCTCAACTTCAGAACAAGGGCTATGACATATACTTTATTAGAGATCAGGTGTATGTCAAATACCCTAGCTGGAGCAAAAAGGCACAAATCGGAGTAAGGAGTCACACGCTGTATAAGCTCCAGCTTGAATCTCCGGTGGCCTTGATTCGCAGTATAGACGATAGAGATCTGAATGAATTATGGCATAGAAGGATGGGGCATCTACATCATGGAGCCTTGGGGATTCTCAAGAATATTATCATAGGGGCTCCTGAACTCAGAACGAAGAAAGACGAAGTTTGCAAGGGATGTGTACTAGGGAAGTATGCTAAGGCAGCATTTCCAAGAAGCAGCAGCAGAACCAAAGGTGTATTAGAGTTAATACACACTGACATTTGCGGTATAATGTCCACAACTGCTCTCAGTGGTGCAAAGTATTTTGCCACCTTCATTGATGATCATTCCAGAAAAACTTGGATCTATTTTCTGAAAACCAAAGATGAAATATTTGATCGATTCAAAGATTTCAAAGCATTGGTGGAGAACTCTATAGGGAAGAAGATCAAGAAGTTGCGGTCAGATAACGATGGAGAATATATCGATAAGGACTTCACAAATTTCTGTGCAAGGGAAGGCATCAAGAGAGAATGGATAGCTCCATACAATCCAGAGCAAAATGGAGTTACAGAACAGAAGAATTGGACCATAATAGAAGTTGTAAGGGAAATTTTGTATGACCAAGATATGCCCAAATTCTTATGAGCAAAGGCCTGTAATATAGCAGTATATATTCAGAACAGAGTTCCTCATAGAGCCTTGGGGAAGGTAACTCCTGAGAGTGTGTTCACAGGCAGCAAGCCAGAAGTGAGCCACATCAAGATATTCGGCAGCATGGTGCACTG